>CM067897.1:15017068-15617068 GCA_034621355.1 Mycalesis mineus
TCCTCTTTTTAATTAAACTGAAAATATATTTTTTTACTTCAATGACGTTAGATCACTTTTTTAAATAACTGTTCCTAATTTCATGTAGATAATTCTTATAGTTATCAAATTAATATACCATTATGGTAAAAGTTATTTGATTAATATTCATGGCATAAAAAATAAAAATTTTTGAATTGAAAATAATCAAATTATTTTCATTCAAAAATTAAGTAATTAAATAATTCAAATGTTAAACAACAAAATAACTCTATGCAGTCGTTGTTCTAAAACATTCTATTGCTCACGGCAGATCCGAACTAAATGTGGTTAATTAGATAAACATATTGCACTCCTTCTATCCTATACGCGGGTAGCATATGGGAAAAGGACAGATAGATACTTATGTTCATTTTGGTTGGTTATGCAATTCGTTTCTATAGTTTATTAGAATTTTAATAAAATTGCCTGTTTCTAAGCGAAATAATACTTTAAAATCATCAGTAAATATTTACTTACTGAAAATATGGTACACCGTCTTCTTTTCTCACCTTACTCGGGTAGTTCTTACAAGTTTTTTATAACACATTACGGCATTATTGACGTGTATTCTGTCAGTCAGCTAATATGAGACTGAATTGCGATTGGAAATCATTTCGCGTTTTGGCTTACTTTTGGTTCGGACACTTTTTATCGCTGACCCGAAGTCCATAGTATTAATATGTCAATGGCAATAAATCATTAAGGAGTTCCCTCGCCTGTATTTTGGTTTCATCATTAGATCGATTCTAGACCTTCGATTTTCCAGGTACTTTGTGCTTTGCATAAATGTCTTCCATGAGAATTTTTTTGAATAATTTTATTATTTATTATTTAACCTAAGACCGCTAACCCACGTTGGAGCAACGTATATCTAAGATCCATCCTATAAAGAAAGAGGCCTGGTCATGTAATGGGTTAACACTTGTTAACAATGAGGACAACAAATTCGTCCAATACCAGTTTAGTTTTTCTAAAAAAGCCCTAGAACACTTTTACATAATTTCTTGCACGTTAACACCCGCTTTTTCCAAGTTAATTATACTCTAGACAGGATCAGGACGGACGCCAGCACAGAATGATGAATAATTAAATAAATTAACTCGGACTCTTAAATAAGTTACACTTTTTCTAAATTATTATGCATCACAAGGTCTGACAGATTATGAGATTTTATATTTAAACTAGGAGCTTTTTGTGAGCTTTTCCCGCAGTTTCACATATTTACAAGCACCTTTATGATTATTATTTTACTTGAATTAATGAAATATTCTTTATTGTACACCAAATAACAAAAACAAAGTAACAAAGAGAAAATACCTTTAAAACTAATGTACAATTGGCAGTCTTATCGCTAATGAGCGATTTCTTCCAGACAACCTATGTCTTGTCTTTTTAGTTTTATTGGATGAGTGGTGTGTATAATTACCCAACTTCATGTGCAGTTCTATATTAAAGTAAATAAATGTTCATCTCACTATGCCCTCCGAATCGGTGGTAGAGTCATTATGTACGGACAGACTTGATGTTTCAGAAGAGCTTGTACACAAACTACTTGAAATACGTTTTTTTTTTAACTAACAAAAATAAAATGTCAGCGTTGCGTCGCCGCACCGCCCCGCCGTCAGCTGTACCTAAGTTACTTAATTGTTTTCAGTCTATTAACATTTTATTATTCAAGATAATGGCCCATTAAATAGGATTGTATGATACAGAGATAGAAAGAATAAGACATCAGCCAAAGCTCGACGCTAGCAATTTATTAGCGGTAAAGCTGGACATTAATGAAGCGCTTGCAATCGCCGACATGATTGATCGAGCCGACACTAGTTGATTGATGTCTCAGACACTGGGATACACTAATACCTGCCAGTACTTGTGTCACTGTCTTGTTGTTCTATAGTTAGTTTATTTAGCGTTGCTTTGCAATAAGCACTTGAATTAGTCGTTTTCTTGCGGCGAATAGCACTTAGCATTATTCATTGTTCACAATAGACTGCAAAGTAAAATCTACTTTTAAAAATAAAGCTTTAACTGCTTCACGGATAAAGTGACGGACACGACGTAGGGAGGTTATAGGTTCATTTACTGTTTTTTAGGCTATCGTGGTAACCACTCATTCGACGGCCACGGTGGAGCAGTGGTATGCCTGGTGGATTTATAAAACGTAGGTACTTGGTTCAGTTCCCGACAGGGTCGATCAATATTTTCTGAATTGGTCCGGATCTAGCTGGTGGAAGGCTTCGGCCGAGGCTAGTTACCACCTTAACGACAAAGACTATCGCCAAGCGATATAGCATTCTGGTACGATATCGTGTAGTATCCGAAGGGATGTGGATATTATCCTACTCCTAACAAGTTATCCCGTTCTCGTCACAGATTGCATCATCACTTACCGTCTAGTGTGATTGCAGTCAAGGGTTAACTTGTAAAGAATTGAAAAAAAAACTCATAACTCAGTCTTTACGACAAATTGTAAGGCCGGGTGATATACACATGAATATATATATATAGATATAGTGATCCTTGTTTTTCTCTTTTCAGTTCATAACTTCTATGCAGTCGGGTTTTTGTTTTTATAATAATAATTTTATTTGAGACTTTTTCGTTTTAGTTTATGGCATAGAAATGATACCGCAATATAAACATGATATGATATTTATATTTTTAAAATGGTCTTTTTACGACCTTTCATTTGATATCCATATTGCTTAGATAAGAGAAAGAAATACACAGATCCGCCCTTTTTTCCCCCATTTACAGCCACCATTTTGAAAATTTATAATGCCTATATCACTACCACAATTTTAACAAATTCAACGACACCTCACCTGTTAAAATCCGTTCAGTCGTTTAGGCTGTAGGGCGTGCCGAAGAAATGGACGTACATACATACGCTCGAAAAACATAACCCTGTCGGGTAATAAGATCACATTAACAAATATTTTGGTAATGTATTGTAGTATAATATAATAGAAGATGCCCGCGTAGTTCCCTTTCCCGTAAAACGTTCGAGATGTGTTATTCTGATGTATATGCTGTATTATTGTAAAGTTTCATCAAAATCCATTTGGTAGTTTTTACGTGAAAGAGTAACAATCATCCATACTTACGAAACTTTTGCATTTATAATATTAATATGATGTAGTCGGTAGTGAAGATTTAGTCACAAAAATGTCTTTAATAGTAAATATGTCGCTTCCAACATTTTGTTTCTTTTCTTCTAGGGTTTTGTTAATCTCAGTGTAAAAATAAAATAAATCAAAGGATTTTCTCTGCCGACTTGTTTTCCGAATATCAGGAAAAGAAAATTAGTATCTATGGAGCCCCGAGGAAAATTCACCATAAGAAAAATCCTTGCCACAATTTTCGTTCTCACAGGATCACAGACTTATGGGAAAAATGTAGACATTAATATTTGTAAGAAAATATGATAATGAAAACAAAATGAAATATCGTACAACAATAATTAGTTCTAATGTTGCTTTTAGATGATTTTGCATTCACTTTTTTTAACCAATTTAAATTTCCACTTGTGTTTTTCACTAATGCACTGTGCGCTTTTCCTTGAAAATTCCATGATCATGGTGAATGAATGAAAGCCGTGAAAAGCATATCATCAAACAAAATTTAAATAAAGAAAATGCAAAACATTTTATGCCTAATTTAATTTAAAATTATGTTTTGTTTTTTTATAAAATCTTATTCAAAAGATTCAAAATTTTTTTTTATTTTTATGTATATTCTGATCAAATAAAAATAATTTTCTTTTTTCTTTCTGATAGATAAGTGGAAAACAAAATGATCATATAGCTCCTCGAGTTATTGTTTGTTTTGAGATAAATAAGCAAGCGCTTTTATAAGAAGAAATAAATAAAAATTAATTACGGCAATGGAATTTGTTTTACGAGTATTTACTACTATATTTATCATGTTCTTAATACGAATGCACTTTGCTGTCTAGGTAGCAAAACGACTTAAGCTTGGTGATAACATTGAGCAAAAGTAATTTTTTGAGCATGTGATGTGACAAATAGTTTTAACAATAAATTTCCGTCTATCATTCCACTTAGTCTTCGCTAAGGACAAAGATAAAATTTCAATTTGCTGACTCGGCCAGCGGATTTATTCCAAGAATCGACTCTAATATATTGTTTCCGGATCGAATTTATATCATTAGGACAAGGGGATATACTTCCTGACATGCTCGGATAACATGCTTCGATAGCCTTATCCCTGTGTACACTATAGCTATTATATTATAACTAGAGAACGCCATTGAATTCGAAGTTTTTTACAAATAAAGAACAAAAGTTTTCGTATAGGTATAACTAACCCATTATCTTCCTTAAAAACAGAAAGAAAACTCCCATTTCCCGATAAAAGTCGGCTGTAAATATTTTTGCATTATAAGTGTGTACGTTTTTAAGATTATAGTCACATTTGGTGTTATACTTTTTTTTCAGGACATTCATTTTGAATTGGTTCCCTTATTGGTTGGTTGAATAGAAATTTTTTAACTTCACTTTGAGTTTTTTTCACATGCCAAATAAAACATTATTTACAAAAATGTTATCAATAAATTAGTTATTTAATCCGTAATATTTAACAAAAAAAATCTAAATTTTAATTACAACAGTTGAAACATTGAGAAATATAATCTAGGACAGACAAAATTGAAAAATCTTAAAAGATTAAACTAATAACGTGGCCATCCTACGGTTTTTTTGAAAACTAGTTGAATTCCTTTCAGATAATTAGGTGACGAATTTTCCATGTTCGTTTAATTTATTACTGGGGGATTCTGCATAATAAATCTATACTTCCAATATCAGCTGATTAGGTTTTGCAGTTTTCTCTTCGCGTTAATTAATTAAATAAACTAGCTTGGCCTGAATGAGTTTTATATATTTAAGAAAAAACAGTGCGTATCAGGTGCGAGAGTGTTCTAAGGATATGAACAACGTAAGGCCGGGCATGGATTACCTGGCCGCCCATAAAAGGGTGAAGGCGGAGCTAGATTGTAAAGTTTCTAAGCACACTCTCCTAAATAAATCTTGTGGAAAACTAACAGAAAGGCTACCTTCAGGCGATGCTTCAACGTTTGCAATTTCTCATAAGATAACGGTTTATTATCAACAGGGGTTTAAGCTCGGTGATCTACCCGACGCATAGCAATGAATTTAAGATAAAGAAACTATGTCGAAAGCTTTCCTGCATTATAAGATAATTAGTTGTCGTACTAAGTGGTCGAATGGAGTAGTAGGTGTGTGTGTGTAAGTGACCCTGATTCTGCCTTCTAGGCTGGAAAATGTTTGTGTATGGATTCGGATTCAATATAAGTATTTATGTATAATGTATATAAAAATAGTTATCAGTTATTATATTACCCATAACACAAGCTACCTACGCTTATCGTTGAGATATCGGGGCACCAGCAATAGCATTGTATATAATAGACGATCCCATCAGCCTAAGCGCAGTAATCCGTCTTAATTTAAATAGAATAAGACATTTTGAGGATACGACAGTCATTTGCTCGACAATTTATGGCGAGTTTTGCAGGTAAACCTCTCTAAGCTGAAGATTTGATTTTACGGCAATACAGCCGAGGTATTCCGGCTTAAATTGTTTTATACGCTCGGCGAATTATTACGATTAAATGTACGTAGTTACTGAAGTAAACTGCCTTGATGTGATTTAAATAGCTCATTAGCCGTGAACCATGTGGGGCTTAATGGACCTCAATGAAACATTATTTCCAGTAACTTTCTGAAAAAAAAACAAGTTAGATTTTAGCAGCTGGAGTTTCGTGGCAACTGTTTGACAATCGCTTCGCTGACGTGCGTAAAGTGCGTTCGAGTCTCTACACCCAAAAAGTTTTGGGCGTCGTCTCTCTAATTCTAAGTGGCTGTAATAGGCATGGCGGAAGAACGCACTTCCCCGGATGAAATCTACATACAAACTAAAATATCTAAGTGTTTATTGTTTTTTTTATTGAAAACCACGTTACCCGGTTAAACTAAAGGGCTATGTGGCACACTTTCATTCGCGTTAGGAAGTGTTTACGTTAGACCATCCACGCAGCCCACCTGTGACCCGAACGGAACAGCAAGGGAAGTCTCAATTTTTCGCGTGGCGTTCAGCATGTTAATAATATTATTGTAAAATTATTTTTTTTGTACCATAATTAAAGAATGATGGAAAAATATTTTTGGAACCATAACTATATTGTGATCACTAATTTAAACCCATGTTTAAGGCAAATAAACTATTATTAGGTTTTAAACTTTGAAGCTTTTATTTTGTGCTGTGTTATGTTGTTTGTGTGGATCACAACCAATAGTCGCAGAGCAATACAAACAGGGTAAATGAAATAAAATCTCAGTAAACAGTTCTGTCATAACTAAGTTTAATAATAACCCCCGGAAGCACTAATAACAAATAAATCCCGTGGTGCAGTTCACTTCCGGGCGCAGGGGCGTAATGAATGACGTCATTTCACTTTTCGCTCCAGTTTAATAAATAGCCTCTTAAGGCTGCGGTGTTTTTCATTTCACCCCGGGACCGATAAATCGGCCTTTATTATACTAGTGTTTATGCGACCGTTTTATAAAGAGACTCTCGTTTATAATATTCATAATATTTTTGAGTTTTGTGCACTTTCAAAACAAGAGTGAGTGGGTACCTTCTAGGCAAGTGTGTTCCAACCTAGTCTTGCCAGCTTGTCAACAGGCATAAAAGATATGGTCCTGGTTCGAGCTATGAAATGTTGAGATTTTGTCTTCCCAAAAATTTTTCAATTCGAGAAATCATGTCCCAAGTCGCCATACGCGTTGTCAACCCTTCCTTAGAGACATAAGAAACTAATGGTGTTATTGAAGGGTTGCTACGAGGCTGGAGACATGATTTCTGTAGCGCTATTTTGTGATTATGTTTCTATAACTCGATAATTCGAGGATTGAATTCAAGTATCGATGAATTCAAAATTCATAAAGTCGAATAGTAGATATACTTAGACCAGTGATTCTCAACCACTGTGCCGCGGCACTTTTGTGTGCCGCCAAATTTCAAAAGTGTGCCGTCAAATTTTGCAAATATATAATAATGTTAATATTATTAAATTATATTATTTAAAAAGAAAAATATTATAAAATGAATATTTAAATCCACAAAAAAAAAAAAATTATTATTTGCTTACCAAATTTGTGATTCACTTTGCGTCGCATTGTTCAGGATCGCATTAGCGACGCAAAGCGGGGTCTTGGTGTATTTAAAATTTTTGTCATAATTTATTTATGCAGTGTGTTGTAGTAAGTAAATAATTTTTATCTTTTTCTTTGTGTGCCGCCAAATTTTGAAATCATTAAATGTGTGCCGCAACAAAAAAAAGGTTGAGAATCACTGACTTAGACGATTCTCTTGATACCATTCTGACCTACTTTCTCTTCTTCTTAAAAAATATTTGTTGATTGTTTAATTTGCCACTTTATTAAAATAAATAAAGTGAGATGGAGTAGGTACCGACACTACGATGCTGGTTCATTAACCAAATTGGCATTCTTTGATAAGATATCGCTTACTCGGCTTTGGGCTCAGGTGAACACTTAGGCCTGAGCGATATTTTAGAAAGAGCCGTAAAATACTCAACTTTGTCTTAAAATGAGAGCCGCATAATATTTTGTAACCTGAATTTAAGGGTTAGTTGAATACGAATGCACTTTTCATTTTCCAAAAATGATAATTCTGGTATCGAGACTCAATTATTTTACTCACCTAAATTTTGCCTAAATTTCTTTCATTATTAGTCGCAGGTTAATTTTTTTATTAAATTATAATAGCCATGTCTTTTTATAAAGGTTATCTACATTTTTTTTAATGCCTACAAGTTAGCCCATGACTGCTATCACACCTGATGTTAAGTAATGATGCAATCTAAGATAGAAACGGGCTAACTTGTTAGGTGTAGGATGAAATCCACACCCCTTTCGGTTTCTACACGACATCGTACCGGAACGCTGAATCGCTTGGCGGTACGACTTTGTCGGTAGGGTGGTAACTAGCCACGGCGAAAGCCTGCCACCAGCCAGACCAAGACAAATTAAGAAAAATCTCAATCTGCCCCGCCGGGAATCGAACCCAGGACCTCCGCCTTATAAATCCACCGCGCATACCACTGCGCCACGGAGGTCGTCGAAATTTTCCTGACTAATAACTTATTTTAGAAGTGGGGACGGCAATTGTCCAATGAGTTGCAATTGAACCATGGACCTGAATGTAACCTGATGCTCAGGCTATGCGCTGTCATTGCTTCCAAGAGATTCCATCACCGATAAAAAGATAATAAGAAAGTTAAAACAACATTTCATGTCACTCGGATGAGAACAGCATATTTAAGCAAAAGAAATAAAATATCTTTTTTTTCTCTCATTTATTTTTATTTACATATTTTTTTTAAAATTTTTAACAATGTTATATAATACAAAATTATATAAAAAAACACTATTAAAAATTTATAAAAAATCTGCTCATCCATTTGCGGGGCTTTTAAGGGGCCCAAGCAACCGGTGGTCAGGGCTCCAGAGTGAGGAACCTCCTCACAATACGCACCATTTCAAGGACTACTGCCTTCTGTATCTGACCCTTGATCCAACAATTAAGCGAAAGCTTCTTAAGGTGTTAGTCGAAGCTTTTCGCAAAATGACCATTGACTGAAATGACTATTGGAACAATAATATTTGACTCAACATTCCACATGGCGGTAATCTTGTGAGCAAGGTCCAAGTATTTTGATACTTTTTCCTTTTCGGCTTTCACGAGGTTATCGTCATGAGGAACAGTAATATCAAAAATTATTGCACGACGTACTGATCGATCGACTATCACTATATCAGGTCTATTGGCTACAATATCTATATTATTATAATATACAACAATACGTTGTGATCCAGATCATAATTTGCTCTAGTATGCACTAAGATGTAAGTATGCACTAATATTTTCGATAAATCATAAAATGACATAGTTTTCATTTTTAGCTGAAAATAATCCAAGTACATATTAACTTTGTCTGGCTTTTGAATTACCCTTTTCAGAGTTAAGTCTAATAACGTAACCAATTATAATTAATTGAACAGAGCGAAATTAATTAAGCGTCGTATGCCAAAGAAATCGAAAGGTAAGGCAATTAATAAGAAGGCGCCTCATTACTTTTACCTTCGGAAGTTTACCCGTACATACGGGTTAGGTAATTAATCTGACAAAAAACGGGTGTATGGTTTAACAAGGGTAAGGATTTGTAACTTTAATGACAAGGGGAGATGCTAATTATGCGTAACTTGTTAATCCTGAACAAACAAAAATGCTCATTTTGTGTAAAAAAGGAGGGAGATAGGTATTTTCTTTTGTTCCAAATGTCATTGTACTAATGCCTTGTTATTAATATTATATGATATGAGTATGAGTTTTAACTGTTTGGTAGGTATTCTTGGCTAAGAAATGATTAACTTAACTGTATTAACGAACGGACGCTATGAGACACCAATCGAGATGGCAAGGCAACCTTCGAGCTGAATAAGTACTTATACGAGTACTTATTACTTTCTTAATTTATTACTTACTAATGTGCAAGAGATAATCCTTACTTAGGACTTATCTTAGGATTATACATTACTATATTATTTAATGTTTGATGATCAGGGTCCCAACATCTCAAACGCAAGCGACTACATAAACCTAAGATGAGCGATAGACCGATCATTTACAACGCTTATAGTTTAAGCATGTTTTTTTTATCCACTACAAGTTGGCCCTTGACTGCTATCACACTTGATGTTAAGTGATGATGCAGTCTAAGATGGAAGCGGGCTAACTTGTTAGGAGTGGGACGAAAATCCATACCCGTTTCGGTTTCTATACGACATCGTACCGGAATGCTGAATCGATTGGCGATACGTCTTTGTCGGTAGGGTGGTAACTAGCCTCGGCGAAAACCTCCCACCAGCCAGACCAAGACAAATTACGAAAAATCTCAATCTACCCCGCCGGGAATCGAACCCAGAACGTCCGTCTTATAAATCCACAGCGCATACCACTGCGCCACGGAGGTCGTCAAAAAGGTGTTCAGGTGGAGGTGTTCAGGAAAGTACATGATATAAATGAAATGTTTCTTCTAGTGTCTATCAATCAATCATCAGTCATCAATCGAATCAAATAGGGTGTATATGTACTGTGTTCGACAGTCACCAGTGTGCAACGATCTAAATATTTTGCGGTTTGCTCTTGTTTAATTATTTTTTTTAAAAGTTCAATTTAATATTTTTAACTTATAAAAGTTCGTTAAAAATATTTTAAACCTAGAGAGAGGCGAATATCTTAGCATTCCATGGATTCACCGTGCGGGTGCCGGGTCCATCGCGTGGCTGAGAGATAAACTCCGAACAGAGCCCGAGACTTGTGACACGGGTGTAGGTTTAAGGGTACCCTTAGTGACGGCCGTCAACACTCACCTCCTCTGTTCAAGTTATTCTCCCAGCCCAGCCAAATACGGAAGGACCCTACTAGAGCAGCTTTGGACACTCTTTCCAATATGGAGCTTACTGCACTTCTAGTAAGGCCAAGGTCTTTTAGCAGGTTATAGAGAGACTTCGCTGGTATACCCCTCGCACCCACTTCTACCGCGTATAAACTAACCACATAGCCATTCTTAGTTAGTTCATTAGTAAGGTCATAATATTTATTCACTTTGAATACATGGTCTTTAGGAATGTTTGTTTACCACGGCACTGTAAGCTCAACAAGTACTATCCGTTTAATTTGTTTGGAAAAAAGATATATGTCCGGTCTAGATGTCGAAATAGCTAAGTTTTCCGGGATTTTATAGTGCTTTTCATACGTGTCCATTAATATAGTCCAATCCGGAGCAGTGCCCAGAATTGAATAAGGCTTGCTGGTGGAATTTGTACTTGAGCCTGCTTTAACGAAGTTAGTTTGTCTTTTATTTGTCGTCAACCTTTTTTGAGCTCTAGCTACTGAGGGGCTTCTAGCTTCACGTATGATTTCTAGTACTCTGTCGTGACGGCGTGAGTAGAGACCCCTATCCAGGAGCACCTTGCAACCTACCAATAAGTGTCTTGCAGTGCCCACTGCCTCGCCACAGGTATAGCAAGATTTTTCCGAGGCTTTTCCCCATCTTACTAAGTTACTCTGATCTAGGAGGATCAGTTGAAAGGCATTGTTTATTTTAAAATACTTATGTAATTTACAGTACTGCCTTGTTGTAGTGGTTAGCCTATGTGGCTTCGATCACGAGGTCCTGGGTTCGAATCCTGGGTCGGGTTACGGAATAATTCTGAGTTTTTCATTCTGCTATGAAATTTTTAGGACATAGCCCGGAGTCGGGAAGTTGGAACCGTCGATCCCGCTCGCTATCATCAACATCTGATAGTGAAACATTCTGATCCTAAGCCCGTCAACCCGCATTGGACAAGCATGGTGGGTTCACGTTCCAAATCCTCTCGGCTATTAGGATGGAGGCCTGGCCCTGTAGTGGCCCTTTATAGGCTGATAATGAAGATGATTATATAATCTCTAATTCAACATTTTCTAATATACGTTAACGTAGATATCCGTATATCATCTGTGAAGCACATGTGGTGTTAAAGTAAGTGAGAGCTTGTTGATAAATGTAACGCTCATACGTCTTAGTACTCTGTTGTACTCGTGCGCTAACTTCTGAGAGAAGTTTACCGAACAGCGCCTCCGGAGCGCTTTTACAACTTCCCAACATATTATAAATGGTTGAAGTTTGTTGCAGCGTTGACTTTGTATAAAAAATCCTAAACTTTATTTTGTGAAATAAGAAATGACCAAAATAAAATAAAATTTATCTAATAAACTAGCCTGCGGTATCTCGTTCCCGTGAAAATTTAGGGATAAATTGTGGCCTGTGTGTTAAACCGGGTTGTCAGCTCACTCCTTACCAAAGTAGAATGCCAGACTTTGTACCTATAGGACTTTAACCCACGAATAAAAACATATTGTACAACAATGTATTATGCATCATTTTATTGAATTTTATTTTTAATATTTAATATAAATTACGTTTAAAAGCTCTAGAACTCGGAGTATACGACACGAGCCTAACATTGGTTATCGTCCAATTCCGTATCGTTGTTCCGGATAGTTGTCACACTGACATGACAGTCGCAAAGCTTCATAAAATACATTCAAAAACAGGGTTAACGACTCTGGATACATATTTAATGAAAATACAATAAGAACGATTTAAAAGGCTAGAACCCAGTGCAACAATAAAGTATTAAAAATGCGTAAAGAGTGTTAATTAAAAGGAAATAGTTTAATTACTATTTTTAAAAGAATTTTATTCCGATGTCCAACAGTAAAAATTGCTTATTGTAAAACATTTATATAATAATAGGATATTTTGAGTATATTTACAATTTGTGTTCTTTCTGGATTAAGATTCTTCATTCTCCTTTTATTAAAATCGTTCCAGCCGTTTAGTCGTGATATAACAATCGTACGCATAAACTTTCGCCTTTGTAATAGTAATATGATATTGAATAGAACAGATTCTAATTTTATCAAAATTAAGAAATTACAATAATTACTATATCATATACACTTAAATATATATTTTTTTGATTTTGTCAGTTCTACTCTAAAATTGGAGTGAAAAAACCATAGATATAACTGAAAGTGAACATTAAAACAAAAAAAATTAACAAAAAATAAAAACGCCTTCAAAACGCACTACAAAGTAAAAAATAACTGCGACATTTTGTTACTTTAATTTACTTAACCACATCAATAAAGTCTTGGTTTCCTTATCATGGTACCACCACCGGATTATCTCCTTCCAAACAAAAAAAGAATTATCAAAATCGGTTCATAAACGACGAAATTATGTGCGAACACACATAAAAAAATATATAATACGGTCGAATTACGAAACTCGTTTTTTTGAAGTCGTTTAAAAAATCAAAGGTGATTCGTGAATCACAATCACAATTACAATGATATTATATTACTATATCATTGTACTGTACTGTATTTTTGTGTAGAACCACAATCTTGTCGATGAATTAATAGGGGAACAATTGTTCAGGTAGGTTGTCGACTGGTCAGTGCCGTATCGGATAATGAGGTCGTTGATTCGAGTCGGGAACCAAGTAATTACTAACTAGCAAGTACTAAGAAATAAATGCTCAATATTGCACAATACACAGAGCCCAGGACCTCGTGACCAGGAAGTACATAGACTATCCACTGGATGTATAAGACATTTAAATCGTAGAACAGTATATCTAAACCACTTCCTAATGTTTACCGAGTGGGTTAATAAGAGCTTAGCGGTCAGGCTGAGCAAACTTTGTTAATATCCACCGACCGACACTACCGGCCGCTTCACTTGCTCGATGCTCAGTATTCAGATCGAGAGCGTTTAATAAAGATGATTGTTTGTTACCAACATTTAATATAGTACTAACAACCTTGGCTGAAATAAGTCTAATATTATTGTATAGTAGAGGACGCCCGCAGTTTCCGCCGACTTCATAGATATGCTTAAGTAATTTGAGGCAACTAAATGACACAGTTATTTTTTACTTTTTAGTGCGTTTTGAGTCGGTTCTATTTTTATTTAAAAATTATTATATTAGAAAGGGTAAGTATACTTCCAAGATGGTCCTATGGCCGTTAGGATCTGATGATGGAATCCTGGGAAAATCGAGAAACTTAAAATTTCATAGGCTGAACTTGTAGCCAAAAATCGCTGTAACACTTTTGCTACGAGTGCCGTATAAAAGTATCTTATTGTTTAGTACGAGTTGGTTTAACTATGTTCACTCTCGATAAATCCGCAAAAAGTAAAAAATAATAAATAAAAAAAAACCGACGTAAATTAAAAAAATAATTGCGCCTTGTAGTTACTTAAACATATTTATGAAGTCGGTGCCACCTAAGCTTTTTACTTTAAAAACGTAACCTAAAACCCACAAAGTGCTTGGCCACTTCGTTAAATAGGAAAGGAAAACTTAAACTTGGATAACACAGTCTTTATAGATGGTTAAGTAAATAAATGGTGTGTTATTTTTACTGCGTTTTGAAGTCAGATTAATTTTTTTTCATAACATTTTTTTCTTTTTGTTGTACATAACTCATAAAACTAAAGAGATGGTTTTTAAATGACAATAGCACTGAAGTTACATTCAATAAGTCTTTGATTTCTGTAGAAGTTCTGCAGAACGTTGGAACTCCTTAACATAACTGCCGCTAAGTGAATCAAGGCGGAAAATTATTTTCCTTGAAAAGTTCTAATGAAACGTTTTCAATTATTTTCCAAGAGTGTGCTCGGAGTGTAGCGAATAAGAAATTAACAAGAACAATCCAATTCTTAGAACATTCCAACTCGCCAATTTGAAAGTGTTTTAGTTATTTTCGTCCAGGAGCTTTAACAAACGAAATAAAAAATATTATTACCCGCGACTTCGTCTGCATGGTAAACCCAAACATCCTTTATAAAACTTTACGTATAAACCTTATAAAATAGACAACAAAAGGCCTACGTATTACAGTGGACGCCCATCGGCTGATATGGCGGTATTGATGTTTGAGACAAATGCAAATAGAAATGCTTATATTAGCTTTTGGCTGGTGGAAGGCTTTCGCCGTAGCTAGTTACCACCCTACCGACAAAGACGTACCGCCAAGCGATTTAGCGTTCCGGTACGATGTCGTGTAGAAACCGAAAGTAGGTGTGGTTAACCTACTCCTAACAAGTTAGCCCGCTTCCATCTTAGATTGCATCATCACTTAACATCAGGTGTGATAGCAGTCAAGGGTCAACTTGTAGGTGTTAAAAAAAAAGATGGTGGGAGGCTTTGGCTGTGGCTAGTTACCACCCTACCGACAAAGATATACCGCCAAGCGATTTGGCGTACCGTGACACCGAAAGGGATGTGTTTTTCATCCTTCCCCTAACAAGTTAACCCGCTTCTCTTCTTTCTAAGATTGCCTCATCACTTACCACCAGATGTGATTGTGGTAAAGGGCTAACTTGTAGCGTATGTTAAAAAGGTACTAAGATAGCTGCGATATTTGACATCTATATAGAAGTTTGGGATACATCGTTAGAAGCACTAATAAATTGAGTCTGTACTGTCCAAAAGATGTAATTTATCATCCTAAAAGTATGTTAGGCTATTGTTCAAGAGTAATGGATGTAGTTCACAACGTGATAAGTGGTTTGTACTTTATTGGACAAAGTTATTTATTATGACGACCATTGCGTTTGTTAATGGCGTAGAATATGTTGGGGTATTTAGTTTTTTTTGCAATTTTGCCCTTTTTGCAGGTATTTACTATCAAAATATTATTTCTAACTTGATAACAAATAACTGCCTTCTTGGTCCAGTGTCTTCAGCTTCAGATTATGAAGTCTTAAATTTTAAGCTTTTTTTTGATAACATTTAATAATGCATATTCGCCAATCAATCAATCAATCGTTATTTGCCTAATATATTTGAAAATGGCAACTGAAGCTAATCACAAAGAACAATATTTGCCTATTGAAAATGTTCACATAGTAATTAATTGATTTCACAATAATTTGGAAAATGGTACGAGCTTTACATACAATTGTTCAATTAATTAATTTAATTAGGTAGTCGTCAAGTTCCACAATTGTCGACTTTATTTCAATAGAATCAATGCTATTAGAAGAAATAAAGCTCATTTTGGTCATGTTTTCAGACCTGAGTAATATTTTTTAAATTAAATGTGTAACAGTTTCAAGCTCAAGACGAATACAGGTCAGTGTCTATGTACTGAATCGTTTGTAGAAAGTTTTCCGGCTCAAACTAAATTGAACCAGTTAGTGGTTTTCGCAGTGCAGTGAACAGAGAACAGAGTTGTGTAGGTGTGGGGAAACTTTGTGTTGTTTACATTGGTTTGACATAAGTATCTAGCGTTAAGTCAAAGGTAATCACTGGAAAACAGCAGTCAATGTAACCTATATAGCTGGGCTAGTTGTGATAAAGTTCGTCCAAAGAATTACTCAAAACTATCATTTCCAATTTTGGCGCCAAAAATCGTTGCTGTGTTCCTGTCTGAAAGGTATGCTTGTCATTTTATAAATAAAACTAATAACATGTTGACTCACATTTCTTTCATGTCATTAAAAGATTGAAAATAATTTTTCTTTTGTCAAAAACACTATTCAGTGCAAATTGGTACCTTTAGGTATATTGGCGACCATCAAATGAAATACATATTTTATCAACTATCACTATAAGAACAATTGTATACAGGTCAGTGTCTATGTACTGAATCGTTTGTAGAAAGTTTTCCGGCTCAAACTAAATTGAACCAGTTAGTGGTTTTCGCAGTGCAGTGAACAGAGAACAGAGTTGTGTAGGTGTGGGGAAACTTTGTGTTGTTTACATTGGTTTGACATAAGTATCTAGCGTTAAGTCAAAGGCGGTCACTGGGAAATGGCGGTCAATGCGACCTTGTGATGAAGCTCGTCCGAGGATGAACGTACTATCATCATGTCTGTTTTTGCCGTCAAATACCTCGATGTATTCCGCTCTGAAAAGTATACTTGCCCGTAAAATTATAGGCTCGCTGGGTGTAAATAAGGCGAAAGTTTGTTTGTGTGGGTGGATCGATGTTTGTAACTCTTTCACGCAAAAACTATTAGCTTACTCATCCGAATTACGCGTAGGCCACATTTTATATCGAAATTCCTACGGGAACGAGAACTGTACGGGTGAAACCGGGCGTCCTTTAGTATATAACCTTGTTCTTATTTGGTATTTGTTAGTGATTTTCCAGTTTATGTACCTAGTGTTCATGTTTACTTTTTCCTACTTACTATTATTATAATAATGTCGTGAAGTCACCTTGCCTTACGGGCTATACGGAAGAATAACGCGGTGTCCTGACGGGTACAGCAAAATGCTGAGTGAGGACCTTCTTTTGATCTCATTGCTATTTACATTACAGAGTTTAAACTCAATACTCTCCTTACCAAAAAGTCGGAAGCCTGGCCTATTGAAATGGGCATTTGCGCATACCGGAAGTACCACGATATGATCGCGATACTTTCCAGAGGGTATGTGGGACTCGCTGATCGAAAAGCGGTCACAATACTCACTAAAGCCTAGCGCTGCCCTCGGCATCGTGAGCGAAGCACCAAAGGTTCGAAGTAAACATTCTACCTTGGCCCATTAAAATGGGTTAATAATAATTAATGTTTCTTTATTTTCCTGCAAAGTATAGAGAAACTTCCTTCAATAAATTAGAATATAATTCAGCATAACTAGCAAATAACTCAACATACGTATCTAGCTAGCGCGTTGTACCTATTTATCACTCCCCTGGCTTGCCAGAGGAAAGCGAAAGTTAATTCCCCTGTGAACGATCGATAGTATTATCCGGCAGCGTGCGAATACTATCATTATTATCACTCGCTACTTATCATAATATATATCACGTATTACGATGGGATGTTTTGCTTACTACCTGTGTCCCGCGGTTTAACCCGCGTATTTCTTTTTGCTGTGGAGATATCGGAATAAAAACGGGAATAATAACTTTTATATATCACCTTTACATTCTAATAGATGTTTGAAAGCGCGTGTTTAACAAAAATCTTAGAATTTTAACTTCGTATTTGTTGGAACTAAAGCTCAATATTGCATAGGATACAGCCAGGACTGGAAGCCAGAACCTCGTGATTGGAATTTACATTGGCTAGCCACTAGACCAAAGAGACTGAGGACATTATTATTCCATTAGATTTTGATTTTCCATTTAATAATAAATACGTTTCAACCCGACTGAGCTTCACTCTACCTCTGACCTATATAATGTCAATCCTTTTCAATTATAATTGATGGATTACCGGGGAGTTTGTATGTATAAATTAATATTATTACATTTCGCTATAATACCTCCCTACCTACTTACTAAAGTTATTAAATTAAAATTATTTTATTTATCTTTCCTTTATCATTCAACTATATTGTTAGTTCAATAAAAAACGTACTAAGCTAAATTAACAGATTCAGTCAACTTATACTTACTTAAATTTTTCTAACTGAGCTTCGGCATCGTCAGACAGTGAGAGGTGACTTATAAAGTACTTTCAACTTTTAATTTTCTTTGAATGTAACGAGGGTTAATACGATCTCGTACATCAGCAGGTAATTCATTAAGTAGGGTGAGAAATACGAGTAGGTTCATTCGTACGCTCGTCATATGTTATAGAATATTTGTTCTCGTAACTACGATCTAAATAGCTAGATCAAAATATTGACTTAACTCTCCTTATAGAGGAACAATCCTGCCATAATTATCTTGACTTACACTTAAGACAATTTATGCAAAACATTTACGAAAGACACCCAAATTTTCGTCATGAATCACTCTATCTATTTGACGACCTCCGTGGCGCAGTGGTGTGCGCGGTGGATTTATAAGACGGTGGTCCTGGGTTCGATTCCCGGCGGGGCAGATTGAGATTTTTCGTAATTTGTTTTGGTCTGGCTGGTGGGAGGTTTTTGCCGAGGCTAGTTACCACCTTACCGACAAAGACGTATCGCCAAGCGATTCAGCGTTCCGGTACGATGTCGTGTAGAAACCGAAACGGCTATGGATTTTCGTCCCACTCCTAACAAGTTAGCCCGCTTCCATCTTAGACTGCATCATCGCTTAACATCAGGTGTGATAGCAGTCAAGGGCCAACTTGTAGTCAATAAAAAAAATCTATAATTTAATACCGTTTTATACTCGTAATATGTAGTGATAAAAATACTTTATTTTCCTTTTTCCATAAATCTATTATATTAAAACTGAGAACCCGCAAAGTCGCAGCGTTGCTGAATAAAAAAATGCCAATTCCAGCAATACTGGCTGAACCTCATCTTGAAAATGTATTTCCATTTCAGCTGACATCATCCATTTCAATCGGCGAAAATAACTCGAACTAGTTTCGTATGAGTAATACTTTTAAAGGACTTTCTTTGTTTCTACTAAAGAATTTTTCTATTAAGAAATTATTAAAAAAAGCGACAATTCCTTTAAACATATTTGTTATCATCATCATCATCATCATCAGCCAGCGTCTTCCTACAACTCGATGTCGTCAGTCCACCTAGTACGTAAGAGGGTACAGTACAGTTCAGCCCCCGCAACTGTCAATCTCACCTGTCCGTGGTACATCCTTGGAGGGATCTACAAAACTGTGGTGACTGATGGCAGTATATTCATTACCATTTGGCTCCTTTTTACCATTTAGCGAAAACGCTGTTTTATCTATTTGAGATATAACGAACCAATGTATGGAAGAATTGTTTCTCTTTATTAGGACTACAAAAGATGCCGCGATGGCATCTGTATTTGAGGACAATTTGCTATACCTATTTTTCTTAAAAAGGGTTACGTATTTTTTTTGGTGTTTTTGGCACGCGGGCAAAGTCGCGGGCGTGTGTTACCTTTTATACATCAACGATTGTGTTTCCAAAAAAAAATGAAAAAAGATATATAGCGTTTCCGTTGAACAATTTAAATAAAAAAAATAGTCAAAAAACTAAATTTTCAGGCTATTTTTTGTACCTACAGCGCTCCTAAAAGCTATTTTGTTTGCGCCGATATTTATTGTTCGCTTTTGCTGAATCGCTTTGATTGATGAGCGTCGAAATTTTTCAACGAATACTGGTTTATTTTTAAACGTTATTGTTCAAAACTAGAAGCTTCTGCGGGTAAGTAATTGATTTCTGTCCTCGACGTCATTAACATTAACATTATCTTCTTCAAAAATATTAGGTATCATTTATAATGAGGATTATTTTAATTTATACGAAACTAGCGAACGTCCGCGGTTTCACCTGCATACTTCTCGTTCCCGTAGATATTTCGGGATAAAATGTGGACTATGTGTTATTCTGATATGTAAGTTATATTATTGTGAAGTTTCATCAAAATCCATTAAGTAGTTTTTTTGTGAAAGAATAATAAACATCCATCCTCATATAAACTCTCGCCTTTATAATATTAGTAAGGATTTTCATGAAAAAATCACCATGGTTATGAGTAAAAATTATGTAAATAAAGATAAATGAGAGATTATATTTTATAATCAGTAAACTGATATCGAAAGACCATTTTCAGCCCCATCATAAGTATAGACTTAGTATAAAAAGTTGTTTTCAAAATGTCATCCGAAAAAAGCACATTATCTATGATCAACCACAGACGAAAAAGAAATGCCGACTTTCATTCCCGAGTCACGAACAAAACATACCCTCATTGCGCCCTACTTCTGAGGTCAACACGTGTGGCCGTACCTATTGCAGTCTAGTGTACAGATGCACACAAAGTAAAACGAACTCTAATACACAAAACACATAGTTTAAAATAGATTACACTTATCTCAAAATAGTTTATAACTACCCGCAAACGAAATGCAACTTTAATGTTGGTTATAATACAGTTTAGATTTGAGTTAGGGTTTTAAAAGAAAAATTAGTGCTGCAAACCGGCGACCATGAACGCCTTGTATGTAAATATTAGCTTGATTATTTCAGTTTTTGTTTATAAAAGCTTTGAATTTTTTCTCTTATTTAGTGACTCCCTCACATCGTTTTGCCGGTATTTATCAAGTGGTTTTGTTGTTTTATCTGTTAAGCATATTGCATATTATAGTCTCTCCTTAGCACACATTGTGGTATTTTCTGTGTAGTAATATTTGACACAGAATATCTTTAAATCACTTGGTAGGATTGCGGTTTTACTTGCGTAGATTCCGTTCTCGTGCGAGTGCTGAAATAAGCTTTCTTAGCGAGCGAAATCAGCAACTTTTGAGTTATCTAAGTGCATAGTTTTAGAGATCTTTTGTTGAGTCAATCGTTCAATCAGCAGTATTTACACGCATCTACATATACGGGATGCATGCGGGTGAAACCTCTGGACATAACTAGATTATACATAATTATAAATTCATTATGATTGAAATAATACATTGAATGAAAAAAGCTTTCTAGTTTCTTGCAAAATTCCTATTTTTGTCTATAATAGCTATATATAACAAATAGTATCATAGATCAAGTTGAAAATTTGGCAAAAGCTGCAAATTCCATCTTTTTTAAAAGAGCGGTCTGACCCTGTATCTAGTCAAATAGGCTAATAATTAGTGAACTGAAAAAAAAGCTAGCTAGATAAGTTGGTAATTGACTAAGCAATTCATTTTACTATAAAAAACATGGAATAAAAAACACCAGTTCCTTGTAGAATTCCTATTCCAGCCGATAATAAAGCTAGATTGAACAAACGTTCCAGATAGCGAATTGGAATAATGCATACCGAGGTATGTAAATGCGGATGTATCCGATTGAACGTAAAGGATTCGCAGATGTTACTGTGATTTTAGTCTAGTAACGTCGCGCGTCGTCGAGTAAAGTCGACGATTTTGATTCAAATGTTACTGTAAATTTCAATTTTTAACTATCTTTACGGTAACACATTTTGGACAGCGTCCAGAAATCATTTGAAGGGTTGAGTATACGATTTTATAATTTCATACCAAATGAAGTCTTAGATGCCCTTACAAAAGTTTAAAAAATACATCAAAATGCTTTTTATGCTTTCTACGGCACACAAGATAGATACAATTTTATAATTAAGATTAAATTATAAAATTGTAACATTTATTTTTAAAAGAACAACTGCAGAGGTTCCTGTCGGTTCTTGACAGAATCTGCTGCTTCCGAACCGCTGGTAGAGTCACTACGCGTTAACAGACTAGACTTTTAAAAGTGCTTATGTAGTGTCTACTTCAAATAAACGAATTTGAATTTTAGATATTCCGAATTTGTTCATACAAAGTTTTTTAAGTTCTACTCTTATGACGGCTCCAGCAAGGTAAAGAACTATACAATCAATGCTGTTTCAAGGATTATCTACTGCCTTCTGCAACTAACCTAAAGATTATTAAGATGTTGGTCAAACATTTTCTAATTAGGAGCATGAAAACTATCGGTACAACAACAGTTGACTCAAAATTCTCATGGCAGTAATTTCGTACGGTGCACCTTCCGTACGAAATTACTGCCAGTAATACGATACTTTTTCCTTTTCAGCCTTCACGAAATTGTTAACAAATGAATAATCAATTATTATCAACTCAACGTGTACAAATAAGTATCATCAAAAGGGTGAATGTAATTATTCAAAATGTTTGGCCCTTTTCCGAGCCATTATTAGCATTATTAATAATTGCTAGTGATCCAGCACACGTGTATCTAATTAATCAGGTTTTAATTAGTTCTGCAATAAATTAAAATATGCCCTTGTTATAAATATTAATGGAGAATTTTACAAAGAAAATTTTAATAGGTGCCAGCAGCTAAGGACCGAATCAATATAATATTTTTTTAACATTAGTTAGCCCTTGCCTGCAATCACACCTGATAGTAAGTGATGATGCAATCTAAGATGGAAGCGGGCGGGCTAATTTGTTAGAAGTAGGATGTACACACCATCCACACATTTCATCCTACTCCTAACAAATTAGCCCTTCCTTTTGGTTTCTGCACGACATCCTACTGGAAGGTTTAAACGCTTGGCGGTACGTCTTTGTCGGTAGGGTGGTAGCCACGGTGGAAGGCTGCCACCAGCCAGACCAAGACAAATTAAAAAAAATTTCAGTCTGCCCCGCCGGGAATCGAATCCAGAACTTTCGTCTTATAAATCCACCGCGCATACCATTGCGCCAAGGAGGTCGTCGCCTAATCAACATGATCTTTTTTTTCAACATTAGTTAGCCCATGACTGCAAATACACCTGATAGTAAGTGATGATGCAATCTAAGATGAAAGCGGGCTAATTTGTTAGGAGTAGGGTGAAAATCCACACCCCTTTCGGTTTCTACACGACATCGTACAGGAAAATTTAAACACTTGTCGGTAAGTTTGTTATTGTCGACCTCCGTGGCGCAGTGGTATGCGCGGTGGCTTTATAAGACGGAGGTCCTGGGTTCGATTCCCGGCGGGGCAAATTGAGATTTTTCTTAATTTGTCTTGGTCTGGCTGGTGGGAGGCTTTCGCCGTGGCTATTTACCACCCTACCAATAAAGACATATCGCCAAGTGATTTAGCGTTCCGGTACGATGTCGTGTAGAAACCGAAAGGGGTGTGGTATTTCGTCCCACTCCTAACAAGTTAGCCCGCTTTCATCTTAGACTGCATCATCACTTAACATCAGGTGTGATAGCAGTCAAGGGCCAACTTGTAGTCGATAAAAAAAAGAAAAAGTCTTTGTCGGTAGGGTGGTAACTAGCCGTGGCTGAAGCCTCCTACTGGCCAGACCTGGACCAAATTAGAAAATCTTAATAAATATACATCTCTAAACTTAGATTATATGTCATCAGTAGAACATGTAAAAAGCCGATCATAAATAATATTTCTCTAGCCTCAGAGCTGTAGTTATCAAAAACAAATTATTCTATTGTTATTCATTCCTTTTAATTTATAAAATTGTTTCTAGAAAATCGCGATTTTCGATTAATTCGAGAAAATGTTCGGAGCAACATTTTGTTCAATTAAAAACTATGATGGACAATGTACAAAAGAATCTCTTTTGTTTTGAAATTATAAGCACAAAAATGTTTTTTAGATCATTAATAAAGGTACATTATTGAGATTTGTATTATATTTGTTATTCTGATTCAAATAAAAGAACGTCGATTTAATATTTTAGTTACTTAGTATAAAAATTTAGCAAACTTATGTTACAAAAATATAATGTGTTAATTTTCACTTCAATCCATAGGCCAAGTACATACATGACCTATGGATGAGACTTGGTCGCTAACTGCGGCTAATAAAAGGCTCAGATTCAATCAGCGGGCGATGGAAAGAGCAATGTTTGGAGTATCTCAGCGTAATCGAGTCAGAAATGAGGAGATCCCCAGATGAACTAAACTAATTGACGTAGGTCAGCGAGTCGCAAAACTGAAGTGGCTATGGTCAGGACACGTGGTTCGAAGACGTAATTTAAGTTGGGGGTCCAAAACTGCTAGAATGGCGACCCAGCACTGGAAAGTGCAGTGTTGATCGACCCCTCCACTACGTGGTGGAGTGAAAACTTTAAACGTTCGCAGGAAACCGCTGGCCACAGGCCTTATCTTTTTAAGGGACTTCCAAACAAGACGATCCTGATGATTATGTGTGGAATCTCAATGAATGAAAATCCAAGAGTTGAGGCTGTATGTCTGCTTCAAATAGCAGCGCTGTTAATGAATATTATAATATATTTGGTGTGAAATAAAATAACATTTATTAACATAGTAAACGCTGTAACCAAAGATATATTTACATTTAATCCACCCACTACATTAATGATGAAGCTAAAATCAACAAACCAGAAAATATTAAACGAAATATCTGACTCGTTCCACGTTTTTAATTTAGCTTTTCACTTGTAAATAAATTTTAAATAAAAATAAATTAAGTACGTACATCCCTCACATAATACGCAACAAAAACATCTAAAGTTCCACATAGACTAACGAAATAACGTAGACATTATTTTCGGTATTTTTATATTATATTTTTTTAAATCAGTCGTACTCATTTTGGTAAAACATAGCTCATAATAACTTAAATCCGATTTCTAACACATTACTTATTTTTCTAGCAGGTTTCAAACCATATATGCCTATTGCTAGCGCTAAAAAACAATAGATTAATTTAATTAAAAACTGACACATATTAGAATGTTTATTTAGTCAGAAGATCAGTATCTTTAACAATCATCATTGTACGACATTTACATTAACGAAAGTATGATAATTTTTTATAACCACAAGATTTTCGCACTATGAATGACTGAAGCCCACATTCGTATCAACTCAGAAGTTTTTCTAGAGTAGAGTAGAGTCTATAGCATTCCAACAGACAGCAAAGATGAGAGATTATTGATATCAAAATTCATTTCTATTAGCCATTAATTTTGGTTGATTGGATAATAAAAACAATGAAAAATTTGATGAAAAAATTAAAGTATATAGTATATAAATACATAGTAGTGTATTAGTTGTCTACTGAACTAATTTCAATTTTATTTTGGCACCAAAAGTATAAAGATTAGATTGATAGTAATAATGTGCCACGCTACGTGTATATTGTGTGTCTAGGTATGTGCCAGATTAAAACCTATTATGTATGGCTCCATCTATCACTTTCCCATGATCTGTGAGTCGGTGCAGTAAAATCCTAATTAAATGTAAGCAGACGCTTAATCCACAAACAGCGCGGAACTGTAGAGCTATAATAAAATAAAACCTACATTTTCATTATAAAAAATTTAAATATTTTTATTTAAAACGAGTTCTCGTTCGTAAATATTTTATTGCTTTTGTTCTAAGGTGAAAATGATATAGTTTTTTGCAATTGTTTGGAGTAGTAGTTTGGTAGATCATTCATTCATCATTATATTAAAAATAAAATGCGAGTCTATCGTCATCATTACTCCATAGTTCAATGGTTAGCCTAATAGAGGTTTCAGGTTCGAATCCTGAGTAAGGCTATAAAATTTTGAGCTTTCCGTTTCTAAGAAAATGTCAGCTCCTCCCGTGAATGAATGAATGAATGAATGAAATATTCTTTATTGTACACCAAAAACAAAAACAAACAAAGAGAAAATACCTTAAAAACTAATGTACAATTGGCGGTCTTATCGCTAATGAGCGATCTCTTCCAGACAACCAATTATAATTAAGGAAAAAAGTATATATTGGAGTAGGCTCGGGTGTACGTACACAAAAATAAAGAACGAATCTTACTGAAATAAAATAAAAATTTACTTATATAATATAATTATTTAAATACATACACAAATTCATATATACATACATACATACATACAAACATACATAAATACATACATACATACATAAATACATGATTATAGTGAAATAAATAAATAAATGAAAATAATACAGACTAGACGAAATCCAGGAGAGAAAGGAAAGAAAGAGATACTAGGCTATGGAGGATAGAAGTGAGCATTCACCAGTCGTTTAAAAGTGACTAGTGATTGCGCACGCCGAATGTCTAGAGGTAAGGAGTTCCAAAGCCGAGCAGCTTTGACAGAGAAGGATTTAGAGTAGAAGGACGAATGATGAGAAGGAATTTTTAGGAGAAGGTTGTCCTCTGATCTAAGAGAGCGACAATGAGTTACATGGAGGAAGTGGAATCGCTCTTTTAGATATATGGGAGCAGTAGGGTTGAAGAGGACATTATACAATAGGGAAAGAATGTGAGTATTCCTGCGAAGGCGAATCGAAGGCCACTTGAGTTTATCGCGAAACTCGGAAATATGGTCATATTTGCGAAGACCAAATATGAACCTTATACAAATGTTCTGGATGCGCTCAAGTTTATCTAGCAACTCTTCACTCAAATTAAGATAACAAGTGTCAGCGTAATCGAGAATTGGTAAAAGCAGAGATTGTGCAAGCACAATTTTGGTAGATAAAGGAAGAAAATTGCGCAATCTACGCAGAGACCCTATAGATGCATACACTTTCCTACTAACTTCACTGACCTGTGGGGCCCAAGTAAAATATTTGTCAAAAGTGACTCCTAAATTTCTAACCGAGTCACAAAATGGCACACGCGTTCCATCAAATACTACATCAGGAATATTAGCCCAGTCAATGCGTGCAACCAAATTATGACTGCCGATAATTATAGCTTGTGTTTTAGATGGGTTCACTTTTAGGCCGTACGAGCTACTCCACTGCACAACAGAATCTAAATCTTTGTTTAGTAATTCGATAGCACTAGGCAAATCACAAAGTTTGGACTGAACATAAATTTGGAGATCATCTGCATACAGGTGATAGAGAGAAGTTAGCTGATGTGTAATAGAACTAATGAAAATAGAAAAAAGAAGAGGAGACAACACGCCACCTTGTGGTACACCGGCGGTTAACGCGCACCAATTGGACACGTTGTCATCAACCCGCACACGTTGTCGGCGACCAAGCAAGTAACTGTGAAACCAGTCAATCACTTCAGGAGATATGTTGAGAGAACCTAGTTTAGCTAATAATAAATCAAAATCAACGTTATTAAAAGCATTACTGAAATCTAGTAAGGCCAACACTGTAACACACTGGTTATCCATGCCGTGACGAATATCCTCGGTAATTTTAACTAATGCGGTAGTCGTACTATGACCAGTACGGAAACCGGATTGGAAAGGATTGAAAAGGTTCTGACGGGTCAGGAAAAGGCTGAACTGACGATGGACTATACGCTCAAAAACTTTTGAGAGAAATGGGAGAATGGATATTGGCCTATAGTCCGAAAAACTGGAGGGATTTATTTTTTTGGGAATCGGAACCACTTGAGCTTCCTTCCAAGAAGAAGGAAAGCTTCCGGAAGAAATAGAGAAATTAAATAAGGATTTAATTATAGGAGCTAGGAGGTTAATGATAGGAATGATCATTTTACGACTAATGCAATCCGTACCTACGGCATCAGAATTGACCTCACGAATGCTTCTCACAACATCACTATCAGTGATTTGACAGAAAATGAAAGCAGGATCTTCAGAAGTGGGTAAAGCTAATAATTGATTTTTAGTGTTTAACTTTGTAGCATCATCAATGCCGCAAGAAGAGGAAAAATGGCTATTAAGCTGATCTAAATTAAAATTGCAGGAGTGATTATTTTGTCGTGCTTTCCCAACTCCAAGAGACTGAAGAAATTTCCACACTCGACCTGAATCTTCTTCCTCGAGTATGGATTTATGAATGTGGCGTCGTTGCATATCTCTACATAACCTGTTGCAGCGATTCCTAACTTTATGATATTTGTCCTTATTTAGATCGGAATTATTGATTCTATATTTGGCTTTAGCAGAATTTTTTTTAAGCTGTAGCGTTCTAATTTCCTGAGTAAGCCAGGGAGCGGGAAGGTGCTTTAGCCGAACAGGGCGAATCGGAGCATGCACGTCATACAACTGAATAAGAAGTGAGTTAAAGCTCTCAATTCTATCATCGATGCTAGCTCCAGTTAGGACATTCGTCCAATCCAACCCAACAGCATCTTTCCACAGGATATCTATGTCCATACCACCAAAATTGCGCTGCAGAAGAACCCTCGATTTAGCTTTTGGTGGGCGTATTTTATATGACAGATAAACCAAATCGTGGTATGAAAAAGCATCAGCAGGACACTGGCCATGTTTAGCAACGTGATCAGGGGAAGAAACCAACATAATATCAAGAAGAGATGGGCAAGAATTGGGAAAAGAGTGAGTAGCTGAAAGGGGGAGAATATGTAAATTGGCTGCCCTTACTAAATATTTCAATCGCGTAGAGCGCTAGTCAGTTTTAAGTAGGCATGTATTGAAGTCACCCATAATAATGGTATGTGAATATAAAGGGATAAATCTATCTAAAATAATTTCAAACGTGGGAAAATAGTCAATCGTGAGATTAGGGTACAATACACGCCAAGTAAAAGTTTAGTGTTAGAAAAAAGTACTTCAATCACTAAATGTTCCGCTCCCGGTGTTGCCTGGGCGTCTGACAAATTAACAATGGAAAATGGTATGTGAGAACGCAAATATATGGCCACACCACCGCCAGTCCGGTGAATGCGATCATTTCGTATTAATCGAAATCCCGGAAGAGCGTAGGAAATTGAGGGCAGACACGGTTTAAGCCAAGATTCTGAAATCAGAATGGCATGGATGTTCTTGTTATCAAAAGATGAGAGCATATCTGGATAATGTGCAGGAATACTCTGAGTGTTAATATGAACAATATTAAAATTTTTTATTACATCTGAGAAGTAAGAAGTAAGATTATCAGATAGAGAAGGAAGGCTCAGAAAACTGGAATTACTATCTGTTTCATCTGAAGATGGAAATGAATAAAATGATTCGTCTAGGTTTTCATTTTGAATAGACATATAATATTAAATATATAAAATAATATAATAAAATGAATTAAATCAAATAAATAATTAAAATAAATAAATAAATAATGTAAAAATATATAATTATATATAAATATTAAATCAAAAAGCAAGCTTTGTGACGTTTGTTCCCTTACCGGCCAGTTATACATAAATATTACTAATGAAATATGCTAAATAACAAACCAAAATAAAAAGATGAAATTAAAACAACAAAAAAAAAACAGTAACAAACATCTAGGCACAAAATATAATGGTAAAAATATATTAGATTTAACGAGACTAAAATATAAATTCCACTATGACTGAAAGCTTATATCAATAATTAGAAACCTTAGTGTTATTTAGTCTGTGGTACTAAGATGTTAAAGTTGACAAATGACATATTTATATTCGATTAGTGACAGATGGCAGTTTTAGCTTATAAACAATTGACATTTTATAAGTATTTCGGAGTTCACGTCCATCAGTTTTAATTTAAATTAAAAAAAATAAATACCCACAGTACATCCATTTATTTTAAAGTAATAATCAAATTCCTTTGATATCGGTAGATAACATTAATATTGAAGCCCAATTCCAATTTCAAGTAGCAAAATTAATTGGAAATTTCCTATTAAAAAGACCATCTTATAAAACGGAAAGGTTCTCCTAAATAACCGAAATAAACCGAAGGCGGTGGAGCCTAAGGCTAAGTAAAGAGGAAGCATAATTACCTAAATAAACAAAGGCCCTCGTACATTTCATTTTTGTAAGGAGCACAGACAGGAAGGACAGATTGGGGATGTTACTTATAATTAAATTTAAGAAAAATATTCATCAATGAGATTTTGCTTGCTGTTTAGAAAAAATGATTTATTTCAAAACAATACTTTTTTTTTATTTTTAAATCAAAGATAGTTTGATTTTTCTGTAATTTTAGGAAAAGGTGAAGTATCTCTTTTTAGGGGAGGAGATATATATTACAGACCTTAGAATGCGCTGCTCCAATACGGGCAGTAAGGTTACAATGAATTTGTAACGAACACTTTCAGAAAATCATAAAAATAGCTGAGATCGACGGTTTCACGTGCTCTTCTAGGCGGTGTGACACCGGGTTAAAAAGTATCTTTAGAATTAGTAGCTAGAATCTAGTCATTTGAAATCAAGCATCAATATTACGAAAATTAAAGGTAAATCTTTTAGGTAAGTAAATACTTGGTAAGAAATGTATTGCATTAAGTAAGCAAGTAACAAACTAATGTAAAGAAGGCGATGATCTTAATTTTAATTATGTAAAATAATTGTAGAACTTCTTTTGTTTCCAAACATCTCTTTAAACGAAATAGTAGATTTGTCTGAAAGAATTTAATGAAGGTTCTAGTGAATTGACAAGAGGGAGTTAGCAATGATAGATAGAGAGACGGACACCACAATAGCGCGACATCGCTACACGAGCGCGTCGTTTATCAAACCTGTCCGTCTGCGTCTCAGTATCGAGTGAATTCGGTCTAGTTTGTCATTGTCGGAGTCTTCATTTAAAATATTTAAAGCGTTGAAAACGTCATGAGTTAGATTTTACTCAAATAAATGCGTCATTTGAAATATTTTTTTTTGTTTTAAACAGAGTTGGCTCGTTTAGTTAGGAAATATTTGTCATGGTTTTCAATATTTTTGGTACTTTAAGACGATATAGCAAATTTGTCCGAAAGAATAAAATGAATGTCTTTATAAAGTGATAGGAAAGTGTAAACAAAAATGGACGACATAAAACATACAAACGTGAGGCACTAATTTTGAATAGAAATATATGTTTAATATTGTTAACACTACGCTGGTTAGATTATTATGTCTGCAAGAATTGAATGAAGGTTCTAGTAAATTGACAAGAGGGAGTTAGTAATGATAGATGACGGACACAATAGCGCGACATCGCTACACGATCGCGTCGTTTATCAAACCTGTCCGTCTGCGTCTCAGTGTCGAGTGAATTTGGTCTAGTTTGTCATTGTCGGAGTCTTCATTTAAAATATTTAAAGCGCTGAAAACGTCATGAGTTAGATTTTGCTCAAATAAAGGCGTCATTTGAAATATTTTTTTTGTTTTAAACAGAGTTGGCTCGTTTAGTTAGGAAATATTTGTCATGGCTTTCAATATTTTTGGTACTTTAAGACGATATAGCAAATTTGTCCGAAAGAATAAAATGAAAATGAATGTCTTTATAAAGTGTAAACAAAAATGGACGACATAAAACGTACAAACGTGAGGCACTAATCTTGAATAGAAATATATGTTTAATATTGTTAACACTACGCTGGTTACATTATTATGTCTGCAAGAATTGAATGAAGGTTCTAGTAAATTGACAAGAGGGAGTTAGTAATGATAGATGACGGACACAATAGCGCGACATCGCTACACGATCGCGTCGTTTATCAAACCTGTCCGTCTGCGTCTCAGTGTCGAGTGAATTCGGTCTAGTTTGTCATTGTCGGAGTCTTAATTTTACATATTTAAAGCTGTGAAACTATCATTTAGCTGAATTGTCTCTTTTGAAATCACTTTTACGATTTTAAACAAACTCGAGCTATGTTTCGAAATTTTGTTATTAATAATTTGTAAAGTAAAAAAATGTTGTTAGTAAGCGATATTTGTTATTAATTTCACATATAGTTTGATACTGTTACTACTAAAATTAGTAAAGAAAATGGTAGTTTGAAATAAATTCAATAAAGATCTTCATGAATTGACAAGAAAGCGTTAGCGATAACCGATAACAAAATCTACAAAAGCACTTGGTGTACTACTATTATTCGTTGAATATATTTTCTCTGTTAAAGTTAGCACTACAATTAACACTAATACATTTTTCTGAAAGAATTGAATGAAGTTCCTAGTGAATTGACAAGAGGGAGTTAGCAAGAAGACTTAGTTAGAATACTCAGGCACTGAAGAAATTGTTAGAGAAGTTTCGACGTAATTTCTAATTACCTTTTGTTTATTGTACTTTTAGGAACAGAAGAACCATTATCAGAAAACGGTGGTATTCATTTAATATATCGGCCATGTAGGTAAACGGACAAGAAAAATTATATGAACTAAGAATGATAAAATACTAAAGGATGCCGTAGTTTCACCCGCGTGGTTCTCTCTTTCGGTATAAAATGTGGCCTATATGTTATTCTGATGTAAAGCAATAATATTATAAATTTCAACAGAATTCCATTCACTATTTTTTGTGTAGAAAGTAATAAACATCCATTTGTACAATCAGTTGATTGTACCTGGATGGATGTTTGTTACCTACATGTCTTTGAAATGAATTATTTCAAAGACACTCCATTATATAGTTATGCAGGGTCGAGCCGCCCCTATGTGCGAAGTGTGCGGCGCACACAGGCGCCAAGGCAATAGAGGCGCCGCTATCGAAATTATTTTTATTACACTTACACCACAACAACATAATATTGTGGTAGACCATAGAGAAAGTAGATACAATATGCGCAACATGCGCCTTATAAATAACAAAATAATAATAATGCTCTTATTATATAAGCCTTCTAAGATAATACTCAAGTGTGTGGTTTAATTTTACAATTTGGGGTTTAGTGTACTTTTAGTTACGAACTCAGTTAAAATCAAAAGAACCGCCGTGAGTTTGTTTGAATGAATTATGAATGTAATACGATGCTATGCCTGCGACGCAAGCGGGGTAGGGTCACGGGGATTGCCCGACTTTAAGACACGAGAGTGCCAAAACATTAAACAATTGAACAATCAGTAAATTTAAAGCGTGTGCAAGGTGAGGCGCTTTATAGGTTTCGCACACAGGCGCTGTGGGGGTTTGGCGCCGCTCTGTAGATATGTAGTAACTTAAGGAAATTATAACAATAATATAATTTCAGTTTTGCTTTCATGAGAGTTGAGTCTGAGTGCATAAACATCAACTACCTAAGTCATTAATTAAAAACTATTCCATAAATATTAATACACGTGTCATATGTAGTTATTGTAATACCTAAATAAAGGACAATAAGCGCTATAAACTAGGAAGACTGATTATTTTTGCGTTAAATCTTCTCTATACTTTAGTATCACTTGAAACACAAAATACACCTTGAACAACAAACCACAACGGTTATTGGTATACCATGATTAAACTTTTATTTGCTCCTTGTGCCATTAATGTATCTAAAATGTATCATTACCGGATGACATGTTTACCTGGAAGCCATCAGGAATGATGACACGCTTTTCGAGAGGGAGAAGCTATTGCCGAAATATAAGACCACCGGGTCCAAAACAATATGCATTGATATGCGTGCAAGATGCATGAACTCAAATCTATTCTGTCGGGAATAATTCAACTTTATTTTGACATCGTTCTTTACCTGTAAAAGTGTGTAGAGAGTTGTGATTTATCTCATGAGATACTCACTGTAAAGAATGACAGTTATCAAGGTTAAAGTATAATATAATTCTTTAAATAAAAAATCTTGATCAACTAACTTTTTATTTTGGATCCTAAGTTACGACATTACTCTTAAATAATGTTGAAATTGTTAATTTATACATTTTGACGATTTAAAATATGATAAAATATTTTTGATCTTTATTTTTAATTTTACGTCAGGTATTATCAAATTATGTACGGCTTTACTTCATTGCAATGATCACTTTATTATGCTAGTATACACCTTTTACTTTTTAACTTTTTATTATTACTGACACCACGTTGTTTTAATAAAAATATATCACCTATTCGTATACGCTTGACCTTTTGAGCGAACTTTAGAAAATTTGCTCTGGAAAGTGTAAAAGTTCTACATTCTCCCTTTATCAGTAACAGCGTGTTTGGCATTAAATCGATCCGTACAAAACGTTTTCCAACGAAGTTTCTTATTCGAGCAGCTAAAGCGTGAAATGCTCTTCCGGCGTATGTTTCCTGCCGCGTATGATTTGAGAAGCTTCAAAGCAAGACTGAATAGGAATTTTGTAAGCAAGCGCGTTCAAAGTTGGATCGCGTCTTTCCTTTCCATCGGGAATATAGCCAAGCGCAAATTAAGTAGAACATGATTTCACAATTATGTTATTAAAATAACATACCATAAAAATCTTCTTGGAGCATAACTATATACGCGAAACAAAGTTGGGTTAAATTAATGATGTATGTATATGTAACTGCAGAAAGAACGAAACTAATGTTTCTTATATTTAGGTACACCTTTTATAACTACAGAATGGATAAATGGGTCTATTTGAAGTTTTGCAAATAATTATAGTCTTTAGTAGAAAGGAATATAATAGAATACTTATTTATTAATAACATATAGTTCATTTTCAATGCTATCTACAGAACTCTTTTTATCTCGTTCCAAGCTCTACGTGAGTGAAATTGCAGAACAATATGTACCAAAAAGGTCTGAAATTTTTGTAATATATATATATATATATATATAAAATAATAAGACAATTATTTTGGTTATTTACAACAAGACAATGTCTTCAACTAGGCATGTTGCTCGTTAGAGGAAGAACCAATTTTCTTCCCGAAAGAAATGAAAAAACATTTCCAGGTATAATAATACATTCATTGAATTTCAACTTTGTTTTCTTCTACATCATACTTTGGTATAATGACATGCTACATGCTATTATTTAATAATAATCTTACCAAGAACTTCACTTACTTTAGAGTACCGTAGAGAAGTTATTTCTCTATGTACTTATATTCTATCGTATTAAAATGGCGAGTGCTCTGAGGAGCTATCTGAATTGATACCACTCTCTGTCTTCTCGCAACGAAACTTGCGTCATCCATCCATAAGAACCTTATAACCAGATCGTAAAGAAATGATAGACTTATCACCGACGAAAAACACTACTATCATACTTTTTTCCATTACCATGATATTTTTTGTGAAACTACTTGTACTTAACTATGCATAAACATTGTTCTTGAACCATTGCATCTATTGATATTGAATGAAAATCGCATTAAAATCCGTTGCATACTTTAAAAGAAGAGTTTTATTTAATAGAAAAAGAGAAGAATATCATGGATCTCCGTGCGGATGCCGCGTCTATCTTGTAGCAGACAGAAACATCATCAGCGGAGTCCAAAACACAGATGTTAAAGAGCTCCTTTATAACCGGACAAAACTCAACTCTGCTCGAAATTTTTTATTTAATTTAAAAATAAACATCTAATCGTTCATATTAGAATTTAAACTATCGCGAGTGTTATCCATATTATTAAAAACGTCACGGTTGTCGGGCATACTCCGACAGATGAGTTTCAGCCGTTATATTTTTATAATATCTAATCGTTCAGATTGCGGGAAGCGGCTTTAATACCTTGTTTAGATTTCATCATAAAATAAAAGAAGGATTGAATGTCTACGTATATTCGTTTTAAATGTAGCATTATTTATTACTTAGAAACAGTTTCGCAATGAAATTACGTGAAATCGGACCACGGATTTGTGTAAAATGATTCTAAGTAGAAATTACTTTAATTAGACTGCCACGTTTACGATTTCGTTTCGGGGAAATTATTTATCTTTGAACTTTGTTTTAATCTTGTTTTAATTGAATTAAATACCTTTTATTATTATCTGTTTACGATAGAGCTGTGATTAAAGACCAATTTATTATTTATATTCATGGACTTTGTTCTTTTTGATAATAAGATTCTTGTTTTTCTTTTTCAGTTTTGTTATATGTGATTTTAATTTCCTTCCGACAGTACTGAAAAACGCTGATTGTTTCATTTTGAGAATATTATTTTTTACGTTAAAATATTTTATGAAACAAACTCTGCGAGAATAGGGAAAAAATAAAACACTTGTTGTTTAAGCTGCTACCTACTATTAAAAAATAGTGCATTACCAAGAAGTTCTTAAAACTCGAGTGTATTATATAAAACGAACAAAGTCAGTTTTATAATAGCAACATGATTTTTTAAACCAAGATATGGTTTCAGTTACAAATCATTTTCAAAAAAGTCATAATAATTAAATTAAACTAACTTCAAAAAGTGAGAAATTTGCTACACTTAGTATACATTACAATATGTACTTATATATGAAGCCTAGAAGCAGTGAAAAAAATTCATTCCGAATGAATTTTTTTGCCCTTTTTCGACTATAAATAGAGTAGCGAATAACACTTCTCAGGGCATGCAAGGATCAAGTCCTCCAAAGTACCACTATTTGACCATCAATCTATGCCATAGGTGTTAAGCACCATGTAATTGTTGTTATAGCGGCAACCACGCTCTTCAGATCGAAACACAGCGATGTTGCTTGGCATCAGAAATAAGCTTACTGGTAGTACATCCCAGGACGAGCTCTACTTCTTTTAAAACTTTATTAACGGTTCTTTATTGCTTGCAGCATTCGCGTCGCCTAATGAAATTGGAGGGTAGTCTGAAGAAAAGTTCCCTTAACAAGTGAGGTAATATTCTTCGTTCAATAAAGTCCTCTAAAAGGCATCTTTTACATGCCTTTGATATTGAGTATATCGTTGCTCGGTATTGGTGATATTTTTAATAAAAGTTCGTATATAATACGTTTTTATTACATTTTTTTATTCACAAGAAGTTAGCCCTTGAGTGCAATCATAACTGATAGCAAGCAATGATTCAATCTAAGGCGAATACGGGCTATATTATAATAGAAGTAAGATAAAATCCAAACCCCATTGAGTTTCTACGCGACATCGTACTGTAACTGTAAATCGCTTGGCGGTACGTCTTTGGCGGCAGGGTCGGAATTACAAGGCAGACCTCGACCTAAGAAGAAGATCTCAATTAGCACAGCTGGGAATCGAACCCAAGACCATTGTCTTATATTAATTATATTAAGCTATAATGTTTTTTTTTTTATGAATAAATCTGTTTATTTATTTGTTTATTACATTATTGTAGGAAATGTTTGGGACCCAATCCTTCAGAAAGGTCAAAAAATCTAAATTCTAAAACCTTTCATAATTCAAAAGTCGCATGCAAAATCATTATGTTTTGTTTATTTGTTCAAGTAGTATCTGAATAGAAAACGAGAGTCCCAAAAATTTACGAACAAACAATACAAAAACGCACTGTTCGGTATCAACCAAGCGAATAATTGTCGAATAAAATTTGTCAAACACAATGGACCCAACCGACAATGGTTCTACCATCTACTCCTGCCCTTTCGGACACTTGACATATCAGTGGGCGCATACCCCGAAATGACTTCACAGACTGTCGCTGGCACCGCACGAGGCACGCATATGAATAGCGAGTTGTCGAAGAAAATTTGTCAAACATGATGAATCTGACGACAATGGGCAAATTTGGGGATAAAATGTGGCCTAGTTCTTCTTGAAAGAGTAACAAAGATCCATCCATACATACAAATTTGGGGATAAAATATGGCCTAGTTCTTCTTGAAAGAGTAACAAAGATCCATCCATACATACAAATTTGGGGATAAAATATGGCCTAGTTCTTCTTGAAAGAGTAACAAAGATCCATCCATACATACAAATTTGGGGATAAAATGTGGTCTAGTTCTTCTTGAAAGAGTAACAAAGATCCATCCATACATACAAATTTGGGGATAAAATATGGCCTAGTTCTTCTTGAAAGAGTAACAAAGATCCATCCATACATACAAATTTGGGGATAAAATGTGGTCTAGTTCTTCTTGAAAGAGTAACAAAGATCCATCCATAGATACAAATTTGGGGATAAAATGTGGCCTAGTTCTTCTTGAAAGAGTAACAAAGATCCATCCATACATACAAATTTGGGGATAAAATGTGGCCTAGTTCTTCTTGAAAGAGTAACAAAGATCCATCCATACATACAAATTTGGGGATAAAATGTGGCCTAGTTCTTCTTGAAAGAGTACAAAGATCCATCCGTACATACAAATTTGGGGATAAAATGTGGTCTAGTTCTTCTTGAAAGAGTAACAAAGATCCACCCATACATACAAAATTTCGCCTTTATAATATTTGTAAGGATATGCACCTCCATCTTGCATCAAAGTAATCTATTTGACTATGGTAAATTATTTATTAACATCCATGTCCATCGCACAGTTTTCCATATGTAGGAATGGAATCCAGTACCAGAAAATTCTAAAATTATTATTGCGAGATGTTTTTAACAATAAAGAACTCGTATTAAGACTGGAATTATTAAAAATCCTTACTTATTTTTAACTTTAATATGGGCAATATTAACATTTGTGCTTCATTGTTACTTAAGACGTAAACACACCATAGTTAACATTTGCGGTTTGTGTGGTAGTCTGTGATAAATTGTAGGTATTTTGTGGTACACTCGCGTACTCCCGATAAATGGGTAAAAGCTAGCGAAAGTTATTGAATTGAAATACCCCTTTTGTATGCTAATAGAGGGTAAAACACATTTAGCACTTACGCCTTTATGTTCTCTTCTAAATAAGCAGTTTACTTCATTTATATTTAAAATAGTTTTTTAGAACTTTTGGTTATTTTATAATGGATTAAACATAATTCACAAATTAAATTGAGGGTGTTTCGTAATCATCAGAATGTTAACGAATGTAAATGTCTAACGCGATACTATAGACAAAGAGAGATAATGATAATTATATTCTATCTCTGTTTATCTCTGCATCGCGTAAGACTTAGAGACATAGACACGAATCCGCATGTCAACTAATAAAATCATAGTTACAAATTAACAAACAAGGCAAATAAGGAAAAATTAAATCATAATTTGACCAGAGCTGGAAATAAATAAGTAAAAACGGAAAAAAATCCATAATAATCATTGAAAGTAGGAATTAATAATGTTTGAAGCTGACGCTTGCAGTGCGTTTCGGCTCGTGGCCCATCAGTTACTAACTCCAACGCCTACGCAATAAGGCCTGAGTACATAAGGCGTACATCTGCCCGCGACGTCGCGAAGATTCATTGCAAAAACTTAATGATTAATCACTTCCCACTTTTCAGCGTCCCTTTTAAAGACACGCGTTGCGTAACCAACTGTAGGTACTACGTCAGTTGTAAAATGTTCAAGAGGAATTTGACTTAAAAAATATAGCGTGTATAACAGGTTTCATACAACGAGTTAGGAAATGGTATAACATCCCAAAACGTATTCCTATATTTCGATCTTGTTGAGAGATCCTTGATCCTTCAGCTGTTGGGAGGATTTCGCCGTGGCTAGTTACCACCCTACCGACAAAGACGTATCGCGATTTAGCGTTCCGGTACGATGTCGTGTAGAAACCGAAAGGGGTGTGGATTTCCGTCCCACTCCTAACAAGTTGGCCCGTTTCCATCTTAGACTACATCATCACTTAACATCAGGTGTGATAGCAAGGGCCAACTTGTAGTCGATAAAAAAAAACATAGTTCTGACCCTAAACGTTTACTTACAAACCTATGACTATGAAGGCGTTAACCCGGTAGGTAAACCTCTATTATGAAAAATATTAGTTTATAGTAGAGCTACTGATTAATTATTATCGACTACCGATAGACGTCTACTGTTGGAACATATGCCACTTTCAAGGAGTTCCAAACACTACGGCTTTTAACCAGCTGCATCCAGCGACGCCCTGTAATCCGTTTGATGACATCGGTCCACCTAGGAGGGGCCGACGCTACTGATTATAACTAAAAATACCTAGCTTGTGAATCATGAAATACCTTAATACCGCTCAGAAGAATGTTGCAACTTGCTAAGTTAACTATCATAAAAACAAAATATAAAACTCTATGATCTAAGATTAAATTAAATAATAGTTCATTGCCAGCTTCTCATCCCTCTTAATTTAAATAATTTATTATTTCCCACTGGACATGTATAATGTTCTGTTTTTAAAATTTTTGTTTGTTTTTTATTCTTATAGATTTTTTCACTCTACCTATAGCCAAGAAATTTTGCATACAGGTTGTTAGGGCTACAGAAAGGATAAAATGTAGTTTTCATCCGGAAAAATGAACGTCCCCGAGGGATAGAAAAATAACTTTTTGACATCAAATTGATTGATAAAATTGCACACGGCCGTTTTTCCTATCCCTTGAGAACAGAACGGTTTATTTGGACGAAATAAATTCTTTGCTCTATTTGGTATTTCTGAAAAAATATATATACAAAATTTTATGATTTTTGTTTCAGTGGTTTCGTCATGAAAATGTAACGAGCATAAAAAACTCTTCACTTTTATATAAGTAGGTTTTAAGTGAAAATATCTTAAGTTTAATTTACAGGAGAATATCTCAGTAGCACGTGCACGTCAGGGATCCATCATATCTCGATTATATCTGCCAAACAGCATTGCTGTGTTCCAGTGTAAACTGTATTATATTGTGACAAACAGATAGCCAACTATGCTCTAGGTTTACGGACTAAAACTGACTGCCATCATCATCATTATCAGCTTATTAACGGCTCACTACAGGGCCAGGCATCCCTGCTTATAGTAGAGGGGATATACGTATTACTATGTAACTAATTGAATAAATTTTAAATAAATAATAAATAGCTAATTTATAATAAAGTTTGAACTGCAGTAAGCTCCATTCTAGAACAAGTGTCATGCACTGATCCAGCAGGATGCTACCAGAGTTGGTTGGGCAGGAAGAATGATTCGAGCAGCGAAGGCGACCATTGACCGGTCACAAAGAGTACTCTTAAGCCTACATCCGTGCCGAAAGTCTCGGGCTCAGTTCGTTTTTCTTTCTGCCACACGATGGACCTGGCAGCCGCACGGTGAATCCATGGAATGCTAAGATATTCGTCGCTGCATAATAATTTTTATTTAGACCATTGTAACATTGTAACCAAAATACATAAAACTGCATAATGTCAAACTTTTGACTGTATTTTTATAAAATGGTGGTAGCTTCCTTAGAAAAATATCACCATAATGCATTACCAAAGACGGCGTGTGCACCGCATTCCGCGCCATTGTTTAGCGTAAAAGCCTTTGAGGAGGCTCTGCGGCGCGGCCGTATTGTGAGCACCTCACAATGCGACCCTGAGCTTTGTTTTCTTTGAGTCTTTCTCCTTTAATAATGCGTTTAAAACTCTAGTGCAACTCATGTGATTTTTCTGGTTTAATTTACTGCGGTATTTTATTTGTTTTTCAGTTGTAGTTTTTTGTAGTAGTAGAGGTCTTTATGATAGAGGTCTTCTTTTCTTATTTTATTATCTACTTACAAGTTAGCTCTTGACTGCATTTACACCTGATGTTAAGTGATGATCCAATCTTGATGGAAACAGACTATCTTTTACGAGAAAGATGAAATATTCACACCCTTTCTATACGATATCGTACAGTCTGAGTTAAGCCTTAGACATGGGTGGTGTCGAGTTATCAACTTCAGTTGGAAGGATTAGGAAGTGTGGAATAAAAATAAGGAACAATCCAAAAGTTTGATTTCCGGTGGAGCAGCTAAAAACTCCAAATTATCGAAATTGTTTATTTTGTATGCGAATGGCCAATCCACAACTTTTTTGCTACTGAATCCGGTAGTACACCTACGGGTAAAAAACCGTTATTTATTCTAAATGTTACGCTTTGTTGGAGTTACTAACAGAACTAAAGGTTAGTATGGCAATAAAATTATGCAGGTTGAATGAGTTTTACCATAGAAAAAGCGCACTTCAAGAGATTTTCTGCAAGGAATCGTTTGTAATACTTAAAGATAAGTTTTTAAACATTGCATTATTTATTAATTATGCTATTTTTGTTCAAACTAATAAAAAATTTCTTTAGTATTATTTGAAAATTATAAATTACTTTTTTTTTACACGCTTTTTATTAGCTTCACTTGTATGTCAGTTTGTCAGTATGTCAGTTTGTCAGTATGTCAGTATGTCAGTATGTAACTTGTATGTGTGTTCGCGCATAACTTCGTCGTTTATGAACCGATTTTGATAATTCTTTTTTTGTTGGAAAGTAGATAGTCCGGTGGTGGTACCATGACAAGGAAACCAGGATTTGATGATGGGATCCTGGAGAAACCGAAGGGAACTTTCAAAAATTGTAGGAACAACAAGTACGTTTGTTAGTTTTTCCGATAAGTATTTAAAAGCACTACAATTCGATGAAGGTCTGGAGTCGATCTGATGATGGAGCCGATCTACATATAAGAGAATTCCTTGACGATTTACTGTATTTACCTTGTGTTTGGGCTCGATTAATTTGTTTTGATAAGAACTTTACATTTAGATGGGCTGTGACTGTCATTGAGGGTCTGGTGATGAAGACAAAGTACAGTTAAGGGAGCTCCGTAACAGCTTACAGTAGCTACCTTGTGTTTGGGCTTGATTAATTTGTCTCGATGAGAAATTTACATTTAGATGGACTGTGACTGTCATTGAGGGTCTGGTGATGAAGACGGAGTACAGTTAAGGGTGCTCCGTAACGGCTTACAGTAGCTACCGTGTGTTTGGGCTTGATTAATTTGTCTCGATGAGAAATTTACATTTAGATGGACTGTGACTGTCATTGAAGGTCTGCAGATGAAAACGAAGGACAGTTAAGGGAGCTCTTTAACGGTTTACAGTAGCTACCTTGTGTTTGGGCTCAATTAATTTGTCTCAATGAGAACTTTACATTTAGATGGGCTGTGACTGTCATCAAGGGTCTGGTGATGAAGACGAAGGACAGCTGAGGGAGCTCTTTACAGTAACTACCTTGTGTTTGGGCTCGATTAATTTGTCTCAATGAGAACTTTACATCTAGATGGGCTGTGACTGTCATTGAGGGTCTGGCGATGAAGAAGAAGGACAGCTGAGGGAGCTCTTTAACGGTTTACAGTAGCTACCTTGTGATTGGGCTCGATTAATATGTCTCAATGAGAAGTTTGAAAGATTCCAGTTGGTTTAATGTTAACTAAGTCATGATCTGATGATAAGATCTACGAAAACTCGAGGAAACTCTTCAAACTTTATTTTTACACGCTTTTTATTAGCTTCACTTGTATGTCAGTTTGTCATTATGTCAGTATGTCAGTATGTAACTCTCCGTGGGTATTCTGCGCGCCTGCAGCCTTCCTTGGTTCTGGTAGCCGTTTCTCAGGCTCCCTCTCCGAAATTGAATTCTGATTCCCCGTATTTTTAATATTTATTAAATAATTATTTTATTCTCACTAATAAATAAATTACTAGCGACTGTGTGGCCGAGCGGTTTAAGTGCTAAACTGCCCGTACAACAGTCGCTCAGGCGTGGGTTCAAGCCCTGGCAGTCGCAGTTTTTCTGCGACTTCCAAGGCTCGCTCCCGTGCCGACTGTACTCTGGCCAGGTTTCTGCGGTTTCCTTGGTCACTGTGCTAAGGGTGGGGCACAGGCAAATGCGGGTACAGATTGTAAGTAAAAATAAGAATTGTAAACATCGAATGTGAATTCGATGTCGACGCTTACTATGAAACATAGTTAAATATTTTTGATAATCAACAAATAATAGTTTAAAAAAACTAAAAAATCACGCTTTTATAAATAAACCAAACTAAAAAGTAAAAAATAAATAATAGTTTAAAAAAACTAAAAACACGCTTTTTATAGAAACCCAAACTAAAAAATAGAAAATAATTTTAATAAATTTAAATTAAGAATAGTGTTAAAATTTTCATTAACTATAAATTAATAATAGTGTAAATAAAAAAAAATTATTTTATTTTAAAAAAGCGTGGGGTGCTTTTTAAGATATTATCAAAATGATAATCACTCTACTCATATCTGTCAATAAAATATTTATAACTATATTCACACCATGCACCCCACGCTTTTTTAAAATAAAATAATTTATTTTTGTTTACACTATTATTAATTTATAGTTAATGAAAATTTTAACACTATTCTTAATTTAAATTTATTAAAATTATTTTCTATTTTTTAGTTTGGGTTTCTATAAAAAGCGTGTTTTTAGTTTTTTTAAACTATTATTTATTATTGACTACACTTTGACTGCTATCACACCTGATTTTAAGTGATGATGCAATCTCTTAGAAGCGGGCTAACTTGTTAGGAGTAGGGTGAAAATCCACACACCTTTCGGTTTCTACACGACATCGTACCGGAACGCTAAAGTCGTTTGGCGGTACATCTTTGTCGTTACTATAAAACAAATTGGACTTATATACTAAGTACTACGTAATATAAATGGTGGGTCTACGCTCCATATCCCCTCTCCCATAAGGAGGCCTGGCTGTAATGGGCCGGTAATAGCCATCAATACAGTATAGTAAAAAGTTGAAATACGGTAACAACGTGTCCCCCATTTACCTAAACGTAAACAACTGCTATATATTTTCATGAGGGTAGTAACCGAGAAAAAACAAAGAAATCTCCAATTGAACACGTGACGACGCCCTACAGCCGTCCACGCTGACGAGGGTAAGGAAATAAAGAGCTTAAACGGACATACAAGTACATTTTGTTTTGTATTACATCCTTCTTCCTATATTTGAAACAAGCGACTCCTATTACGTGCTTCTTATCGAGCTATTTTTCCTTTTAAAAGGAAAAAGTTGCTCCAACTTAAACTAGTCTACTTAAAAATCAATGAATTCGTTTTTCATTTATTTTTAGCTCTTGACTGCAATACTTGCACCTGGTAGCAAGTTATGATGCAGTCTAAGATGAAAGCGGAAGATTTCTGCACAACATCGTACCGGAACGCTTTATCGTTTGCCGCTACGCCTTTGCCGGTAAGGCACATTCACGTGGATTTTGGTTTTATTTCCTTACATCCAATATTTTTAATTGTATTTATTTATTTGTTAAGGTCACCAACAGGTAACAAATAATATAAATATTACATTAATATCTTAAAAACTTACTAAATGTAGAAGAGCTTGTTCTAAGCTTAACTTAGTCTAAAAAAATACATATATGAAAAATATTAAAATATATAAAATCTCGGGTCATTATGTTTCATATCGGAATCCTTCCATATAGCTTGACTAACTCATATGAATTTTTTTCTGTATGTTTAGATATAAGAATGGGCTATAGACTATTTTTAACCGACTTCAAAAGAAGGAGGTTATCAATTTGACCCATATGTATGAAATATTTCCAGAACTGCCCAGTTTTCGCATATGTTAGTCTATATCAGCGTCTGAACAAATGTGCCAAATTTCAAAAGTGTATGTATTTACACCCTTTTTTGATAAATTGTTATAGTAACTTGAAATTATACAAAAAGATATTTTTCTAAAAAAGAGAATTATGTCTGTGTAAATATTTAAAGAAAATAGTTTAGGTACTTACGGGTGTAGAAATCTACTATATCAACTAAAAATAACTATGTATTCGTAAAAGGTTTAATTCGTTACGTACCGTTTTAAGACCAACCGGAAGTAGCATTTCTAAATTAAAACAAGTTTAAGCGAAATATCATATTTTAGAGAAACAAATTGAATACAATTCTAACTTTTAATAAATGCTATAACTTCAGTCAAACCTAAAGTTAAATTAAGCGAGGATTTAGTACAGAGGGTTATCGCAACAACCGGATGTAGCTGTATCTACTATTTATAAATAACGTTTCAAGCCTCTGCTAATGTCGTAACATTGAATTTACCTAATATTTGAGTTAATTGAAATATAACGTAAAGTTAAATTTTACGAAAATATTAAACCAAATCTCAGACGTAAGATCTATCTATACATATAAATGAAATTAGAGTGTCTGTTTGTAATATTGAAGTAACCGTTTTTTATTACATGCATATGAATTTAAATATATACACACACCAAATAATATTTTTACAACTTCTGTCTGTCTGTCTATTTGATCCGGCTTATCACTGAAAAAGAAAATCTTTTGTATGACAGCCAGACTCATGAAGAGTGACATAGGGTAATTTGTATTCCCACGGGAATTGGCTTGGCTTGTATGCATGGATGGATGTTTGTTACTCTGTCACGCATAAGCTCCTGAATGGATTTTGATAAAACTTCACAATAATATAGCTTACATATCAGAAAAACACATGGGCCACATTTTATTCTCGAAATTTTTTCAACGGGAACGAGAGTTACCTCTAGTTCTACGCGGGTGAAACCGCGGGCGTCCTCTAGTTTTATTAATATAAATCGTTAAATTGATCCCAGATGGTGATTGAACTCAGAACTTCCAGTGGTAAAGCAACGCTCAACAACTTCAATGAAGTGGAATCTCTAAAATACTAATCCATTTAGAATGATTTCATCGGCAATTGGACACCAAGATTTGTGCCATTTCGAATGCTAATCGATCGGAATACTCAAGAACAGCTCCGTATTGATAGACTGATAAACTATTGTTTGGGCACACGAGTTACGTGTCCAGGGCCCAAACTTCATACTAAATGAAAATAAGTCATTAATCTTATAAGAAAAATCTATTTTCGATTAATTTTAATTCCAAATAACTGTTAAGTGACAGAACTTGACTTGCGACAGTCAATGCAATAATTTATTATTACACAATATAATATTTTGTAAGCACGAATAAGCAGACTGAAATAATGAAACAAAAAAAACGATTTTCATGTTCTATTTATCGACAAAGATGTCCCGCCAAGCGATTTAGCGTTCCGGCATGATGTGTAGAAACCGAAAGGGGTTTGTATTTCATACTGATACTAACAAATTAGCCCGCTCCATCTTAAATTACATCATCACTTACCATTGGGTATGATTGCAGTCAAGGGCTAACATGTAATATATAAATAAAATTCTGCATAATTAATGTTCTATTCATAAGTAACGTATCAATTTAGGTTAGTATTTTTACTTTCTGCAGGGGCCTTAAATTGTAATATGCCCAAGGGCCATAAACACGACTTTGTTCAAGTCCGCATGAACAAACAGATTTGAACTTTTTAGTAATTTCATTCTTTATTAATGGTCTGTTACATTATATAATAATAAATTTATAAAAGGCTCGTGAACGAACTGACTTTCCAAAGGGGCCCTAAAGTGTTGTGTCCCCAAGAGCCATAAAGACGTCTCTGTTAAAGTCACACATCAATAGCGAGAACGTCTGGAATGAAGAGCGATTCGCAATCAGAGTATGAACGTATCTGGAATGTAGGACAGATTGAACGGAGAAATGTCAAGGACTCGCGAACGAAAATGTAAAATATTGGCACTATTTCATTGAAGCTATCAAATAGAAAATACTTATTTCGCATATTTCGTGCTCATGCTCGAATAACTCATTCTGTAGGAAGTAACGGGTGAAATGTTTTGGTTTTATTATGTTATTCCCTGTTTTAGAATTTGAACGAGTGAGTGTTTTATATAATACTGAAAAATAAAAAATGGTTAAACACACACGATTATTTATTTTGACACCATAACGAAGAAAAATATAGAACATAAATTGCAATAAGTAGAACTGGTATAAAAGGCGGTCTTATTACTTCACAGAGATTTCGTCCTGGCAACCTTAGGCTTAGGAAAACATTAGGTCATTCGAATGCTGTTGTTAAATAATAATTTTTTTTTCTATCATTTATTTATTTACAATTTTTTTTTTAAATTTTCAACATCCGGTCCGCCTCCTGCGGGGCCCGGGGCTAGAAGCAACCGGTGGTCAGGGCTCCAGACTGAAGAACCTCCTCACAATACGCGCCGTTTCAAGAATTACTGCTTTCTGTATCCGAATGATGTTGGTTAAAGCTTCTCGCTATAAGACCTTTGACTGAAACGACTATAGAAACAATCATCATTGAATCAACATTCCGCATGGCGGTAATCTTTCTCCTTTTCAGCTTTCATCAGATTATCGTCAGGCTGATGACGCACGAGATCATTCGTGTTTTTATTTTCGTTTTATTAATGCGTTTTGTAAAACGCAAAAATTTCAAAGACCCTACGTCTTTGAAATTTTTGCGTTGGTCCGTTGTATTATTTTAAACATCTAAAAGTATTTATCTCATTGTCAAACATTGACAATTGTCAAACAGTTATTTCCAAAAAAAAAAAACCGAACAAAGCTCGGTCAATCAGGTACTTATACTAAATCCAGATAGTTACCTAGGTAGGTGGTTGGAAAGTTTCCAATGTACTGCAAAATATTTACTTCGTCAGCAAGTGTTAAGATTTGAATCTCTTGAATATAATCTTTGATTGCGCGAGGAGCACTCAAGTAGCTGTATTAAGTTTTTCGAAATTTACATGCAACTTCTGCCAAAGAAAAAGCTGCTGCCGTATAAAAGTTGCATAAAAGAGACGTCTGAAGCGCTGAGGCGGCTGCCCTCGTGACGTGTTCAATAGGTATCTCAATTTACTTCGTGAACTCGGCCGAGATCGCGTGCTGGTATGCCGTTACATTCTAAGGTGTAGGACACTGTGACAGTGTAGTAGCGTAGATGCGAAGTATTAGGCTTATCACTATCTATTCTATTTTTTTTCTTCATCTATTATCAATCTATTAACGACCCACTACATGGCCAGGCCTCTTACCTCAAAGGAGAGGGAAGCGTGGATCCACCACGCTGATCCAATGCGGGTACTACTCTGCCGGCAAGACATAACGCCAAGCAATTTAGCGTTCTCGTGTAGCGATAGGAATGTGGATTTTATCCTACTTCTAATAAATTTGTCCGTTTTTATCTTAGATTGCATCATCACTTACTTACACCAGGTATAAATGCAGTCAAGGGCTAAGTCAAGGGTTATAAAGAATAAAATAAAACTTTTGAAGCGGTAAATTAAACGTTTGTAGTGACTTTATTGCTGGTTCGGATGGCAGATTCAACTGAGAAGAGTAGACAAAAACTCAAAAATTTAACTTAATTCGCTGTCGCTTACTTTATGTTCTGGCTCTTAGTATACTAGATCTTCAAAGAGTTATGGCTAACTTTTGAAGCGGGGTTTGCGTTGACGTAGGTTTATTGCGAATGGCTTTTTGAATGTTCATTTCGTACGACGCTGTATGCAATACAAAATCGTATGCAATTCATAAAAAGAAAATGGAGAGAGTATCTGTAAAGAGAAAAGTTTTTTTATTGATCACAGGTTAGTCCGCAATCACACCTGATGGTCAGTGATGATGCAATCTAAGATGGAAGCGTGCTTATTTGTTAGGAGTAGGATGAAATTAACACCCCTTTCAGTTAGTACACGATATCGTACCGGAACACTAAATCGCTAGGCGGTACGTCTTTGTCGGTAGGGTGGTAAGTAAATAGCCATGGCCGAAGTATTCAACCAGACAGACCCAGACAAATTAAGAATATCTTAATTTACCCCGATGGCAATCAAACCCAGGACCTCCGTCTTATAAACCCACCGCGCAGAAATTTGAACATTAAAAAGTGTACCGCAGTGGTATGCGCGGTGGGTTTATAAGATGGAGGTCCTGGGTTCGATTCCCGGCGGGGCAGATTGAGATTTTTCTTAATTTGTCTTGGTCTGGCTGGTGGGAGGCTTTCGCCGTGGCTAGTTACCAACCTACCGACAAAGACGTACCGCCAAGCGATTTAGCGTTCCGGTAGGATGTCGTGTAGAAACCGATAGGGGTGTGGATTTCATTCTTCTCCTAACAAGTTAGCCCGCTTCCATCTTAGATTGCATCATCACTTAACATCAGGTGTGATAGCAGTCAAGGGCCAACTTGTAGTCGATAAAAAAAAGCACTTACAAGAGTTCAACATTATTGAATAGGCTTTATGGTTATAGACCATATCTCCGAAAAGAATAATAAAAAAAACATATAGTTCTCTGTCTATGGTGTAAATGTGTGTACGAATAATGTGTAAACCACAGCCTATAAAACCAAGTGAACCGTCGCGTATCACTCGGAAATAGAGCTCTCAAAGTTACTAGACTACTTTCTTAGTTCCCATTGTAAAGTTCGTACTTAGTAAATACTAGTTTGAACACGAACAGTGTGCGGACTTTGCTTGTTCAAGCATTTTGTTCTCGTTGATTGCATTGGTTATTAGTTTTGGTTATGTTAAAAATATAATTAATAAAAGATAATGGTTACAACATTAATATATCGAGTTGGGTATTGTAACATGTCGAATGACGAAGTGTTTCTTATTAAACAGATATATTGTGTCTGTTTATTAATAGATATATGGAATTTAAGTGGTAAAGAATACAACAAGAAACTTGGGCATACTTATCCTAATTTTAGTACTTATAATTCATTAATTTTAGTAATTAATGAAAACAATTTTTAGAAAAATATTGTTACGTTTGCCATGTGCCTGTATTATTTGAAAAAAACTGAAATCATTATGTTCGGATAAGCCAATGTAAATCATCATTTTCTATTTGTGACGATCATAATCATACATACTAATATATATAATAACACTAAAAATAATTAAAATATATATAAATACATGTAAAATATGTAAATGTGTTTTATTAAAGAATAGTAAAACGATAAACAACAGCGTTTTATAAAAAAACAAGTAATTATACTCGAATTGCTGTAAGAAGGTGCGCCTGACAGTTGTCAGTATGACGTTGACGTCAGTGCCTAGGGATGTGACGCTTAGAAATTCATGTTTATCTCTGACGATACTCGCAGCATAAATATAGCTCTTTATAATGTTGTAAAAAAATTAGCTTAAAAGGCAAATTATTATTTGATCGTCATTTATGAGGAGACTTTGTTATCGCGGTTATACTAATGCGTAGTTTCTAGGGATTAAACTTTTATTGACTATAGTCTATGCGATAATTTTTTTAACTACTACAAGTTGGCACTTGACTGCTATCACACCGGATGTGTGATGCAGTCTAAGATGGACGCGGGCTAGCTTGTTAAGTGTATAATAAAACCCACACTCCTTTCGGTTTCTACACAACATCGTACCGGAACACTAAATCGCTTGGCGGTACGTCTTTGTCGGTAGGGTGGTAACTAGTCACGGCGATAGCCTTCCTGCAGCCAGACCAAGACAAATTAAGAAAATCTCAATCTGCCCCGCTTTACCATTTGGTACAAGTTAATAAACCCTAAACCAATCCAACCGCAACAGCGAGTTGATGAACTGGAAAACAGAGCAGATATAAAAATGTTAAAGTCGGAGCTTATTGCCTTAGTCCGGCGTCAAAAGGCACCAACTCCTACCTATGCTCTAGAAGACATGACCTTACAAGACATTACAAAAGACCTTGGTCCTTAGATATAATGTTATTGGGCCCAAATAGCAGGTATGCTTTTAATTTCAATTCCTATTTTGAAGCTTTATAAAAACATCAGTGAACGCAGCATCACCTATGAAATAATTGATTATTTGATTGTATAATTTGATTGATTGAATTTAAATACTTTTTTTCCATAATTCCATTTAATTTTCAGTCACGCCGCAAAAATTAATACCTACTTCACCGCCATTAACGGCAAATAACATGTTGGCACTGCTACAATAGGCCATCAACAAAGATTAACCTGAAGACTGGTCGAAGGTCGTGAATAAAATAAAAAGGGATACTACGTCTGATTGGGATCTTGATGTCTATATTGACGACATACTTAATTCATCTATACGTATAAATAAAATTGGAGTGTCTGTTTGTAATATTGAAATAACCTTTTTTTCAAATTTTTGTCTGTTTAGCTGTCTATTTATTCCGGTTAACCTCTGAAACTACCAGTCGGATTATAAAAAAACCTTTTGTATATGATAGCTCGACTCATGAGGGATGACATAAGGTAATTTGTATCCAGACATTACCACGAGAACAGGAACTACGCGGGTGAAACACCGGGCGACCGCTAGTTGTTAATAATATCCGTCAAAGATTCAGATGATGAATATAGTGACAATTCAAATGTTCCTGATTCTGATATTAGTTTGGGTAAACTTTCCCTGAACAGTTGTTGTATAAAATTATAGACTTTTTAAAAATAAAAATTGTACTACAATATGCGTTCATTATTAAAAAAAACATCGACTATTCATCGTGGCAGTACATCCCATCACTAGACACGTCTATGGCGTTACGTTATACGTTATAACACTTTGCTTAATTTTTCTTTTAATTTGATTTTATTTGTAGTCTAGAACATTCTGGCTGGGTTTAACGGTTTTAAATTTAAGTTACTACAGCTATTAACGATTTAATATATTACGAATGTGGAACAGCTGATATACTAAGTCATAATTTGTAAATCGCTTCAACTTTCAAGAGTGAAACGGAAAGTTAATGACATATGTCACAGGCACCATGTTAGAGCGCAGGCACTATAGTAGTATCTTCTAAATGAACGCAAAATCGTGAAGCGTTCCACATTCAAATTTGTATCCATAGTATATGTTAACCACGTCCTGAAGGTTACTGAAAACCGGAAAATGACGTTTGAACGAATGCAAGATTGTTTGTAATGCATTGTTGCACTCGTCACTAATATGAAAATACGGCGTTCCGACCGTAACGCGGATTCATTGCGTTACACTATGTTTTCATCGAATGATGAATATAATACATAGAAGTCGGTTATAAATAGTATGCGAAGGCATATATGGAAAGAGATTTATAAGCAATAATCCATCAAGTAAGGCTATGCACCGTTACTAACAAATATAGAATTTAATAAAATGAATTATTTAATTATGTGATAGCACACACATAACTATATACATTAACAAATCTTTATAAAAATATGCCTTGACAGCTTGGGCATTTACACAATAAAATACGACCGTTGTATTTATATCTATTTTAAAGCTTTTTGAACGCATAACGCCTTGTAACGAGGTATAATCATCTGATTGTTCGAGAAGTGAGATACTGGCGCTTACATTTGGTTCAGCTCTGAATCTACATCTGAAGAGGTATTTGAAACAGATGTTCAGCTCTATGTTGACTTAGTGCCTTATTCTCTTTCAACTTCTCACAATTAGAACCCAATATCCAGAGGAACACACCTCTATAATGTGTGCTATTTTTCGAACGCCTTACATCTCGGTATTGAGGTATGAAATTAAAGAGGAACACACCTCTATAACCTGTGACGTATACATTTCTGTCACAAAGGAATGATTTGACTCTAATAAGAGATTCGATTATTAGATTCTTACCACAGAATCGTGTTGGTTCTTTAAATGTTTCGGTGCGCTGCGCGACGCGGTTCAACGCAGAAATTTCGCTAGCAACTAGCGAAGTCTATTCAGATATTAACGGAGGCTGCATTCACGAAGTGTTGCTATCATATAATATTGCGATAGACGTTTTGCACTAACCATAAAGCGTGAATCGGCGGCTCGGGCATCATAGAACTAACATCTCCGGAAGCGGGCCACCGTTATATGCGGATTGGAGCATATGACCATCTTTCAGTGGAAAGATGCCATCGATCTAAGGTTTGTTTGAGGACTTACTCGGATCGCTCTCACAGCATAATAAATGCCGCTGTCACTTATCATGTGTCTAGAAATACCACTTTAATATTGATTGAAATTTAAAGTTTTTAAGAGAATTTGATTTTAATCACATTTTTTGAAATTATATAATACATGAAGAGGCCACATATTATAAGAGGATCAGTTCGTGTATTGAAAAATTTAAAGCATTTTTTTCATAAAACATGAAAAAGCCACATTTAAGGGGATCAGTTCGTGTAATGCAGTAAGAAAGAGTGAGCTTAGAGATAGTCAAGATTTATTTATGGTTGCATGAATTTTATTTTCCGTAACTCTAAAAGTACTCGAGTTATTTATGGACATAACATTGATAATAGGGTTCTAATCGAAAATCGATCACGTGCCAATCTAATACTTTTAAACTAAAAGTATAATAAGCTTTAGAAAGATCTAAAACATAATGTAAATTCTGTTTATATTTATATGTGACAAATGTTAAGATTTGTATGGGACTTTGAAACAGTTACAAATTACATAAAATATAATAATAAAATTTCGCAAATTGGAAAATAGATGTCATTTTTCGAATTATATTTTATCTTCTATAGAACATAAAATATGCTTCGAAAAAATATGCAAAATTCTTTTAGCGCAACTCGTGCGTAGTTATAGTAATGTCATATTTTTTTATTAACTGCACGGAATATAATTTTTAAAGAAATAATAATTACAATTAAGTTAGCCCTTGACTGCTATCACACCTGATCGTAAGTCATGATGCAATCTCAGATGGAAGCGGGCTAACTTGTTAGGAATACGACCATATCCACATCCCTTCGGTTCCTACACGACATCGGACCGAAACGCTAAGGACTTAAGCTCGGTTAAGATAACCGCCCGGTTTACGTCATTAACCGGCGTACGGGTTGTCGTGAACAGTAAATTTATAGTTAGCTTATGTTAACCGTTGGTTATAATAACCGAAATCTTGGTGAGCACTGGCCTTAGACAACCTGGTGCCGTTACACAATTTCGGCGGTTTCAGGTTACGTAGCAACATTACCGGTGTACCTTTTCGCAGTGCAAGCCTATGGTGTGGGAGACCAGCTGGTTTTAGGGAATTTAAGAACTCTACCGGATAATTAATAGCGTCATCTACATGGCATGGTGTGTCTATCGATTTATAAATTTTTTCTTCTCTGTCGAATGACCTTAAAAGTATATCGTTAATAAACGCAGCTTGTTCATTCTTCGGAGTTAAAATAGCTCGTTCGCAAACCATTCCATAGACTTGTCTTTTATGTCGGAAATACCTGGATATATGTATTGTATCAATTCTTCGACAGTATTCACTAATGTACACATATCTTTAGGGATGTCAAACAGTCCACCTCTGGTAGGATGTTCACCATTTCCTATTTTTAGTAGACTGGTTGCAAATATGTCAGCCGTAGAATCGCTACCTAAATATGCTCTCATATTTTTAGTCAACTTAATAGTTTTTACGGAGGATCACAAAATCGATCTTTTAAGGCATGCTTGGACTTCATCAGCTCGAGTACCTTTAGGTGTCACCGGTAAAGTTTGTCTAAAATCCCCAGCAAATAGCACGTTGTGCCACCCATTAACTTTTTACTACCACGAATATCTTGTAGTGACCTATTCAAGACCTCGATTCCTCTTTTGTGTGCCATGGTGATTTCATCCCAAATAATAATTTTTGTATTTTTCAATATTTCAACGAGGTGACTTTGTTTTGAAATACTGCATAAAGGTGTTTCTACGCGAGTCAAGTCCAGTGGTAACTTAAAACATGCATGCGCAGTTCGACCACCGTCCAGCAACGTGGCAGCAATACCCGATGACGCGACAGCTAATGCAATATCTTTTGAGCTTCAAAATTTAGCTAAAAGTAAGTTAATTAGGTAGGATTTTTCAGTACCACCTGGCGCATCTAGAAAGAAAAGTTGTCCTGCATTTGTGTTAACACTATTCATAATTGTATCGTATGCTTGTGTTTGTTCTATAGTTAAACTGTCTTTGTGGTCGATAACGAATCTCTCTAGAGTATCTGTATTGTAATTAATCTCTTTTAATAACATAATATTCCCTAAATCGTGTGGTCTTGTTGGTTGTGGTAGCCCATATTCCTTAAGTAACCGGCCACCAAATGATAGAACGTTGTCCTCAAGAACTAATTGCAGGCATTTGTTGTACACCTCACTACTAATATTATCAACATCTATGTTTCTATGGGCTTGATGATTATAATCTTCTGATAAGAAATCTTTAAATTTATTCCAAAGTCCTAATGGATCTGACACTTGACAAAACACTAATAATATTACAAACAAACCCCGAATTCGAGAGGGAGATTCAGAAAGTACAGCATCTTGCAAGGTTGCATACCAGTGCTGGTCATCTTCGAGCAGACCCAAAGCATTGCAAGCGGATTGAAAAGTAGGATGTACTTCACCATTAACCGTTCTCAGAGCTTCAAACGAAGTTGGCCCTTTTACTTCATGCAGCAGCATACGCAAATAAAAACACTCCGCATTGTTGGGGTGCACAGTATATACTCTACCCAACGCGTTTTCTTTTTTTATGGCCATGGCCTGGCCAGTCCTGTACATCAACACCTCGTTTTCTTCTTTGAAAGTGACTATTTTTATGCCAAACATAATATGATGGTACATCTAAATAAATCAAAGTTTTTGCAAAAATATCTACTTTACAAAGTTTAAAGAAAGCCAGAAGCGTAGTATTTTGTGGATTATTTAATTTTTCAGTAATATTTTCTTCATTAAATTATATTCTCTGTCCGTTTTCTTAGTGAACTGCAAGATGAACAATTGGAGGAAAATGTTCATGGACCGCGAAGCCCAAAATTCGCCAAACAGCTTCCGAACTACTTATATATCTGCCATTTTCGTAAATAGTCACCTCATCATTTTTATTACCAAGGGCAAAAGTAGCCTGATCGGTCCCTTTGTTCACATATTTGCATACATATTTTATAGATTTTACTGAATTACAGTATTCGACGTTAATGTGAGCAAGAAAAGTTCTTGAAAGTACAGGATTGTAAGGGACAACCCATCGGTTATCTAAACATACTCCTTTAACGTGAACAGTAAAGCCACCATCTTCTGGAGAACGACGCCTGTATTGTGGGTAACCGTCTTCGCCAGTTTGAGTTTCTTTGATGAGTTGTTTTGGAAATCTTTTACTACAGCTATTTTGTTTCATGCAAGGTGACTTGAAATTAAAACTTCCACATGGACCATAAATCATGTTAGATTTCACAATTTCATAAAGTCGTATGTCCGTTTCTGGATTTGGTATTTCGACACTAATAACTTTATCAATAATATCTGTCGTTATACTATTTTTAAGCCAAAGTAGTATGTAAATCTGCGGAAGGCCACGCTTTTGCCATTCAACTGAGTACATAAAACAGCATACTTCACCTAATATTTTACGTTTTGTCAGCAAGTCCATGACTTTTTTAACTTTTAAACGAAACACTTTAGCTATTAAGTCATGACGGTCGTGAGAATGTTGACCTGGTAACAAATGTTTTGTAATGTCTTCCCATTGTGGGTTACATGTAAACGTAATAAAAAGATCCGGACGTCCAAAACGGCGAATGTAGTTCATGGCATCTTGGGTTCGCTCATGCATGTATCGAGGTCCACCTGTAAAAGAAGTAGGTAACACTACCATTTGACCAAGATCATTAGGGTCTGCGTCTTGCCTGCCTACAGCATCCTTTAAATGGATATAATTTTCCGCCCTAGACTGATTGTGACGTATATAATTAAGTCTTTCGGTCTCAATCTTAGTATAAACGTCCACCAAAAATTGGCTGAAAAGTGAGCGATAGTAAAGGAGATGATTGATTTGTCTCTCTCAGGACATTATTCGGTAAGCATAGAAATCTGCCGCAAAAATTGTCTTTTTAAGACTTATTTTAGTTTTTGGATCGATCTGGGGTAAATTAATAGAATAACCATCCTCACCACGACAAAAAACCAAAGGATATTGCAAAGCGTCGTAAGATCTGTGGACTTCGTTTATTCTATGCAAACCACTACTATGGCTTTCTAAGACAATGTCACGCTTTTCAAATTCTTGCCCAACAATGACTAATGCTACTTCGTTTGTTGTTGGTGCATTATACCGACCTACATGACCTTCTAATGGTTTTTTTTCGGCGTTAATAACAACTTTATATGTTTCACAATTCACTGAAACTTTTTTCATAGCTGTTTTTAAATCTTTTATATATGGATTTACATCATGAAGCATTTTTTGAAGCATTTTTACTAAATTTTTTTTTGCACCTGGAAAATTTGAACATCTCAAGTTTGTTTCCGTCGTATTCGTCATCTCCTACAAAATATATTTGTAAAAAGCGAGCATTCCGTTGATCTGTAGGCAATAAACTTCCAATTAAATGATAAACCTGGCCTTGTACCCTAAATGTTGGCATGAATCCATCTTCCGAAACCATTTTTGCATTTGAAAACATCCATTATATTTTCGGACGTTATTCATAAAATGATTGTGATCAGGATGAAGATTCATAATTAAACTATAAAGTGGATCTGGTGGTAGTTGAAGTGCCTCAAGCAAAACCTTCCCTCCACTGCAACATATTCCAACAGTTTCATCATTCCACTTTAAAGCATTACACCACTGACATTTATGATACATAGTTCCTATACATACATCTTTATCTATTCCGTATGACAACTTAGAATCGCACGCCAGTCCCGACAGTAATTTTGTATGCCATGTTTTCACTTTATTATTTTTACGATATTGAGACTGAATATTTCTTCGTTCTCCATATATGTATGTTGATAATTCGCAACATCCTGCCGATGTTGATCAGGATGTGCAGCTTGATACTTTGTTTGTGCTTTTCTGTATATTTCCGGGTGTGATGCTTGATAATCGGCTTCAGCTTTTTTATTTGCTTGGGGGTGTGAAGATTGGTAAGCGGCTTGTGCTTTCCTATGAACTTGGGGATTGTTTTGTTGATACACTTTAACCGCTTGCCGATGTGCTGCAGAGTTACTTTGAGCCGACTTTTTTTGCTGACTTTTCCGAATTATATTTGTGTATCGAGCTCTACGTTTTTTGCTAACTTTTTGTACTTTGTTCGATATCGATTCAGTTCCCGACTCACTGGCTGACGACGATGTTATTTCAGGGATGGGTGAAGGCGTTTCTAACCTTCGATGAGTAATTTTTTTTGCGACTTTAGTTGCCGAACCCCAATTAATTGGATCATAAATATCAGTTTCCGAAACCAAAGAAAGTGGAATATAAACGTCAAAATGACTACCAGAAAGCTCGCCAGAAAAGCGGAGACGTTTAACAGGGAGACCTTCAACTCCAGTTTTCACATAAAACTGGCCATCACGATAAACTTCGAAAACATATTGGTATAATCGCCCAGTAGCTTCTAATTCGCACAAACTTCCATATGTTGTGGTTTTCATCATATCGTTATAATACTCATTAGGCGTGGAATAGTTGTCTCCAAGTGAAGTATACGACATGATTGAAAATTCTGCCCAGTTTTCTATAACAAAGTCGATTATGCGTTCGCGTACATCCCTAGCCCTGTATTGAGTATCGAACATTAAAAAAGATAAAGATCTAAATAAACAGGCTCCATCTTTTTCAATATCTACCACAGAATGAGGAATAAAATTCCCATTCACAAACAACATTTCTTGAACCATTTTAATAATAAAAAAATATAGAAAGTGGCTTAGAAAAATTTAAATTAAATTATTTAAACTTAACTAAATAAAATTAAAAATTTAATAATAAAAAAGACGTGTGGCACTCGGAGACTGCTGCGGTAAAGCTGTTGCATAACATTTTTTATCAACTTATGTTTACCTACTGACGTCATCAGGACCGTGGCCTAGCGGTAAGACGCTCTAAGTGCCCAGATTGCCAGAGAGAAGCGGGTTCGAATCCAGTCGGTTCCGCAATTTTTTTAAAGCGTGATATATCAAAAAGTCATTTTTTCATCGATAGATGAAAAAAATTATGCTTTTGATATTATGTTTTTGATATTCAGGGGGTGTTAGGTTTTTCGTTACGGAATTTCTGGATTCGGTCTCCACGCTCAAGGCCCGCGATAAAAGCTATGCAATAGCTTAAAAGATTTTCTTATAGAAATGAACTTAGACTACTAAACGACTTAATTAAATTAACTATTTGAGAATTAACTTTAACTATAATATACTATGAAAAATTACAACTAATTATTAATAACTATTTATTTAAACGCTATAATTATCTATAAAAATATTAAACTAAGGTAATGAGAATATTTGAAATGTTTCAATGAAATTGCACAAATTTTCGCTAGTGGCGCTGTAAATCTGTAGATCAAAAAGAAAATTACCGTATTCAACTAAATGACGGCAGCAAAACCATAGCGCGATTTATTTCGATATTAACGCCATCTATCGAGCACCGAGATAACTCGTATTAATAGAAATGTTGATATTAGATACCGCATATCTCCGGCAGTTATAGACCGATTTGAGAAATTATTTTTGTGTTTCAAAGAATAAAGTATCACTATGGTCGTATAAAAATTTGGTCAAAGTCTGATCATAAATGTGAAAGATATTCCAGGAAACTCCTCAAAAATCAACTGAATTTTAGTTTCAGTCCGTCAGTCTGTCTGCCTGTCTATCTGTCACCAGGCTGTATCTCATAAACCATGAAAGTCAGATGGCTGAATTTTTTACCGATGACGTATTTCTGTTGCCACTATAACAACAAATAGTAAAATACAGAATATAATAAATATGGCCTACATATACTATACAGGCCGGCCGGTATGAGAAGAGGCTTTTGCTCAGTAGTGGGCACTAATAGGCTGAGGATGTTGTTATAGCGGCAACAGACAACTATCTGACTGTCATGGTTCTTGAGATACAATCTGGTGACAAAAACAATCCAAAAATCCTCTCATAGTGAGTAATCCTCTCTTTCTTAATAAAAAGTTTCAATTTACCACCCTTTTCTGCCCCTAGGGGCGAGAAATTCCCAAAAATCCAGACTCAGTGCTCACTTGCTTTACTGGTTGAACCTATATACAAAGTTTCAAATAAATCCATAACAAATTAAAATTATCAATTTACCCCCCTTTTCTCCCCCTAGGGAAAAAATTTCCAAAAATTCTCTCTCAATGCTCACTTGCTTCACTGTTGGAACCTACATACAAAGTTTCATGTGAATCCGTTAATAAATTAAAATTTTCAATTTACCCCCATTTTCTCCCTCCAGGGGGGGAATTTCGAAAAATCCTTTCTTTTAGTGGTTGCCTACTCCCCCTAACAAACATACATGCCAAATTTCAGCTCTCTAGGCCAGTAGTTTCGGCTGTGTCTGCGTTGTCTGTCAGTCAGTAAATCACTCAGTAACGGAAGAGTTTTATATATTATAGCAGTCGCCCGCGACTTCGTTCGCGTGAAAACCTTTTAGGTACCAATTTTAAAGACAGACTATCATATAAAGTGTGCTTATTCCCCGCTCCCCCTCAATTTGATTTTTTTATAGTTTTCCGTCAAGTAGGGTTGCCATCCGTCCGGGTTTCCCCGGATTCGTCCTAGTTTAGAGGGCATCCGGGGAAGGTTTCATTTGTAGACCGGGTTTTAAAAAATAAATAAATAAAAAAAATTTGGGCCGCCCGCGAGACACGCACTATGCTCGCACGGCGCACCACACCACGATCAACCGATGAACCAAGTATATTTACCGTTCCAAATAAAAAAGGAGATTTATAATATTTTTAACTATTTTTTATTACATTGAATATGTTTAAAAGATCTTGGTGACATGTCCGGCTTTCGGACTCTAAAATCCGGGGTTTTCACGCGTCTTGTCCTGTTTTCCAAATTTTACCGTCAAGCAATATCATCCGTCCCGTCCCGTGTACTAAAGATCTACGTTTTTATTAAACACGAATAAAGTCTGAGAACCTCCGAGCTACGAGCTCAAATTTAAACTCCCCTCCCGCACGCGCACCCCCGCCTTGGTGACGCTTACTTCGCAACGCAGAAATAGTAATATTTTAATTTCGCCATAACTTCAAAACCAAACGTCCAATTTTAATCTTTTAAATACCATATATATCTACATAAACTGTACTTTGTGATGAAATAATTTATTTTGATAAGGATTAATAGCATGAGTAAAATAAATGCGTTTAAATGTAGTCCAAAAAAAAATCAAGATTTTCGTTTTCCTCGTTTTTCCTCTTTATAATATTAGTGTAGATAACCCTTAACTTAGCCCTTGACTGCATTTATACGTTGTAAGAGAGGGAAGAACCCAAATATTTAACAAAACCCTATTAGCGGGCTAACTTGTTAAAAACGGCAATAGTTCGACTATATCCACATCCCTTCTAATGGTATACCTGACATAGCCCGACATTTATACCGGACCGAGAAACGGGAACGGCCTGTGCTCACCAAGATTTCGGTTATTATAATCAACGGTTAACATAAGCTAACTATAAATTTACTGTTCACGACAACCCCTACGCCAGTTAAGGACGTAAGCTCGGTTAAGATAACCGCCCGGTTTACGTCCTTAACCGGCGCACGGTTGTCGTGAACAGTAAATTAATAGTAAAGTTATGTTAACCGTTGGTTATGATAACCGAAATCTTGGTGCACACAGGCCTTAATTGCTTGACGTTACTAAACATATCCCATATTGCTATACGAGCCCGTGTCCGTCCATTCCACAGCTGGAAATATTCATTTAAGAGAGCGCGCTACTACAACCAATCCATTGTCTTCTTTATCCAGCTTTTTTCCACTACCTTTATGGATTATACAAAAATACTAACTGGTCACCAAATCAACAAACTACCTTGATTGCGGTAAATACTCGCATAGAAGCTATAGCTTGCCCGTAATTTGTCTGCGGTGAATTCTGAACATTTGCCGTGTTTCAAATTACACGAGGAATTAATCAGCGCTTTAAGCGATTTATTTAACTGCCCAGCATTTGCATAGTCGGACGTGTAAAGAATGACATTGTGAAGGAGTTAGGCTGCACGTCTACAGGCTACGAAATTAGTAGAATATGATTAGGCCTTAAGCCTCAAATGATCATTAAAGCGACTCGAGAGGTCCTGGATTGAACTATTATCTTTATCTCCTCCGTCAGTTGAACTATTGTCGTTTACCAATTAATGGGAACATGGACTAATTGGATAGGGAATGGAATAATTGGTCTTGAGAAAATTTGAGAGATAGATTATGTATGCTTATTTATGAAAGCATTTAAACAACGTTAACATCTTCTCCCACTCTCATTAATCCTTTCATACATGTTCATCTGTTTAAGGCTTTCGCTTGTCCATTATAATTTGGTCCTTTGGTAAAAATTACTAAATTGGTCCAAGAACATTCTTCTGGGCTTTCCCCTAACAAACATTTATATACACCCTCGCTTTTAAATCTCTTTACCCTTTCTCAATTTTAGTCACTACATCTTCTTTCACACCACACCGTTTTCTTACCATACTTTTGTTGCACTACTAATATAAAATAGAGTATACAAAATTAACAGTAAAAGTACCACAGAAATCCAAATGTAGAAGTATATATAAGTCATGAATGCAGCCCTGCAAATATAGTTTAAATCCCTAGTATATAAAGCAAGGGTTTCCACCACTAGAGAGATCCTCAAAAGGTCTGAACAATACTTAAATTATAAAATCTTTCCACGCTGAAAATGTAAGCAGGCCGTAATTAAATACCGGGAAAATAATAAAATGGCCTATTGAATTTTCCTAATCTACGTTTTAATATAAAAGATTTACAACCAAGGCTGTGTTGGTTTTTTTCCCTTGAGTTAATTAAGTAACATGTTTCATATCTTTTGATTATAAAATAATAAAAACAAAGCCTACTGCGGTAAATTGATTTACTTCAACAACGCGTCAAAGGTTCCGTATAATATAAGCCTTTTATAGGCAATAAAAATGTTGTAATAAATATTATCTCTAATATACTTGTATAAAATTCTCGTGTCACGGTGTTTGTAATTAATGCTCGTTTAAAATGGCTTGATCGATTTTCGTGAAATTTGTTTGCATGTCTACAGGTCTGCGAAGCGGACATTTTTTTTTCATCCCCCTAAATATTAAGGTCCACCCTAATATTTTATTTTATAATATAGACAAAAAAATGTTTTATTTTTTTGTGATAAAGCTTGTATGCTTAATCACAAAAAAAATAAAAACATATACATATAAGCCTAAATTTTCACCCCTCTACGATTAAACCCTATTTTTTATTTAAAATATTATACATGACAAAACAACGCTTACCGAGTAGGTAGTATATCATGGTTGTAAATTCAAAACTTACACTGTTGAGTTTCGTTACAGAATAGCGTTACATATCTCGATAGATCAAGGTCAACCCAGGCCAAAGCCTACCTAAGTCTTCATGTAAACTACCTGTGAAAATTGCATGAAAAATCTATCGTGGACCGACAAAATTGTTAAATAGTGATGACAAAAAACAGGTTGAGTTCGTTGTAGTGGATTTCGAACTAAGCCGTGCTAGTAATTGAAATTTAGTAATAAATAAAAAAAGAAAATAAATTTTTGTCTGTCTGTTTGTCTGTTTGTTCCGACTAATCTCAGAAACTGACAGTCTTATTATAAAAATATTTTTGTATACGATAGCCGAATTCATAAGGAGTGACATAGGCTAAAATATATCCTGAAACTCCCACAGGACCGGTAACTACGCGGGTGAAACCTCGGGCGTTCGCTGGTTTAATTTAAAGATTGCGACTTTTCTTAATATAACGCTTTAGTTTGAATATTTGACTTTGAAAAAAAGATTAGCAGAACACAAAATGTTTCATGTTTCGTTGTTATAATTTTTAATACAATTTTCGGCAATCATTTATTTACGTTTCAAACAGTCAGTTTTATTCTCCTATTGTAGAATAGATTTACGTACCCTATAATAGACCCCTAAATTGAAGCCTGCTTCATGAAATAACAGCCGGGGAGTTGTTATCAACCCTTAATAAAGGGGTGAAACAATACCTTTTTATTTAATAACGGCAATTTTGTTAGAGATTTCGTTGGGGGAATTTCTTTTCTTGTAATTATATAATTTCGCGTGGCTCAGAATACAATGCGTTAATTTTTAACGGGTTCTTAAATTAAGGGTAATTAAATGGTCTTGGAGCACGATTAAATTGGGCCATGCGTTAAGCGATTCTATAAGCGAAGCGAGCGCGTTTTCTGGCGTACACTACCTAATATTTTATAAAAAACTAACAGAATCTCTCGACTTTGCACGTGTAAATGGCGAGTTGTATCTTTCCAAAAACACCAATAAAACGAAACTTTTTTAAAAAGAAAAATAGGTATAGCAAGTAATCTACAAAAGACAGATATATGGCATCGCGGTCTTTTATGTAGCCCTAACAACTAAAAATAATTCTTCCCTACATTGTTATGTTATATATCAAATAGACTAGGTAGCTTGCTTTAACGTTTTCGAAGAAAATTCCCGGCGGCTTAAATTACACCGACTTTTTCAACAATTATTGTCACTTTTCATCCAATTTACATAAAAACCTTAACACATTATGTATTAAAACCTTCTTCAGGAAAATCTATTTATGTCATCCCCATGGCAGACCATTCAGTAAGTAGTCTTTGAACTTATCGAGACAAAGACGCGGCAGGAGACTTTGCTGTATAATATGTAGGTAAGGATAGTAATTATTATTTTTTTGCGCGATAAACCCAATAAGTACTAAATAGATTGTCATACCATTTGCCTAGATTACACATTCATTGCAATGACACAGTAATAATATTTTAATTTTTTTTTCTATTATTTATTCATTTACAATTCTTTTTTAATTTTTTAACAACGACTATAAAAATTATAAAAAAGACACTATTAAAAATTTATAAAAAAATCCAGTCCGCCTGCTGCGGGGCTCGGGGGTCCAAGCAGACGGTGGTCAGGGCTCCAGAGTGAGGAACCTCCTCACAATACGCTGCCTTCTGTATCCGACCCTTGATCCAACAACTAAGCGAAAGCTTTTTAAGATGTTGGTCAAAACTTTTCGCTATAAGACCGTTGATTGAAACGACTATACAATTTATTATTAATTTTTAATTTATTATTAAAGCTACATTGATCTGAGATGCAGAAGGCCACAACTAGCCCAATTTGAGTTATTTAGGCCAAAGGTAGTATTTGTCCGAGCAATTTGCTCCTATTTCATATGCAATACATTCTACAGGGATCGTGTTCTATGGCCTTCTCCGTGATGTAAGGCATGAAACACACACCAGCAAGGGCGGACTGGGGCGGAGTTGGTCAAACTTGAGTCCCGAAATAGAATGTTTATTATACTTGGTAAAAATTGAATTGGTACTGAAAGTATGCCCTAACACTGAAAAGTGCACATTAGACGAAGTTTCAGGTAGAATGATAAGATAAAACATACTCGTATATATGTTGTAGTATGGTTATTGTAGGGATGTTGTCTATGTTATTTAATATTTATTTCATGCTATGACAGAGATGTCACTAATGTCATTAATAAAAGAGTACACACAGAGATATGGTGTTTGATTACAACATGGTGTAGTGATGTTGTCTATGTTATTTAATATTTATTTCATGCTATGACAGAGATGTCACTAATGTCATTAATAAAAGAGTACACACAGAGGTATGGTGTTTGATTACAACATGGTGTAGTGATGTTGTCTATGTTATTTAATATTTATTTCATGCTATGAGAGAGATGTCACTAATGTCATTAATAAAAGAGTACACACAGAGATATGGTGTTTGATTACAACATGGTGTAGTGATGTAGTCTATGTTATTTAATATTTATTCCATGCTATGACAGAGATGTCACTAATGTCATTAATAAAAGAGTACACACAGAGATATGGTGTTTGATTACAACAGTTATGTTTGAGAGTCCCTATAAAATTGGCTACTACGATGTCTATCATTTAATAACGCTCAAAGCTTCAAGTCGTCTTAAAGGTTGATTTCATTAATAAGTTCGCTTCTGTCTGTCTGTTCGAGAGGAACTCAAACACTACTGAAAGGACTGTTATGCGACTTTTACCAATGTGATTTTTACAAAAGAGATTCCTGAGGAAGGTTTTAGTATATAATTTGTATATAAATACAATTTATTAATAAAAAGTATATTATAAATTAACTAAAAGAACCTTGTCGACCAAGCTTTTATTATTTTTGGGGAAATTATACATTTTCTAAAAATAAAACCTATACTAAAGCCAAACTCGATTGAGAATGTTTGTCAACAAACAAATCAAAAATGAAGGTAGAAATCACTAGTCATTTTACACCAAATTTTTAAGTTAACTTGTTAATGACGAATTCATGACAATAAATTAGACAAGTAAGCTTAAAACTAATTAATATATTCAATATTTTTTAAGTAAGATTTTTTTTTAAATTAAAACATAATTATAAATTTATTAGCCGTAAAATGTGTTGCATTTTCTACCTTCATTTTAAATTTGTTTGTTGACAAGCATTCTCAATCGAGTTCGGCTTTAGTATAGTTAGATTTAGTTAGGGCGATTTATCGCCCCTGAATACCTAATTGTAATACCTGAGTACATAATTTTATGAAAATAAACACACCGACATATTTAGCGAAACATAAAAAAATGGTTTGATATCAAATCATATAAGGTTGCTGGCTGGATTATAAGTCATTTAATTTAAAAAGAAATATTTCAAATTTAACAAATGAGAAAGAATACAATAAGGAACTTAAGCTAGCTAAAGAAATATTTTGAAATTAAGAAAACTACTGAACATTACATTGTATGGAATTGTTTTAATTTTATTAGTTAGAGTCGTTTCCGAGATTCAAATTATATATACATACTTGTATTGCTTGTTTAAAGCTATAAGATAGTGTATTCAAATATGCAAAGCTTGTTTATTGGTTTGTTATTATTACAGAACGCTTGTATTAAAATGTAATAATATGCAATAGGACTAGCATTAACAGCCAAATTTTCTTTTATCATGCGTACCGTTCTTTATTTAGCCCTTCTCCTGGTGAATTCCGCCCGGGGTGTTATGTCTCCTCACCTATATTAATATTATAGAACATCTATCTATCCTCTAAAGTATTTGTTCAACAAACCCAGCTAACATTTTCTCATATATTTTTATTTCTAAGATGCTACATTCCTCTACTTCAGTAAGTACACTTCTCGGGACAAATTCCGCCCCGGTTTCAGTGTGTCCCGCGCTTAACGCACGTCTTAGGAATATTACAGATGGCCAACGCCTATCCCCCGAAGTTTATTGTCAAGGGATTAAATCGTATCGTATTTGAATGTGTGTTCAACTATTCAGCCGGACCTGCCAAGAGCATTGGAGCCAAAACAGCTCACGTATAACGCCAAACCGAGATTTACTCCCAACCGATTGTAAATTTATGGTTGGTTTACCCTGATATTATGATCTATACAAATTATCTTTGCATATTAAATTAAATAAAAAAAATGAAAATGCATTTATTGACACCAGACAAACAATAGGTAATTAAAATTATGAACATGAATTTACAAATATTAGACAAATTTTGTATACAACTAAGTATGAGCTCTAGCGACTAAACTAGGCCGAGCCTCTTCTCGTCTTTTAGGCGCTAGAATATTGTACTTTAGTGTTACTTGTATTGCAAAACAACGTGTTCTTAGTGCATCTGTACAAGTGAATATAGTAAATTTAATTGATGTTTTTGTTAAGTTTTCGACGAAAGCTCCAGGCGTACTAAATTTTTCTGACTTTTCCAACAATTATCGTCATATTGCATTTAGTTAACATAAAACCTCAACAAATTATGTTGGTACTAAAACTTCCTCAAAAATCACTCTATCGATTGGTGAGAACCATACCACATTCAATAAATAGTATTCGAGTTCATTGAGAAGAGGCAGATAGATAGACGCAGCGGAGAACTTTTTATAATACGTATTTAAAGTATTTCAATTGAAGAAAATGTAATGACAAAATCAACGTTTAATGGTGCAGCTTGGGGGGTCAACGCACCACGTGCCCAACCATAAGAAGGGAGGCCTGACCCTGAGTAGATTGACAAAACGGACTTAAAAAAATCTAAACATGGTGGAATGGAATTTTGTTCGTCATTTAATACAAAAATGCAGACATAAGTCGCAAAATCTAAAACAAAAACAAAGAGAAAAATCCAACGCGAAATATAAGAAACATAAGATATCTACAAGATCTAAGGTATTTACGAACTACCTTTAGTTGAGAGTACTATGTAGATAGGTGTTTAAATTAAAATAAACCTTAACACATTAACGACAGAGTTTATATTGGCGCTACAGCGTGCGAATGAGTACCTACAGAAGATATTCTGAGATACCAAGCTTGTTTAGCGAGATACTCGTGGGTGCTGTTATGAGAATACATTTAATTAATACGACACGACTGCGATAAAATGTGAAATTAACACATATAAAATTAAAGAAAGAAATTAGTCAAAAAATTAGGCAAGTACTTTATATTTAAAAGACAACATAGTTAATTAAATCTTTTGATAGATATAGCAAAGAATCTTCTTCTTCTTTAAAAGCCTCTCCGACTGGCAAAGAAAATAAAATATTACCTTTCTTTACCACCTTTGTAAGACCAACGTCTCGAGTGGCGATTACAATTTAAAATAGCATAAATAAATTAATCGCTGTTCATGATGAACTATCGTAAGTCGTCTGCTTATATTCGATATATTTATTAATGCAAATAAATATAGAGGCGTAATAATATGGCGTTTGACTAACACACCTGGCGGTGTTAAATCTCGTGCCTCTTAGAGCACGCAAACATCACCCTAAGCTCACTTCCTCGCATTAGCGCAGTGGTGGGCTTCAGCTCCGTATCACCAGTGTTACAAGGTGAATTGATCCTATGTGGGCTATCAAAACCTGGATGAAAAAAAATGGATGATGATCGACGGCCGAGTGGCACGGTGGGTAGTTACCCTGCTTCTACGTCCTAGGCCGTTGGTTTCAATTCCCATATCTAGAAAATGTTTGTGTGATGAGCATGGATGTTTTCCGGTCTCTGGGCGTTTATCTGTATATTATAAGTACTTATGTATAATATATATAATAAATTTTTTAAAATAAAAATAGAACCGACTCAAAACGCAACAAAAAGTTAAACATAACTGTGTCATTTAGTTGCTTTAATTTACTTAAGCATATCTATGAAGTTGGTGCCAGCCAAGTTTAAGGAACATTTATTTTACATAGCAAAGCAGTTTGTAGGTTCTAGGTAACGTCCTTAAAGTAGAAACCTTGGCTGGCACCGACACCTAAATATACTTAAGTAAATTAAAGCAACTAAATGACACATTTATTTTTTACTTTTTAGTCGGTTCTATATTTATTTAAAAAATTTTATTTCTTACTTTTTGATCGTGATTTATCGCCACGTAACGTACTCGTACTATACTGTCATAGTATATTATATGGCACTTGTAGCCAAAAAGCTACCGATACTGAGACAAAAACCGAAATTGCTGTAAGCGTGTCTCCAAAATTTGAAGAGTTCCTTCAATTTCCCCAGGATATCATCATCAGATCCTAACATGATGACAATGGGACTATTTTGAAAGTGTGCCCTGTCTAATAAAAAAAGAATTATCAAAATCGGACAACTCTGTAAAAAGTTATGTGTGGTCAACATAAAAAAAATATATACGCGTCGAATTGAGAACCTCCTCCGTTTTTTTTCGTCGGTTAAAAATATTCATCAGTAACATAGTACTCATAACACAAGCTACTTGCTTACTTTGGGGCTATATAGCGATGTGAGTAATTGTTCTATGATATAAAAAAACATCATAAGAAGCCAATTTAATTCTTACGATAAGATATCCTGCGTATTAGTGTCGTACAGTGCAAACTTATCCGTTTGTTCTTTTAACCGTCGATGGTTCGCGCACTGTGTGTACCTACTCGTACTAGCTACTTGTTCTAGCCACTCGACTTAGTGCCTGTCGCTATCGAGGAGATAGGAAGCTGGGAAAATACGTGACTTGAACTATTCTAAGGAGAGCCACTAATAATTTATTTTATAATTCGAATCTATGGTATAAACGTAAGAAAACGTTGTAAAGTTGTATGAAAGAACTTCATTATAAGCTCTTTTCTAACTTCATTATCAAGGGTTGTCTGTAAGAGATTACTCCAAGCAATCATGTCACCTTTGCATGTGATAGATTATTTATATTATGATAAATTATTTAAAATAAATGAGTAAAGATAAAAACTAGTATTCTTATGTTTATATTTTATTGTCAAGTTTACATTAGTTTATTAGATTACTTTTGATAAATTTCGACATATCCGTAATGAAACTTACCGCTGTTAGTAATTTATCTCTATTTTAAAATTGTTTTAACATCATTAAAATTGTGTTTTACAGTAATAAATTATTATACAATATTTTACCTAGACTATTTTAGACAAATTGCAGCATATCCGTGATGAAACTTAATTACTGTTAGCATTTTTTATCATTATGCCTATTGCTTATTGGTTTCGTTGTTATTGTTATTAAATAATTCTTAATATATTATTTAAGAAATGTAACGATACAACTAAAGCACTTTATTGTAAATAAAAATTAAGAGTACTACATGATGACACCACTGTCGGGAAACGTTATAGTCGTGAAACAATTTATTAATAATTTATTGTGTTATTAATACAAATCTTATTTGTATAATTTATGTGAAACCAAGATTATAATTATAAGATTAATATTGATTTATATAGAGACGTAATGTAGATTCAAATTGTAGATTTCAGACAGTGGCCATTTTGGCTTGTTTGTTATAAAAGGGTAGCGAGTTACTTTTAGCCCCCAGTTTTTATTGTATTTTTCTATCAGCGAAACAAGTAGTGACAGTGTTGTGCAAAAGCTAAGTATATTTTATAATGTTAATTCTTATTCTTAGTATTTGTAATATTATTTTGTGTCCATACTTGTAAATACATATATTCAGATATTGAAATATTTATGTAAAAGAAAAAGAGTTACGGTTGTACTTGGGTTACAATTTGTATTTGAGAGTTTGATTATTTATATTTGTTATTATTATGTAATATTGTAAGAAGAACATATTTAAAAGAGCATTTGTTGAGTTTCTTACCGTTGTCTTCTCAACAAGGGCTGCACTTCCGAAACGGTGGTAGAGTCATTGCAATAACAAATAATTTAAATAAAAAATAATTGAAATTGGTTTTGGTTCAATTTATTTATTCAAATACCTCCTAATTAATAACTTTCACTAAAATGTTATTATCTGAGAAAACATTTAAAATATAAATAAATAGGAACATATAAATTAGTGTTCATAAAGAAATTATACTTTTATTTCAATTTTATAGCTCAAAGGCCTTAATTTAATAATAAATGATGTGCAGAGAGATTAATTATTGTTATACCTTCATTTCATTTCTTATATTAGTCAAAGATAAAAATTTTATTATCAGAAGCGGGGATCGGACAAGAACTAATATATATTTTGTTAATGTTTTCAGAAAATGTGAACATGGTGTTCGTTGGGTTCCATATGGGATCCTTTGTGCTGCAGCTGCGCTTACGTGTTAACGCAGTGATGGTGGCATCATCTGCGATTCTGAGAAAAATGAAAATGATGTCGTTTCAAGCTGTCTAAAACTTCAGTGCAGTGCAGTGTATGTGTGGTGGAACGTCATAAAAACGACGGCTAAAGCAGGTACCATTCGCAGCGACGGCCAAGTAATCGTTTCTGAGCAGCAATTATTATTATTATTTTTTTGATCAATTGGCCATCGTTGCATACTGTACATATAATTCACATTTATGGTTGGTTCTGATCAGTATTTATATCGTATACTTCACTTACAAGCTAGCAGCACATGAATAGTTTTTGAAATTAATTAATTACAAATTTTATAACATCTCAGAATGGCCGAACGGTTCTTAAGTATCTAAATGTTACTCGGGGTTAATAATGAGATTAATATTATTATTTAATCATTATTTTTTTTAAACATCTTCTATTTGTTTTTGTTTCAACGATAATAAATGGAATTGATCTAACAAACTATCGCAGACTAATGGTTATGGTTAAACGATCGAAGATAATCATTTGATTAGTCTATTGCTACTAGTCAAATTTATTATAAATCACTATTACCGAAATTTTCGGATTTTCCATTAAAAAACGATTTAGACGTCCTGGTTTGTCCCTGATTTTTGTCTCCATAGTAAAAAAAAAAGAAGTTGTATCATCAGCTAAGGAGCCTTTCACAGATTTTATCGTTTATACTTACTAACTAGTGTTAGGAGCAGAGTTACTTAATATTTGTGCTTATTATTATTTTTTTTGTTATTGTTATATTTAGGTCACTAAGACCAAATTTAAAGTTTTTTTTTTACCTTTGATGTTGCATCAGTATAGATTATAGATTATTACTAGCTATTTTACTTAAATAGCCTTGCTATCTAATATCTATTCATCTGACAGTCAAACAAGAAAAATTCATTAAAATAATTTGTAATTGAATCTCAAATTTCCGTTTCCCCTTTCAATTATTTGTCACCTTTATTCAGTTTGGTCGGTATTGAAACTTCCCATACTCGTTTTTTTTAAGTTTTCTAATTTCACACTAAATTCCACATCTTTTGGTTTCTGCCTACATTCAGATATTTAATATAATTATTTATTTATAATTTTAATTTTCTTTTTAAGTTTACTGTACTGTACAGTACGTATTAATGTATTACAAATTTCGTTTAGTCCTATTGGTGTTTTGGTTACTATTGTATTGCAATAATAATTAATCTAATTTATTGGTTTTGTTTGTCATTTATCTATTTCTACATTATCTGCTTATGATACATCGAAGATTTAGTAACAGTGATCTGAAACTTGAGACCCTTGACTTTTTTTTTTAATAGTTTATATCCTCAATTAAACTATGCTTCATCGTACTAATTGCAAAAATTTACACTCTTTGCCAATAATATTTTTCTGTCGTGATAAGTGTGTAAAAGTGGGTAATTTTTTTTTGTGTTGAAGCATTGAAATGGTCTGCAAAAAAAAAAAAAGTAACTAATGGTTCAAGAAATTTAAATAAAATAAGAGTTTATATTATCAAAACTATAATTTAACGTGAAATTAGTCTACAGGCCATGATAGATTATTTGTTTGTTCAAATACAAAGTGAAGTATCTTTTATGAATATAAGGTCAAAACTAATTTATTGGTCGTTATTTTCCACGTTTACAATTATGAATTATGTTAATTATTATTACAATGAAATTTTGTATATAAAGAAACAAACATAAAAAGGGAACATTAAGTTCATTTTGAATAACACGGCAAAATAAAAAAAAAAATAAGAAAGATTGTGTAGTGTGTTTGTAAATGTAAATTGTGTCTACCGCTGGTGGTAAAAAAAAAAGAAATGTTAAGTTATGTGTATGGAAAAATACGAGGTATTTGACTGTGACTGTTGTATGATCTCATGAAAAAAGTGGATATAGAAATGTATATGTATTGTTTTTCACGCTGGTCGATCTTTGTCCTGACACATCACTGCTAATTCACGTAGCAGCGGGTGATAGGTGTTTGTGTTAAAGGCCAGAGATCCGAGAGAATGTTGAAGTATAAATTTTCACGCTGGTCGATCTTTGTCCTGACACTTCACTGCTAATTCACGTAGCAGCGGGTGATAGGTGTTTGTGTTAAAGGCCAGAGATCCGGGAGAAATGGAATTATAAATTTTCACGCTGGTCGATCTTTGTCCTGACACTTCACTGCTAATTCACGTAGCAGCGGGTGATAGGTGCTTGTGTTAAAGGCCAGAGATCTCAAAAAAAATGTTTTATATGGTTATTGTAAAGAAAAAAAAATGTTTATGTAGAAAAGTATGAGATTGACTTGACTTTGACTGACTGATATTTAAAAATATATATTGATGAGAAATGTGAAAATGAAAATGAATACACAATTTATATTTGCTATATACATTATATTTATTTGAAAAGGGTTAACAAAAAGAAAATGTTATGGCTAGGTACTTCGGGGACGAAGTAATTGTCAGTCTGGCCGTGATAGATTATTTATATTATGATAAATTATTTAAAATAAATGAGTAAAGATAAAAACTAGTATTCTTATGTTTATATTTTATTGTCAAGTTTACATTAGTTTATTAGATTACTTTTGATAAATTTCGACATATCCGTAATGAAACTTACCGCTGTTAGTAATTTATCTCTATTTTAAAATTGTTTTAACATCATTAAAATTGTGTTTTACAGTAATAAATTATTATACAATATTTTACCTAGACTATTTTAGACAAATTGCAGCATATCCGTGATGAAACTTAATTACTGTTAGCATTTTTTATCATTATGCCTATTGCTTATTGGTTTCGTTGTTATTGTTATTAAATAATTCTTAATATATTATTTAAGAAATGTAACGATACAACTAAAGCACTTTATTGTAAATAAAAATTAAGAGTACTACATGATGACACCACTGTCGGGAAACGTTATAGTCGTGAAACAATTTATTAATAATTTATTGTGTTATTAATACAAATCTTATTTGTATAATTTATGTGAAACCAAGATTATAATTATAAGATTAATATTGATTTATATAGAGACGTAATGTAGATTCAAATTGTAGATTTCAGACAGTGGCCATTTTGGCTTGTTTGTTATAAAAGGGTAGCGAGTTACTTTTAGCCCCCAGTTTTTATTGTATTTTTCTATCAGCGAAACAAGTAGTGACAGTGTTGTGCAAAAGCTAAGTATATTTTATAATGTTAATTCTTATTCTTAGTATTTGTAATATTATTTTGTGTCCATACTTGTAAATACATATATTCAGATATTGAAATATTTATGTAAAAGAAAAAGAGTTACGGTTGTACTTGGGTTACAATTTGTATTTGAGAGTTTGATTATTTATATTTGTTATTATTATGTAATATTGTAAGAAGAACATATTTAAAAGAGCATTTGTTGAGTTTCTTACCGTTGTCTTCTCAACAAGGGCTGCACTTCCGAAACGGTGGTAGAGTCATTGCAATAACAAATAATTTAAATAAAAAATAATTGAAATTGGTTTTGGTTCAATTTATTTATTCAAATACCTCCTAATTAATAACTTTCACTAAAATGTTATTATCTGAGAAAACATTTAAAATATAAATAAATAGGAACATATAAATTAGTGTTCATAAAGAAATTATACTTTTATTTCAATTTTATAGCTCAAAGGCCTTAATTTAATAATAAATGATGTGCAGAGAGATTAATTATTGTTATACCTTCATTTCATTTCTTATATTAGTCAAAGATAAAAATTTTATTATCAGAAGCGGGGATCGGACAAGAACTAATATATATTTTGTTAATGTTTTCAGAAAATGTGAACATGGTGTTCGTTGGGTTCCATATGGGATCCTTTGTGCTGCAGCTGCGCTTACGTGTTAACGCAGTGATGGTGGCATCATCTGCGATTCTGAGAAAAATGAAAATGATGTCGTTTCAAGCTGTCTAAAACTTCAGTGCAGTGCAGTGTATGTGTGGTGGAACGTCATAAAAACGACGGCTAAAGCAGGTACCATTCGCAGCGACGGCCAAGTAATCGTTTCTGAGCAGCAATTATTATTATTATTTTTTTGATCAATTGGCCATCGTTGCATACTGTACATATAATTCACATTTATGGTTGGTTCTGATCAGTATTTATATCGTATACTTCACTTACAAGCTAGCAGCACATGAATAGTTTTTGAAATTAATTAACTACAAATTTTATAACATCTCAGAATGGCCGAACGGTTCTTAAGTATCTAAATGTTACTCGGGGTTAATAATGAGATTAATATTATTATTTAATCATTATTTTTTTTAAACATCTTCTATTTGTTTTTGTTTCAACGATAATAAATGGAATTGATCTAACAAACTATCGCAGACTAATGGTTATGGTTAAACGATCGAAGATAATCATTTGATTAGTCTATTGCTACTAGTCAAATTTATTATAAATCACTATTACCGAAATTTTCGGATTTTCCATTAAAAAACGATTTAGACGTCCTGGTTTGTCCCTGATTTTTGTCTCCATAGTAAAAAAAAAAGAAGTTGTATCATCAGCTAAGGAGCCTTTCACAGATTTTATCGTTTATACTTACTAACTAGTGTTAGGAGCAGAGTTACTTAATATTTGTGCTTATTATTATTTTTTTTGTTATTGTTATATTTAGGTCACTAAGACCAAATTTAAAGTTTTTTTTTTTTTACCTTTGATGTTGCATCAGTATAGATTATAGATTATTACTAGCTATTTTACTTAAATAGCCTTGCTATCTAATATCTATTCATCTGACAGTCAAACAAGAAAAATTCATTAAAATAATTTGTAATTGAATCTCAAATTTCCGTTTCCCCTTTCAATTATTTGTCACCTTTATTCAGTTTGGTCGGTATTGAAACTTCCCATACTCGTTTTTTTTAAGTTTTCTAATTTCACACTAAATTCCACATCTTTTGGTTTCTGCCTACATTCAGATATTTAATATAATTATTTATTTATAATTTTAATTTTCTTTTTAAGTTTACTGTACTGTACAGTACGTATTAATGTATTACAAATTTCGTTTAGTCCTATTGGTGTTTTGGTTACTATTGTATTGCAATAATAATTAATCTAATTTATTGGTTTTGTTTGTCATTTATCTATTTCTACATTATCTGCTTATGATACATCGAAGATTTAGTAACAGTGATCTGAAACTTGAGACCCTTGACTTTTTTTTTTAATAGTTTATATCCTCAATTAAACTATGCTTCATCGTACTAATTGCAAAAATTTACACTCTTTGCCAATAATATTTTTCTGTCGTGATAAGTGTGTAAAAGTGGGTAATTTTTTTTTGTGTTGAAGCATTGAAATGGTCTGCAAAAAAAAAAAAGTAACTAATGGTTCAAGAAATTTAAATAAAATAAGAGTTTATATTATCAAAACTATAATTTAACGTGAAATTAGTCTACAGGCCATGATAGATTATTTGTTTGTTCAAATACAAAGTGAAGTATCTTTTATGAATATAAGGTCAAAACTAATTTATTGGTCGTTATTTTCCACGTTTACAATTATGAATTATGTTAATTATTATTACAATGAAATTTTGTATATAAAGAAACAAACATAAAAAGGGAACATTAAGTTCATTTTGAATAACACGGCAAAATAAAAAAAAAATAAGAAAGATTGTGTAGTGTGTTTGTAAATGTAAATTGTGTCTACCGCTGGTGGTAAAAAAAAAGAAATGTTAAGTTATGTGTATGGAAAAATACGAGGTATTTGACTGTGACTGTTGTATGATCTCATGAAAAAAGTGGATATAGAAATGTATATGTATTGTTTTTCACGCTGGTCGATCTTTGTCCTGACACATCACTGCTAATTCACGTAGCAGCGGGTGATAGGTGTTTGTGTTAAAGGCCAGAGATCCGAGAGAATGTTGAAGTATAAATTTTCACGCTGGTCGATCTTTGTCCTGACACTTCACTGCTAATTCACGTAGCAGCGGGTGATAGGTGTTTGTGTTAAAGGCCAGAGATCCGGGAGAAATGGAATTATAAATTTTCACGCTGGTCGATCTTTGTCCTGACACTTCACTGCTAATTCACGTAGCAGCGGGTGATAGGTGCTTGTGTTAAAGGCCAGAGATCTCAAAAAAAATGTTTTATATGGTTATTGTAAAGAAAAAAAAATGTTTATGTAGAAAAGTATGAGATTGACTTGACTTTGACTGACTGATATTTAAAAATATATATTGATGAGAAATGTGAAAATGAAAATGAATACACAATTTATATTTGCTATATACATTATATTTATTTGAAAAGGGTTAACAAAAAGAAAATGTTATGGCTAGGTACTTCGGGGACGAAGTAATTGTCAGTCTGGCCGTGATAGATTATTTATATTATGATAAATTATTTAAAATAAATGAGTAAAGATAAAAACTAGTATTCTTATGTTTATATTTTATTGTCAAGTTTACATTAGTTTATTAGATTACTTTTGATAAATTTCGACATATCCGTAATGAAACTTACCGCTGTTAGTAATTTATCTCTATTTTAAAATTGTTTTAACATCATTAAAATTGTGTTTTACAGTAATAAATTATTATACAATATTTTACCTAGACTATTTTAGACAAATTGCAGCATATCCGTGATGAAACTTAATTACTGTTAGCATTTTTTATCATTATGCCTATTGCTTATTGGTTTCGTTGTTATTGTTATTAAATAATTCTTAATATATTATTTAAGAAATGTAACGATACAACTAAAGCACTTTATTGTAAATAAAAATTAAGAGTACTACATGATGACACCACTGTCGGGAAACGTTATAGTCGTGAAACAATTTATTAATAATTTATTGTGTTATTAATACAAATCTTATTTGTATAATTTATGTGAAACCAAGATTATAATTATAAGATTAATATTGATTTATATAGAGACGTAATGTAGATTCAAATTGTAGATTTCAGACAGTGGCCATTTTGGCTTGTTTGTTATAAAAGGGTAGCGAGTTACTTTTAGCCCCCAGTTTTTATTGTATTTTTCTATCAGCGAAACAAGTAGTGACAGTGTTGTGCAAAAGCTAAGTATATTTTATAATGTTAATTCTTATTCTTAGTATTTGTAATATTATTTTGTGTCCATACTTGTAAATACATATATTCAGATATTGAAATATTTATGTAAAAGAAAAAGAGTTACGGTTGTACTTGGGTTACAATTTGTATTTGAGAGTTTGATTATTTATATTTGTTATTATTATGTAATATTGTAAGAAGAACATATTTAAAAGAGCATTTGTTGAGTTTCTTGCCGTTGTCTTCTCAACAAGGGCTGCACTTCCGAAACGGTGGTAGAGTCATTGCAATAACAAATAATTTAAATAAAAAATAATTGAAATTGGTTTTGGTTCAATTTATTTATTCAAATACCTCCTAATTAATAACTTTCACTAAAATGTTATTATCTGAGAAAACATTTAAAATATAAATAAATAGGAACATATAAATTAGTGTTCATAAAGAAATTATACTTTTATTTCAATTTTATAGCTCAAAGGCCTTAATTTAATAATAAATGATGTGCAGAGAGATTAATTATTGTTATACCTTCATTTCATTTCTTATATTAGTCAAAGATAAAAATTTTATTACATGCATTCATGTTTATTATTTTTTTACTTATAGAATTTCTAACATATTGTTATTATTAAATTCTAGACCGTTATTTGAAGCTTACTTATTTGAGATAGGCCCTCTCTGTTTTCCGTTTATTTATGTCCTTCTCCTTCACTCGTGTACATCTGTCTCGCTCGCACACTCCCCACCAGGCAGGTCCGAGCTCAGTCGGAGGCTCGAAGGCATTCTACGATCATTGGCGTCCTGTTTTCCGGCGAGAACGGTTGTCTTCACCGTTCATTAAACCGTAAATAGAAGTATCACCTGCGCGTGAGTTAATTAATTTTTAAACGGTGTTACCGTTCGTATTTAAATTCATTTGTAAATCAAATTGATTACGCAGGTACGTAACGTTTTTTACCGTTATTTTTTCTTTGTTTCTTTTGGTTCTAGAAACATTTATATATTGTCCTTTCTTCTGGTCTCAGTATAAAGTGTGATAATTATACTGTATCCTAGTTGTGAATTTTTGTGTTTTTACATACCTACCTTTTAAAAAGTTTTTTACTTTTAGGATGGATGATTTAGATAAAAATAGTACATGTGCGAACGCGAGTGTTGAGGAGCCGCGACATGATTTATCGCGGGATCGTGTACCAAAGCCGGCTCAGTCCAGTTCCCGGAAACGTGCACGCTCAGTTAGTTCATCAACTAGTAGCAGCCCTTCTTCAAGTGATTCCACGGATTCTGGAAGCTCCTCCGACCGAAAGAAGAAACGTGGCCGTCACCACAAAAGAAGGGGGGGCAAACACAGTCGCAAATCACGAAAAGACAATCGGCAGATGCACAAGTTATTCCGAGAGGTGAGTGCATTACGTAATCAAATCGCTTTATCAGTGCCATGTGGTGGTATGGAGCCCGCGTCAGTTGTAGACAACCACTTGTTAATTGATGACAATGTGAGTGGAATCTTGTACAATGATGTTAGTGATGCCGGCGCGAGTGAGCCTACTCAGGTTCAACTGCCATTCAATTTCGATATTGAAACAAAACTGAAAGAACCTGCGGTTCCTAAGGCACCCGATAATTTATTGAAAGCCCTTCAGGATATACAATATTTTAACAAAAGTGAATGGAGTGAGGTTAGGTACTCTGAAGTACAAAAATCATATTGCCATACACCTGGTTTTATTGACCTAGAGGTTAATGAGGAGATTCGTGCGTATGATCAGTTGCGCCATTTGGCCTATGCTGACAAAGCTTACGCCGCTCTCACCTTTTGTGCGCTGAAACAAAGGCAGGCCTTATCATCTACCTTAACAGAACTACTATCCTGGGCCCATGCAGAACAGGATTTAAATTTTAATAGCTTGCAGGATAAGATCACGGAGGTTTTTTCTAAAGGTGATTTCCACAAAGCGTCTTCAGATTTGTTGCAGCTTATCTGTGGACACAGAGCTGAAGTTCTACAAATGCGCCGAGATGGAATAACTAATCACGTTCGTGATCCTTTAGTAAAGGCAACGCTACGCAAGATCCCACCATCTGACCGCCATTTATTCGAAAGTGAATCGTTTACCGCTGCCCTTGAAAAAATGGGTGGAGTTAAGAAGACATTCGTGCCCTTAACTAAACCTACAAGTGGCTCTGCTTCGCAAGCAGGACCAAGTAAGGCTGCACGCCACCCCCCGCAGGGGTCGGCTCGCTATCATGGACCCTCGCAGGGTACCAGCCATGGATGTTGCGCCTCTGTGCCTCATCCACATTATCAATACCGCCAGTCCTCGCAGGACTGCTATCATGAACGTCCTCAGCGACAGAACAATCAGAGTGACCGTCGCACGGCACCTGTAAGTAACAACAGAGGTTCATTTCGCTCGCGGGGTGGCCGCCAAAACTACAAGCCGCAGAGTCAGGGAAAAGAAAACCGTAAACACCTCGGAGTCTCCTCTGGCTACAACTCTGGGAACAAAAACCGTAAGTACTGACTCGCCAGAATTCAGGGCGGGTCAACTGGCACTATTTTACAATCGATGGGAGGAAATGGGAGCTCCAAACTTTCTACTGCGCATAATAACAGGGTATCGCATACCCTTTCTTCTAAAACCACCTCTAATGTTGCCACATTTGAGGAGAGGGCCCTACATCACACAGGAGTCCGAATCGATGTCGGCACTCATCAGTCAGATGAAAGACCAAGGCGTATTAGAAGCAGTGCGACGTTCCCCAAGCTTCTTGTCAACAATGTTTCTTGTGCCAAAGAGCGATGGCTCCGATCGCCCAATATTCAACTTAAGAGCTTTAAACGACTATGTAATAACGGAACCCTTCAGCCTGATAAGTGTATTTCGTGTGCCGGAGTTCCTCCAGCCAGGCGACTGGCTTTGCAAAGTAGACCTTTCGCAAGCCTACTTTCATTTACCGATATCTCCGGCACACAGAAGATTTTTGCGCCTCATTTACCAAGGGGAACTATTACAAATGACTTGCTTACCCTTCGGCCTCAGTACAGCACCGAAGGTGTTTGCTTCTCTGAGCAACTGGGTCGCTCAAACATTGCGAGAACAGACTCTGCGCATAATTGTCTACTTAGACGACTTCCTAGTAGCTCACCAGGACAAGGATACTCTGCAAACTCATGTTCATACTCTCTTGAACCATCTAGAATATCTAGGGTGGCAAGTAAATCTAAAGAAATCCATTGTATCCCCGCAAAAGAGTCTTGTGTTCCTGGGAGTTCAGTGGGATCCCTGGGACAACAAAAAATCTCTTCCGCAAGACAAGGTCAAAAATCTTATCCACAAGGTCTCTGCAATGCTGAATTCAGGCAAGGCTTGCCTGCAAGAATTACAAAGCCTAGTAGGCCTTCTAAACTTTGCGAGCTTTGTAGTGCCACAGGGCAGACTACATTACCGGTCTCTGCTCGGCTTCCTAAATGCATCTCTAAATATGCCAGTCAGGAAGGAGATCCACTTACCAGACGAAGCTGTAGAAGATCTTCGTTGGTGGCTTCACAACTGCCACCAGACATCTGCAATCCATCTTCCACCACCAACTCACTTTGTGACCACAGACGCCTCCGATCTAGCTTGGGGAGCTCAGGTGGACAGTTCCGCAGTGTCAGGTATGTGGACTGCTCAAGAACAGCATCTACATTGCAATCTCAAAGAGATGTTGGCAATTTTAAAGGTGCTCGAAACCCACGGTCCCCTACTGTGCAAGTCCACTGCTCTGTTCCAGTGCGACAATCGAACAGTTGTGGCCCACTTACGGAACGAGGGCGGCACGAGATCGCCACCTCTGATGGAAGTAACACAGAGAGTGTTCGGCTTACTAGATTTCCATCAAATAAATCTGACAATCAATTATATACCCGGCATTTACAACGGACATGCGGATCACCTGTCCAGAAACAAACGAGTTCCAGAATGGCATCTTCTGCCCGCTTGCACGGAGAAGATATTTCACAAGTTCGGCACTCTGGTAGTAGACCTATTTGCTTCCAGTCGGGCAAACGTGGTAGCCAACTACGTGTCTCTGGATTTAACAGACACCCAAGCGTTATTCCACAATGCTTTTTCCCGGCAGTGGAACTACCACCTTGTGTGGGTGTTCCCACCACCATACCTGATACCCAAGGTACTAGCCCATCTCAACTCGGCGACCGGGCTGTACCTGTTAATTGTCCCCCGGTGGAGTCGGGTGTTCTGGCGGCCCGATCTCAAAGCCCGAGCAGTAGCAGCTCCGTGGTTGATCAACAATCTCAGGGAGAAGCTAATAGACACCACGACTGGCCTGCCACCCCCCAAGGTTCAAGAGATGACGCTCGAAGTCTGGAAGTGTGGGGGTGGTCGGAAAGCTTAACGGGTTGGAATGAAGATCAAATACAATTACTTAAATCCTCGTGGCGTACTTCGACCCTTAAAACCTACAAGGTCGCGTGGGATCGATGGGTATCTTGGTCTAAAAAGTATAAATTGGACCCTTTTCACCCTACAGGGCCCGTCGTTGCTAGATATCTAGCAGACCTACATCTAATCAACAAATTTTCTTACAACACTATTTTGCTTCACAAATCGGTAGTGGCTACTCTTTGCAATGCCGAAGATGCTGGACAAATAAGTTCGCATACATTAGTGAAACACGTCTTAAAGTCTATTGCTTTAAAGAAGCCGGTCACCCGTAAGCCTCCAGTCTGGAATATAGATGTACTGACCTCCTTCTTAAGTTCAAATGCTATAGATGAAAATAACCCTTTTGCTGCTTCTCGACATACAGCAACACTCCTCCTCCTGTGTTCGGGCAGACGAGTTCATGATCTGACATTGCTGCTAGTGGACTCGAATCACTGCGTCGATGACGGCAATAACATTATTTTAAAACCAATATTTGGCTCTAAAACCGATAGTGACACTCATAGGCAATCGGGTTGGAAGTTACTGCCTAATACGAGTAATAAAAACCTGGATCCTGTGTTTTGGGTCAGAAAATTAATTGATCTCCTTAAGGATAGACGAGATTCGAGTAACTGTCCAAACTTATTTATAAATATCAGAGGACAAGCAAAGGCGGCCTCTCGCACTGTGATTGCGGGATGGGTTAAAACTGTACTAACAGAGGCTGGTATACCCGTTACACCGGGAAGTCTTCGTTCAGCTGTATCATCAAAAAATTGGTCTGATAACTTTCCGATGGATGAGATTTTGTCCAGAGGAAATTGGAAGTCCAAAGAGACTTTTGCACGCTTTTACAGACGAGAGATACTGCCAGCCTCTGCTAGCAACAGCATTACTAGAATGTTTAATACAGCTGATTAAAGTTTTTATTTTCAGTACCTATTAGTCTTTTGAAGCAAATTATACTAATAGAGGACTGTTGTTATTTCAGATTTGTTAATGATTGTTTTTTTGTTGTATTATATTTATTACTATACAAGGTAAATCTTATGTTTAAAGTATAATAAACATGATCCTATGTAAAGCATCATTTATTTTTTGCACACTCTAAAGCCGTTTTATGTAATAATCATAATATCTTTCAAATAATGAGTATCGCTTAATCTATAGCTATATATTATTTTTCTGAAGTCAATCAAACTTACTTCACATTGGCGTCCCCACCACCAGGCGATAACAAACACGTCTCAAATAAGTAAGCTTCAAATAACGGTCTAGAATTTAATAGCAGCGTTTTACCTGAAATAAAACGCTTATTAAATACTTACCTTATTTGAAGCTTACAAATAATTTCTGCCTGGTATTTTCGACTCAATGATCGTAGAATGCCTTCGAGCCTCCGACTGAGCTCGGACCTGCCTGGTGGGGAGTGTGCGAGCGAGACAGATGTACACGAGTGAAGGAGAAGGACATAAATAAACGGAAAACAGAGAGGGCCTATCTCAAATAAGTAAGCTTCAAATAAGGTAAGTATTTAATAAGCGTTTTATTTCAGGTAAAACGCTGCTATTAAGTTTGTGTGCAATGAAGAATTTATTGTGTTTCTCTACACAGAGATTATGATGTTACATTCTAAACTTTGTGTAGAGTTTACAGTGTAATACTATTTGGAAGTTGACGGCTTTTTGAATCTCGTAGTTCAATTATACCCTTAGAATTTAATTTATTATATAATAATATTTATATTATTTAAAGAATTTAAGTTATTTCTACAAGTGCAAGTGCAATTATACTCGAATTGCTGTAAGAAAGTGCGGGTGACAGTTGTCAGTATGACGTTGACGTCAGTGACTAGGGATGTGACGCTTAGAAATTCATGTTTATCGCTGACGATACTCGCAGCATAAATCTAGCTCTTTAAAAAAATTAGCTTAAAAGGCAAATTATTATTTGATCGTTATTTATGAGGAGACTTTGTTATCGCGGTTATAGTAATGCATAGTTTCTAGGGATTAAACTTTTATTGACTATAGTCTCTGCGATAATTTTTTTAACAACTACAAGTTGGCAATTGACTGCTATCACACCTGATGTGTGATACAGTCTAAGATGGATGCGGGCTAACTTGTTAGGTGTAGAATGAAACAACATCGTACCGGAACACTAAATCGCTTGGCGGTACGTCTTTGTCGGTATGGTGGTAACTAGCCACGGCGATAGCCTTCCTCCAGCCAGACCAAGACAAATTAAGGAAATCTCAATCTGCCCCGCTTTACCATTTGGTACAGGTTAATAAACCTCAAACCAATCCAATCGCAACAGCGAGTTGATGAACTGGAAAACGGAGTAGATATAAAAATGTTAAAGTTGGAGCTTATTGCCTTAGTCCGGCGTCAAAAGGCACCAACTCCTACCTATGCTCTAGAAGAGATGACAATAGGTCTGACCTCGGTCCTTAGATATAATGTTATTGGGCCCAAATAACATGTATGCTTTTAATTTCAATTCCTATTTTGAAGCTTTATAAAATCAGCATTTATAACATCAGCGTTGCGAACGCAGCATTACCTATGAAATAATTGATTATTTGATTGAATGATTTGATTGATTGAATTTAAATACTTTTTTCCATATTCCCATTTAATTTTCAGTCACGCCGCAAAAATTAATACCTACTTCACCGCCATTAACGGCAAATAACATGTTGGCACTGTTACAAGAGGCCATCAACAAAGATTAACCTGAAGGCTGGTCGAAGGTCGTGAATAAAACAAAAAGGGATATTATGACTGATTGGGATCGTGACGTCCATATTAACAACATAATTAATTCATCTATACATATAAATAAAATTGCAGTGTCTGTTTGTGCATATATGCATACCGTACATACACCAAAATAACATTTTTTTTTCAATTATTGTCTGTTTGTCTGTTTATTTGTTCTGACTAATCTCTGAAACTACATCAGTCATCAGTCGGATTATAAAAAAACCTTTTGTATATGATAGCTCGACTCATAAGGGGTGACATAAGGTAATTTGTATCCAGATATTACCACGAGACCAGGAACTACGCGGGTGAAATACCGAGAGACCGCTAGTTGTTAATAATATTCGTCATAGATTCAGATGATGAATTTAGTGACAACTCAAATGTTCCTAATTCTGATATAAGTTAGGACGAATAAAATATATTTCTTCTTTGCAACCTTTTGAGTAAACTTTCCCTGATGTTCTGTTGTTGTATAAAATTATAGACTTTTTAAAAATAGAAATTGTACTACAATATACGTTTATTATTAAAAAAAATATCGACTATTCATCGTAGAAGTACGTACCATCACTAGACACGTCTATGGCGTTACGTTATATGTTACAACACTTTGCTTAATTTTTCTTTCAATTTGATTTTATTTGTAGACTAGAACATTCTGGCTGGGTTTAACGGTTTTAAATTTAAGTTACTACAGCTATTAGCGATTTAATATATTAAGAATTTGGAACAGCTGAAATACTAAGTCATAATTTGTAAATCGCTTTAACTTTCAAGAGTGAAACGGAAAGTTAATGACATATGTCACAGGCACCATGTTAGAGCGCAGGCACTATAACTATGTGTTGACAGATAAGTGCAATTAACTATGTGTTAACAGAAGTAATGGTGGAATATACAACGTGTTAGCTAAATACCCTATTAAGCCATCAACTAGGAGTTAAGTAGAGGGAATACATGCCCAGAATAAAAAATGAGCTTCCTAGGTAGAATCCTGAAGGAGATATGTGGACACGAATTTACTTAAATCTTCCTTTTTTGTTTATGTTAGCGTGGAATTTTTAAATTTAAAATAATTATTTTTTTCACAGTTGTGTTAATAAGATAGAAATATATTGGTACGTTTCGGGATGTAATACCATTTACCTAACACATTGTACACGATGAGTTGATGATTTTTATGGTATCTAGCGCAGTCATCCCTCCTGGCAAGACTGCGCTCCATCCAACAGATCCTAAACATGCTAGCGGGCAAACTGTTTTGATGTAGTGTGATTCCCAGTTTTTATTTTAAAATTATAAAATTATGAAATGTATACTAGCATAGTTTTTAAGTAATTTTGTGACTATAGGTTAGTTACAAAATTACTATAAAAATTCAAATGAGCTTTAGTTGCTCGAAATAAATAAATTTATTATTATATTGTAAAACGAAACTAAAATAAGACTGCCACGTTGGTCTAGTGGTTAGCCTATGTGGCGTCGATCACGAGGTCCTGGGTTCGAATCCCGGGTCGGGTCACGAAATAATTCTGAGTTTTTCATTCTATGAAATTCTCAGTACATTCAAAGCTCGGAGTCGGGAAGTTGGTGGTGTTACACCGCCGTGCCTCGGAGAGCACGTTAAGTCGTCGGTCCCGGTCACTGTCATCAACATCTGATAGTGATCGTTAATAAATGAAACATTATCATCCTTAGCCTGCCAACCCGCATTGGAGCAGCTTGGTAGGTCTACGCTCCATATTCCCACTCCTATAAGGAGGGAGGCCTGGCCCTGTAGTGGGTCATTAATAGGCTGATGATGATGATGAAACCCAGGCGAAGACAAGCTATGTCAAGTCTTTGAATTTGTATACCCATTAACAATTCATGACAGGGCCAGGGCACCCTATATATAGGGGAAGGGATATGGAGTTTAGATCCGCCACGTTGCTCCAATTCAGCTTGGCGGAGAAAGGTTAGGTAATTATTATTTTGCAGCAATTATTTTGCTTATAATACAAAGCTAATCCCACATGTCGTAGGCGATTTATACAGTATCCGTAGTTGAGCATAAAACACAACTGACGGGTCACCAGTGAGCGCCACTGTCGCTCTCGAGGATGAGCGGACGACAAGCCAATTTATTGCACACACTTCCCTTCACAAATCTGAACAAAGCAGAACCACGACGAGATAATACTACAGTTTTACCGGACTTCTAAAAGATGGCTATGTTTTAAGCGTGATTGGTGATATGACAGCGAGATCCTTCCTTTTATGAGACCGCCATCGGCCTTGAGCCGGCAGAAACTGTAGGCGACTGATGCTCTATGGGAAAAGAATAGAAAACCACCAACGATTACGTCGGGACGCCAAAGTGACTCCTTTTGTATTTCTTTGACGCAAATGAGCTTCTTTTTGGGATCCAATGTCGTCCCAAATTAGACGTTGGCGACTACGCTAGTTTTTTATGTTTAACGTCATTGCAATATGGCTATAATTAGTAGGTAACTTTAAAAAACCTATGCGTCTCGGGACTCCTGACATAATTGATAACTTAAATAGGGTGAGCGCTTTGGGCGAGAGTGTGAGAGGACGAGCTAGCTAACCACTGTCATATGCGTAATATTACGTAACGAAGCGGTTTACCCTCCCAAAAGAAGTTATCACTTCAAAATATCATAAGCGCCATTTTGAAAGTGACGTTAAATAAATTGTTGTCATACTTATAAAATGGAGGTTCGATTTCGGTTCGATTCCCAGCAGGGCCGATTAAGATTTTCTGAATTGGTTCGGGTCTGGTTAGTTACCACACTACCGACAAAAACGTCCTGCCAAGCGATTTAGCGTTCCGGTACAATGTCATGTAAAAAACGATAGGTGTGGATATTATTCTACTTCTGTTACATTCCTCTTGCTCTTTGTGCTACCAGTCTTAGATCCGCGCAAGCCGGACACTCGAAAATTGCGTGTCTCGGGGTATCCTCTTCTCCGCAGAAGAAGCAAGCTACTTTTGTGGGTTTTCCAATAGCAAACAGATAGGTATTGAACAGCTCATGGCCGCTAAGCGCCTGGGTGAGCCATCGATCCACCTCTCCGTGTTTTATGTTTAACCATGGTTTCAGGTCATTGATTACTTCGCTCGTCCACGCTCCTTTCCCTCCTGCCCTCCATGTAATTTCCCATTCGGTGACCTATATAGTCAAAGGCTAGCTTGTAATAAATAACAATAAAAAAATTACTAAGGCCATAACATAACTGTTTGATTGCTAATCCGAGCGGAGGCTGCGTATAAATTGACTCTTCGTTCTATGAAAATGCATTGTATTCGTGAAGTAGTTAAGTTGTATCATAAATTATGTTCTATTACAGATGCATTCACTTACTTCCTATTTTCTCAGCTGCCTCGTTGGGTCTTTAGTATATTTGAGGACCTGGGTTCGAGCCCTGGATCGAGTTATAAAATATTGAGTTTTTCTTTTTACCAAGAAATCAAATCCTGGGAATTACTATCACAGCCCTTCTTCCTGTTCATCAGTTCTATGACCTATGTGCCACATCACTTCAGCATTATGGATCTCCTTATTTCTGGTTCGATCACTCGGAGCATTGCTCTCTCCATCACCCACTTAGTGACTCTGAGTCTTCTTATGAAGCCCATTATTAGCGATTAGTCTACGATCCTTCATCGATTGCAACATTGTGTTAATGTTACAAGTAATGTCAATCTACGAAATGAAGTAAGATATATATTTTCATATGCATTAAGTCAATTTAGTCAAAAGCTATTAGTATGAAATTACAAACAAACACTCCAAGTTTTTTTTATTAGTATAGATATGTTTACTACTCTCTTTTGCATCAGGGGTTACAAAGTCGCCACGTCTCTGTTCCAGCCCGCAGCCATTGTACAGTGTAGGTGCTCTGAGAGCCAATTTATTGCGAGACTTGCAGCTAACAAAAGAATTGCCACAATGCACCGCTGTGTTAAAACTTCATTATGATTACTATTGTTCCCTTGGAAAATATTTTTAAAATAACTGTTATACCATAGGATATGTTATGGATACATTTTGTATACGTTAAAATGTTTCTTTTACAAAATTAGACCTTATATATATTAATATCCCGATATATTATATATACCCGATATATTAATATCGAACTAAACAGTAACAAATAATTGCGTCATTTACTTATTTTAATTTACTTAAGCATATCTATAAAAATCGGTGCTATGCCATTCCAATTATTGTTTACTTTATAGTGCTATTTGAAGTCAGTTGTCTTTTTTATTAAAAATATTTTTCTTACTTTTCTACGATTTCAGAACAGCGAGCATAGATAAACTTACTCGTACTAAAGTAAAAAGTATCATTAAACGGCACTTGTAACTAGAAATACATCTTAAAACAACACATGTAAGTGTTACAGCTATTTTGGCCTGTAAAATTTAAAGAGTTCTTTCGTTTTTCCCCGAATCCTTAACATGAACAAAAAATAACAAACCAAATTTTATTAGTGTTATTATTAGTAAATATAATTAGCATTTTTAGATATTTTTGTCGTAATGTTGGTTGGATTTAAAACCTTCGATTATAATTTGACTGCCTCCGTGGCGTAGTTGTATGCGCGATGTATTTATAAGACGGAGGTCCTGGTTTCGATTCCCGGCGGGGCAGATTGAAATGTTTCTTAATTTGTCTTGGTTTGGCTGGTGGGAGGCTTTCCTACAAAGACGTACCGCCAAGCGATTTAGCGTTCCGGTTCGATGTCGTGTAGAAACCGAAAGGGGTGTTGATATAATCTTACTCCTAATAAGTTAGCCTGTTCCCATCTGAGATTGCATCATCACTTAACATCAGGTGTGATAGCAGTCAAGGGCCAACTTCTAGTCGATAAAAAAATTGTCCAAATTTTTTATTATAAATCGCTAATCTAGATACTACTCCATAAAACATAATTGAATTATAACCAAGAATTATATCACGTTAGTAATCTCATAGAGATTATATTTGTGAGCAACAGACGTTGAACAATTTATACGCGTCACTTTATCACTGACAATAACTTTAACCCAAGTTTATTGCTGATACAAACTTTATGTTCCGCTTAATTTATAGGCTAACTGATTGTTGGTTACTCTATAAATTAGCGGTTAACTGCCGCGTTGGTTCTGTAATAGGTATTGTGAGTATATTGACTACATGACCTAAGCGCAGCGGGCCAAAGCCCAGAAGACCAGGTGGATGGTCCAAACCTCGTGGGACGCATGTTGGAAGGATAGCGAGAATGGCAACACCCCGACATGCTTCAAGCCAATATGATCAGAAGAGACAAAAAGAAACAAGCGGAGAAGAAAGAAAGAGAGCCTATATACCTAAAAGTCAGCACGACGAAATGCCAAGCGGTTCCGTGCTGACCTGACGGAAAAAAAATTTTTTTTGACTACCTCTTTGGTCTAGTGGTTAGCCTATGTCTATGGCTTCGATCACGAGGTCCTGGGTACGAATCCTGGATCGCGTCACGGATTAATTCTGAGTTTTCCATTCTTCTATGAAATTTTAAGTACATTCTAAGTCCAGAGTCGGGTCGAGTCACCCCCGTGCCTAGGAGTAAGTAGGCCGTAATCGTTAACAAATGAAATATTATCACCATAAGCCCGCTAACCCGAATTGGAGCAGCGTGGTGGGTCTACGCTCCATACCCCTTTTCCTTTAAGAAGGGCCTGGCCCTGTGGCTTATAATGATTATGATGACGATTTTTAACCGACGAAAAAAAAACGGAGGAGGTTCTCAATTCGTCACGTATATATTTTTTTTAATGTATGACCACGCATAACTTTTTACACTGTGGTCTGATTTTGATAATTCTTTTTTTATTAGAAAGGGCATACTTCCAAGGTGGTCCCATTGTCATGTTAGGATCTGATGATGATATCCTGGGGAAATTGAAGGAACTCTTCAAATTTTGGAGACACGCTTACAGCGATTTCGGTTTTTGTCTCGGTATCGGTAGCTTTTTGGCTACTAGAGCCGCATGAATATACTATGACAGTATAGTACGACTACGATACGTAGCGATAAATCACTAAAAAGTAAGAAATAAAAATTTTTAACAAAAAATGGAACCGACTCAAAACGCACTAAAAAGTAAAAAATAACTGTGTCATTTAGTTGCTTTAAATTACTTAAGCATATCTAGGAGTCGGTGCCAGCCAAGGTTTCTACTTTAAGGATGTTACCCAGAACCCACAAACTGCTTTACTACGTAAAATAAAGGTTTTAAACTTGCTTAAGTAAATAAAAGAAACTAAATGACACAGTTATTTTTTACTTTTTAGTGCGTTTTGAGTCGGTTCTATTTTTTGTTAAAAAAATTTTTATCGATCTATCTTCATTTTATATTTGAGAAAAATAACAAACAAAAACATAGAATAACTTTAGCTTTTACAATGTTCATCTGTTTATTGTTATTATTAGTGGACAGATCAAATAAAATCGCTAATTTGAATAAAACCGCGGACATACAAAAATATGAGTCGAATACAGTTTCTGTCTTGTCGGTTGAAAATTATAAAACAATTTCCACTCTTCTTACATTCCAAAGTTAAACCTGATACGTTGATTTATCAAATTGGATGCTGTAAAACATCCCCCCTTGTATCTAATTACCAGAATCTTGCCCTTTTGTTGCTTTAATACGAAACAAATTTCGTTTCAACCGTATAAATCTCTCTCCCCTGCCATTTGGCAAAACACCTTTTTATCTCACGAAATAAAAACCACCGCAAAGTTAACGTCACAAGTCATTCTAGGCTCTGTTGACTAAGATAGCTTAATTTGTTGTTGGTGATAGATAGGATAATAGTTAATTCGAATCTGAGTTTATTTGCTTTACGCTTTTACGCTTTAATCAACCACCGTAAAATTTCATGTATCCATTAAGTATCAGTGGTTCTGAAAAGGATATAAAAAATATTTTGGAGGTAAAGAAAAATCCTAACTAATATTATAAAGGCGAAAGTTTGTATGTATGGATGGATGTTTATTACTCTTGCACGGAAAAACTACTGAATAAATTTTGATTAAACTTTACAGTAATACAGCTTATACATCAGATTTTTTTTTTATTGACTACAAGTTGGCCTTGCTATCACACCTGATGTTAAATGATGATGCAATCTAAGATGAAAGCGGGCTAACTTGTTAGGAGTAGGATGAAATCCACACCCATTTCGGTGTCTACACAACATCGTACCGGAACGCTAAATCGCTTGGCGATACATCTTTGTCGGTAGGGTGGGAACTAGCCACGGCGAAACAATCTGCCTCGCCGGGAATCGAACCCAGGACATCCTATAAATCCACCGCGCATACCACTGCGCCACGGAGGTCGTCAAACAGAATAACACTTAGGCTACATTTTATCCCGAAATCCCAACGTCGGCGTCCTCTAGTAATTTATAATAGAGACAAACTTAGGACGTATTGATACGGTCGTCTTTAATATTCAACGTACTTCTTATATAGGTTTGAAAAAAAAAGACAAATTTTTATTTTAAACATTACATGATACTATGAAGTGGCTATTTTGTTTTTCCTTGTTTTATGGATAAGTAATAAGGATTTTAACTAAATAAAAATATGAAAAACTTTAGAAGAAGAAGAAGAAGAAGAAGAAGAAGAAGAAACACTTCATTGCACATAAAGATAGATATAACAGAAACATGAAAAAAAGCATTAAAATAAACATGCAAAGGCGGCCTTATTGCTAGAAGCAATCTCTTACAGGCAACCTATTGAAAAGACATTTGAGTATCGTAAGCTTTATTAAGACATCCGAATTTTGCCCCTAGTAAATACCGCATGTCCGTACGTACTTGCGGGCATGCGGTATTTATTAATAAAATATAGAATGTTATAGATTCCTCAGCAAGCGGGCTTTAATAAAATTGGGTGTAGTGCATCGGAAAATTAATCATAGGCATCGTCGGTGCGGGCATCGAGCGACGGCAAAGGGTTACAGTAGCTGCATAATATTTATATTCATGTTTTATTTAAAGCAATAAACTGCTTCATTGGCCTCGTGGTTATGGAAACATAGGCTAAGGAACATCAAATATACTATCTGTTAATCAAATGGTATGACATCCCGAAACGTACCGATACATTTCGATTCTGCCTAGGATTATTTTTTTCTAGGCATGTATTCTCTCCCCTTAACTCCTGGGTGACGGCTTGATTGGGAATTTACTTAACACATTGAAGAGTTTTAAGAAAAAATACGTTTTCTGTTATTCTTAACTTAATAATGAAAAATTTTAGAAACGTCAGTTACTAAACTCCAGGCGGATATCCGTGCTAATAATCTATCAAAGAAATTTAGAGAGAGACTAGAGAGTTCTGCTGCCTGTGTTTAGGTGACAGGTAATTGTATCGGCGGTAGAGTACATTTAAACTTGACGTGTCTAAACTACTTGCAAACAAAACCTACCTAATGTAAGCGATGTAATGTTTTGAATATAAGCACTGTAGCTCGAAGACCCGTATGTATACTAATATTATAAAGCTGAAGTGTTGAACGCGCTAATCTGAGAAACTACTGACTCTAATTGAAATTTTATTTTTGTATTGGACAGTACATTTATCGAAAGGCTATATAACACGCAATTAATAGGAGCGAAGAATCAGTGGAAAATGTGAAAAAACGAAGATAATTATTCATCTTTGAGGGCTAATATACTATAGTAAGTTATAAGAAGTAATTTAAGATATAGTCATTTTAGTAATCTTATTTATTTTAATTCCATGCGGACGAAGTAGAACCATTCGCTAATCAATGTATTACTTAAAACAGCCGTAATCCTTAATAACGAACAAAATATGAAATGATTGTAGCCGCTCTACGTTTTAAATGAATATCTGAGATTGCTAACTGTATCATTGTTTAGGATTGCTTTCCCGTTTTTTGTCATTTTCGGTACCGCAGGGGAGGGAGGGGGGAGAAGTAACGTTCTCCTGCATATGATAATAATATTTTCTTTTCATCTGACATTTTTATTTTGCTCCTTTGTCATGATGATGATATCTCGCTGTTATTACTTGGTGTCCTTTGTTGTAATACTTTTGAATATCTTTTTTGTTCAAACTGTTTGATCTCAATTAGTTACCTATGCGTGAAGGCGCGCTATTAATATTTTGCTTAGGTATAAGTAAATTGGAGTATTTTTTGTGATTTTGGATACATGATGTCCCGCGCATCTAGGTATTATTTATTTATATATTTGTACTTTATTTGTACACCACACGACATAAAATAAGAACAAATGTAAATTATATGAAGGAAGTATGGTAAGAACGTAAATTATATGAAGTATATAAACAAACGTATATTATATGAAGGAAGTGGAGGTGCAAAAGGCGGTCTTATCGCTTAGTAGCGATTTCTTCCAGGCAAATATCAGTTAAAAAAAAAGTAAAATAAAAAAAAGTCACATACATTCAAATAATTACATATTAATACATAACAAATTACATAAAAAACAAAATAAACACTAAAATAAATATCACAAGATAAACTTAAATCTACGTAATATCACATGAAGGATATACAAACCAATAAGTCACCGATACTACTCGTACTTAAGATAGTATAACTTAACAGCCTTTTTGAAATATTTAGTAATTTCTTACTTAAGAAATTGAAAGTTTTGCAAAGTCTCACATCACAATCAAAATCATTACCGGATCGTAATCATAATCACAGTCACACTGAGAATCCAAATCATTTATTGAATGCAATAATATGGAACATCATAGGTTTTACAAATCTATAATAGCCGAGGTCTAAGTGTCACTGTGAACAACCGTGGCTCGAAAGTGTTCGCGAAAGATCTGTCTATTGGACGCAGTCAGTTGACGCGTCTGAAGACCGAGAGAAGTTCTATGGACATACACGTCAACTCAAAAGCCTGTTGACAATTTGGCTGAAGACCCCAGAGCCAAATTGACCCGACACTATACCGAAGATATCCCGGACGTCAGCCTAGACGAGATTAGTATGGCTCTCGAACACCTAAAGAACAACAAAGCGCCAGGTGATGACGGAATCACAGCAGAACTCCTGAAAGCGGGTGGTAAACCGATACTTGAAGTCCTTCAGCGATTGTTCAATTCCGTCATTCACGAGGGCAAGACCCTCAGGCGTGGCACAGGAGCGTGGATGTTCTGTTCTTCAAAAAGGGTGACAATACCTTGCTGAAGAATTACAGACCTATCTCGCTGCTGAGTCATGTCTAGTTGTTTAAGACAAGGCTTTAGTACCATAGACCACATCCATACGCTGCGGCAGGTTATACAAAAGACCGAAGAGTATAACCAGCCACTTTGCTTAGCGTTTGTGGACTATGAGAAAGCCTTTGATTCGGTGGAAACCTGGGCTGTGTTAAGGTCATTGCAGAGGTGCCGAATCGACTACCGGTACATCCAAGCGTTGCAGTGCCTGTACGAAAACGCCACCATGTCAGTCCGTATACAGGATGAGACTACGAGGCCAATCCAATTGCAGCGAGGAGTGCGACAGGGAGATGTTATCTCCCCGAAGCTATTTACCGCCGCATTGGAAGACGTCTTTAAGCTCTTGGACTGGAACGGACTTGGCATCAACATCAATGGCGAGTACCTCACTCAACTGCGGTTTGCCGACGATGTAGTGATAATGGCAGAATCTCTAGATGACCTTAATAATGTGCTCAATGACCTCAGCAGAGTTTCTCAACAGGTGGGCCTTAAAATGAACATGAGCAAGACAAAGATCATGTGTAATGCTCATGTTTCGCTCCACCCAGTTATTGTTGAAAATTCTGCACTCGAAATTTAGACGAGTATATATACCTAGGGCATATGGTCCAGTTAGGTAGGTCCAATTTCGAGAAAGAGGTGAACCGCCGAATCCAACTCGGTTGGGCAGCGTTCGGGAAACTGCGTGACATCTTTTCGTCCAAAATTCCTCAGTGCCTGAAGACGAAGGTCTTCGAACAGTGCGTGTTGCCAGTGATGACATACGGATCCGAGACTTGGTCGCTAACTGCGGGCTTCATAAGAAGGCAGAAGAACCAAAATAACCGACATAGCTCAGCGAGTCACAGAACTGAAGTGGCAATGGGCGGGGCACGTGGTTCGAACAGCTGATGGACGTTGGGGGCCGAAGGTGCTAGAATGGCGACTCCGCACCGGAAAGCGCAGAGTTGGTCGACCCCCCACCAGGTGGACTGATGACATCAAACGGGTCGCAGGGAGCCGCTGGGCTCATGCGGCTCAGGATCGTTGTGTTTGGAAGTCCCTAAAAAAGGCCTATGTCCAGCAGTGGACGTCCATTGGCTGATAATGATGATGATGATGAAGTGTCACTGGAAACGACCTTACATACACATTACTTGTCCGCTTTCTTTTATTCTAGATCACGGGCTCGAATCTTAGTATACTTTGTTGATTTACTCTGACGATGTTGTTTAAGTTGAACAAATCTCAATATTAACTCCTGGGAATCGAACCCAGGACCTCCATCTTATAAATACACCGCGTACACCTGCGCTGCGGAGGCCGTCAAATAACAGTCAATACGACATAATACTCCCATACATCATCATCATCATCATTATCAGCCTATTAATGGCCCACTACAGGGCCAGGCCTCCCTCCTTACAGAAGAGGGACTCCCATACATATTCCTTACAAAATAATTTTTTAAATTGCCTCTTGACTTTAAATCAGGTGACATCGCAATTAACGGCTAACTCGTCGTAACGAAAAGGAAACGTTCGGAAAGAGTCCGTTTATTTCTTCCAATCTTCATAAATAAAACGTTGAATTGACGGTACAAAGTAAATAATCCTCCCCGGTTTACATATTTTCCAGAGGATCGTTCAAATTGAGGTTGTAATCGCCCCACAATTCAATTTGGGTCCGCGCAAACACTGACTGGGATAAAATTTCAAGCGGCAATTTAACAAATTCGTTACAGCGTCCCTTCTTATGGTACTTGAGTTAGGTTGCTTTTCCACGAAATATGTGTTACTTCGTTAACTGATATGTCATAATATTTGAACGGCAATACAGAACCAGGGCTTTTTATAGGAGAGGGAGTGTTGAGCTTAGACTATCACACTTCTGCTGTGTAAACTTTTTTTAGTACTTTTTAGGGTTACAAAGGAGGCATGACTGTCCAAAACCTGTCTGTCCACTTTTTTTGAAACTATACAAACCATACTGTTAAAGCTTCTGTTTAGTAAGTAGTTTTGTTTTAAATAATTACAATGTAATTATTCTTTTCCTCAATAACGCGTAGAGATATCACACCACGAGAACGCGTTGAAACTCATATCAAATAGAACCTTCGATACGCGAGTCTGACACGCACTTGGCCGGTTTTTTTAGATTTAAGTGTAGTTAAGTTTAGTACAGGTCTCAGTAATGCTGTATGTGCCTGTAATTGGTGGTTGTACACTGCAGCACTATATTTTTATTTGTTTAAAATTTTTATAACGTTTCTGCTGCCATTGGTGGCATATTTTAGCACAATTTCTTCTCTTCGAGGCCTTCAATTATATTTCTTTCCTAATATAGCAATTATGTTGCAAAATTATATTCATTCAAATGATTCCGTAGCGTTACTTTCCTATCGTGGAACGGCAGCTTTGCCACAATAGATAAAAGGCTGGACTTCTGTCCTTTTTTATTGTTGGAATTTGATTTATTTTCACTTACCTAAATATAAAGTTGCCTTTTGTATATTTTGTAACAAGGGTCACTTGATAGAAAATCACTGTATGTAGTGATTATTTTTGGAACTCATACTTCCTTAACCTTTTTATAATTGCACTGCAAGACACCGGGTGGGATTTCATCCCTACGTCTTTAATGTTCCCAGAATTCGTAGAAAGAGTTTTGCGTCATCTTTAATTATACGCATAACTAAGGCCTGGAATGCCCCTCCGAGGTCAGTTTTTCCTTATTCCTACAACTTGGGTATCTTTAAAATAAGAGTGAATAGGCATCTTCTAAGCAAACGTGACCTACATCTACACTTACCATCAGATGAGATCCTGGTCTAGCGTGAGCTTATCTATACTAATATTATAAAGAGGTAAAGTTTGTAAGTTTGTAAATAAAGTTCCGTCGGGGCTAATCTTCGGGACTACTGATCCGATTTTAAAAATTCTTTAACCAGTAGAATGCTACATTATCGATGAGTGTCGTAGGCTATATTTTATATTTGTATTGTATATATTAAACGAGTTATCACAGTTTTTGTAGCGCATCGGATCGCAAAAATCTGTTAAATCTGCTTTTTATGCATACGCTGCCTTAACTATTGGATATAATTGAAAACATTGTATGAAAACTTTATGCATCTTAAAAAGTTCTACAAAAAAGTCCGCGATAGCAGTATATCTATCTTTTATATTTTGGCAGCTTTCTTTCTTTTATATAACTTTTTATGTTTTAAAAAATCATTTAATTCATATGCTTTCGTTTACGTCATTATTTATACACCTTACTTAAGTCCTTATCAAAATAAATTATTTAATAATCACAAGGATATTATAGCGATAAGATTTGCCTTTTACAGTATGTTAATTTGTTATATAGTTTAGAAGATATTATGAAATTTCTAAAACCATAACACTACCGCTATAGCGTCCAAATTCAGGCGACCCCGTACGTGTTATGTTATACGTACTGAAAAGGGGTCAACATTTTGGTGCTGATATTCTTTGAGAAATCGATCTTTGATCTTTTCTTTCAATATATTTGACATGGCAGACCATATTTATTTAATATACAAAAAAGTTTGTTCGTTTGTTTAAACGGGCTAATCTCGAGATCTGCATGTCGGATTGTAAATTATTTTGTTTATTATGAAAGCTGGACTCAAAAGTGAAATAGACTATTTAATACAAGCTATACACATCAGCTTGCCATAAACATATATTGTTATATTAATGTACTGTAATATCGTACATTGAGTTAAAGGACAGTGAATGAGAATGTTTAAAGTGTGGTGAAGTCCAAGGCGAACGTTCCTGGATCAAATTTAGCACATTCTGATTAAAGGCCAGGTCAAGGGTACGCTAATCCAACGTACTTTTATGAAAGATTTAATGAAATTAGAAGAGGCGAAGATATGCAAGTATCATGGCAAGTGGCAGGACGTGGTCTCTGCCTACCCTTATGGCCAAGAGGCGTGATGGTATGTATGTATGTTATAAATAGTAATTATATGAGTAAGCAATATAAGTGTGATACCTCAAGAGTGTGGTATGTCACGAGTTTCATATGTCAGCGAGTGGGATTTAAGTACGATATTGTGCCTCAATAGAGGGATATTCACCTGAGGCACGCTAAACCTTCCATATTATGGAAACATACGTCGGAATATTTTACACGCCCTACTAAAGTTTTAAGGGTAGCTCAGGGGTTGAAAGAGTGCAACGGAGGTACCGACGAGTTCATTGAGATCCCGGTGTCTGTCTATTTGTACTGAGGGCGGCCACCAAGGGGGTTTAGTGGTAAGTTCCACATAACCCGTCTTCTCCGCCTAGAAGGCAGGTATCTCTGAAGAGATTTTCGCCCCGATACCAAAAAAAGGGGGTTGAAAGAATGCAAGCCATAATGCCACTTAATAATTTAAATAATTGCATAAAAAACTATAATTAAACTAGCTAGGTATGATCTTCACAGGCTCCTAATTTTAGAGGAAACAGCGGTTCACGTGAGTCTTGCATGCAGGTCTTGTAGTGTCATTGACTTGACAGCACCTAACACGCTTGCCAATGCTAGACACGCTTAATCTCGTAGGTAAGATATAACTAACTTAGAATATGCATCTATGGCTCTATCAAGTTGTGTAGGCACGTATTAATTCAGTTGCGAACTGTGTGCAAGATAATTTTAATCGTCAACGATTGATACTAAGATACAATATCTGGCTGTTACGTTGGTCCAGAAGTTGGCCTTTGTGGCTTCGTAGGACGAGTTCTTTACTTTGGAATATAAAATAATCATCATCAACCTGTATACTAGTACTGCACATAGGCCTTTCCGAGAGACAAGATCCTCTGCCCTCCTCATCCAGCTACTTCGCACTACCTTTTGAGGTCGTCAGACCATCGGTCTGGAGGGCGTCCTTAGTGGTACGTGGTCTCCACTCCAGAACTCGCCGTCCCCAGCGAATATCTGTTCTGCGACTTATATGGCCTACCCACTTCAAACTGCTTAACCCTGGAGTGGTCGCGTGGGCTACATTTGTAGTCCACCAGTACAAAATCGAAAATTTTTCAAATTCGGTTAGCGTTAGCTTCATGCGCCTCTAGGTACTTTTAAATGAATGTTTGAGGGCCGTGTTCAGTGCAGCGCAAGCGCAAGTCGCGTACCGTTTTGTCATAGGAGCTCAGCAAAGTGCGTGGACTACGACTGTAGCCCGCGCGACTTATTAGGTAGGTATTTTTGCCCTATCGTTTTTTTTGGGTCTAGTTTTTTATGAGTTAAAAGTAATTTTTGTGCTTTATTAAACTTTGTTACATATTCTCGGATGGTAATAGTATAATGTAACTTTATTTTAAGCATAAAAATGGATGATCGACGAGCTGCACAGATTTAGCTGGCTGAAGCTAATAGGGAAAATGAAGCTTATGAAGCTCAGTCGAGCTCTGACGAGGAAGTTCATCAATTAGAAAAGCAGAACCATCGATCGGAGTCCGAGCAGGAGCAGGATATCCCAGGTGAAGGGTCAGGCGAAAGCTCTGAAGATCATGAACTGCCTCAGCGACGCCGGCGCACTGACTTTTACACCGGAATTGACAATACTTTGTGGTCAAAAACAATTCCTTTGAATAAAGGCAGAACACTAAGTCACAATAAAGTGATTGTGCCTCCTGGAGCTAAAGGGACAGCTCGGCAAAAAAGACTGTATGCCACTTTTTGTTGATGATCAAATAATTGACCTCATTATCAAACATACTTATAAAAAAATTACTACATCAAGGAGAGATATGCAAGAGAACGAGATACAAACGAATGAAACTGTTACATAAGGATTTTACTAATGGCTGGAGTGATTGATAAAACATATTGGTCGACATCCAATATTGTACGCCGTTGCCATAACTGTGGAAGAGCGCGTAGTAAAAGCACCAGAAAGGTGTTCAACGCCTGCAACAAGTTCGTTTGCGGGGATCATTTAAAGATTATGTGTCTATCCTGTGCAGAAAATGTAATTAAGAAATAAGTTTCCACTAAAAGTTTTTTAGTTATCTCAGTTAGAGCGAATCATGTAATTTTTGTACCAATTTGGAGAGATTTTTTGTTTTTGGTAATTATTTTGTAACACAGAGGTTGTGAAATAAGTTTAGTTAATTATATTATGTTAAAAACTGTGCTGATTATATTTTCATAGAAATAATAAACAGTTTATGCTTATATATTCTTTTATTTAAATGTGAAAACGGACTACATATGTAGCCCGCGCGACTTATCCCGTTACTTTTAGGTGCGCGACTACTGCAGGGTTAAACTGCTCCTTTAAGCTATGACCACTAATTTAGTTCTCCTTCGGATTTCCTCATTATATATTATATTTTTCAGAGAGACACCCAACATAGCCCGCTCCATAGCTCGCTGAGCAACCTTGAATTTGTGAAGGCTACATTTAAATTCAGCTTTGCTTTCAAACAAAAAATCTTTCTAAAATTCTTAAATCGAAATTACGCAAGAATAGTATTTATTACACTTTCGTGCCTCTGAGAACAATTAAGCCTTACCAGTTCATAGTGATCGTTATTGAAGAATAAAAATGAGGACTTTTTAGGGAAAATATATGATTTGAGGGCAGTTTGATTTCGCTTCGTTTTATAAGAATATTAAATTCGTAAATTATATTCTGTGACACATTAGCAACGACTCGCCCGTATGTTTCCAGCGCTTGCATGTGAAAGGAATGTGCCAAGGTAAACTTCAGTCATACACCTGTGTGCTGTTTGTATGCCGCTTGAGTGCCGCCTGTGTGCCGTTTGTGTGCCGCTTGTGTGCTGCTTGTGTGTTGCTTGTGGGCGGGCGGGCTTTGTCGCGAAATTTGTCACGTTAGTGTAAAACTACGTGTACGATAGTTACAGCCTTGCACGTTTTGCATATTACAGTATTTACTAACAGCGCCTCAGTGAATATAGAGAGGGAAAGTAATTTTATGTGTTGTATAATAAATAGAAAAGATTATAAAATAATGATTTGCGCTGGTCATATAAGAGAGTCCAAAAGACTGAAAGTTTTTTGTCACAGAGAACTTATTAAGAAATACTATCGGTCGGTTTTTTTAACCGATATAAGAAAACTAGATAGGCGGGTTCTCCAAAATTGAAAGATTACAGGAAGTTATATAAAAAGGCTTTTGCTTCCGGAGTGGGTCCGTTATTTAATTGTTTCAGCATAATAGAAAGATAGTAACAAAAGATTTTTAATTTGCAGTATTTTCGTAATATAAGACCAAAATCGGACTAAAAGGATCTGTTCCTTAGCGCGAAACTATCTTTACGCTTGATTCGGCCACCAACCGGCATTGATAATTGTATATAATATTGTTATTCAAGGAACACTTTACCTTTGCCTCAGATTGATCTTTGCCTTCTTTTGACGGCCTCCTTGGCCCAGTGGTATGGACAGTGTACTTATATTATCTATACACGGTGGTCCAGGGTAAAAAAAAATTAAAATTTGATATCTTTCTGCCTCCAAGAAGAATTGTGTTAAAGAAGGATTTCGGTTGATAGATAGTAAGGAATTATTTAGGTTAGGGTAGTTGGTGTAATTTCAAGCATGTTATGCCTCAGCTTGACTGAACATATAGGTACTTTGAATGTTCTTTAAGGTTTAGGATATGTGGATATGGGTTGGATATGACGGCCAAGTGGCGCAGTGGGTAGTGACCCTGCTTCTGCGTCCTAGGCTGTGGGTTCGATCCCCACGTCGGAAAAGTTGGTGTAATGAGCATGAAATTTTCAGGTTAAATTTATTATAAATTATAAGTATTTATATATAATATATATAAAAACAATTATCAGTTATCATAGCACCCATAACACAAGCTACTTACGAGTACGCTTACTTTGGGGCTATATAGCGATGTGTGTAATTGTCCTATAATATTTATTTATTTATTTATCCTAAATGAACCACCCTACTATGTAACAATGGGTATAACTCAAATAATCAATGTAAATTACACTTTGTACTTATTACACTAGTACACTACTAACTACGTTACAGTGAAGCGTTTCTATAAAGTTAAGCTTTCACATATTGGAACGTTGCGCGTTCGATTCCCGCGAGAGTCTGGTTTGTAATTGTGTGGCAGGGTGAATTTGTCACCGGGTTTCAGCGCGTACGCATAGCGGAGGGAAAGTTATTTCACTTGTTCCCGCGCAAGCTTGTGGCTATGGCGCGGCAATGATTCCAACTTAAATAGTGCGCTTGAAATTTGCCACAATGCTCTATTATAATCAGTGGTATCACATATTACATTACAAGGGTCAGATACCTATTCTGTCCATATAAAAATTTTGGTTTTAATCCTTTAATTAAATTATAAACTCTATAAAGCCCGCATACGTTGTTTCCAATCGGGGGATTTTATTACATTATAAAAAATAAAAGCAATTTATTAGGAATGTCGTAAACATACGGCCATGAAAGCCCCTTCCTGCAAAATTCATCAAAAAACTGGCTCAAACAAAATTATGTAGACATTTTTATCCATTAACGCAACATAAGCTTAGACCAAAGAATAGAGGAAAAGAATAGACGAAATTGTTTTTGAATAACATACTGATTATAATGCAAAATGCAAAATTCAGGTTGTTCATTTACCACACTTTCATCATATTAAGTATTCTGTTTGTATTCACTTCGGAAGGTATAAAAAAGGATTTTTATACAGAAAATATTAAATGAAGAAACTTCTACACCCAAACGAAGCTGCGGCCAATAGCTAATCGTGAATTCTTATATTTATAAGAAATTTATAAGTAAACCTACTCCATAAGTAATATATATTCGACTTAATTTTCACATAGTATAAATCACAGTAGTTTCTTAGTATACGCTTTATTCACCCTTTTAAACTTCGCCACGGATTTGAATTGGGTGTCATCAATTCATAGAGTATAGAGTAGATATGAATGGTTTCTATGTACATAATTATAGTACAATGACTCTCAGATCTGTAAGTAATGGGATAAAAAAGATGAGGAGTTCTTTATGATTTCTGAATGTTATCTATTTCATTCTTTGTTATATTTTTTTTATTGACAACTTATTCTACGTATATATACGTACTATTTATAGTTACCTCGTTTATCAAAGCATACTAAAATATGTATATTTGATTATTTTTACTCCATGTTTCCATTAGTCTGTGGCTTTAGCGTATAAAATACATGGAAACCCTTAATAAAGCCTCTCTGACATGACCCTTTTACGTTTCCTCTAATTGTGAGATTTGTCGCTAAAAGGAAATAGAGTTTAGCAGGAGATTCCGGTTTCGTATCCGACACGAAGGTAAGTTTGGAAATTCTTTATTATTTTGTTAACGCCTGACGTAAAAAAGAGGAGTGTTGTAAGGCGTTGTCAACTTTTTATAAAATGGCATTCGTTTAATGTTTAAAATGAGAGATTAAAAAAATGTAGGCAATTAGATATCTGTTTAATGTATATTAGAACTTTGCATAAACAAGCTAGCTGGACGTGAAACCAGATGAACCTCCGATAACAGTGACGTGAGATTCAGCCGTTTATGTTTTAATGATTAAAAAAAAGTACGAACCGTAAATTGTATAAGACAAATTTATTTAAAACCGGCATGTGTAACACAACCTTAATGATGCAATAGCTGCGTGGCACATGGAACCCGTTGCGTCGATGAGTTAAAAAAGTATGAATGTGTTTACTTACGTAGTATTAAGTTGAAATATTCATTGAATTACTGAAATAATGTTTAAAAAACACTGTATATGTATTTAATAAGATATAACGATAAATACGGTCGTTACGTGGGTAGTTGGGTCTTTGAGAAAAAATAAAATAAAATTACGCAGTGTTTGGTGATTTGGATGTGATATGATTCAATAGATTTGATGATATGATTCGATGATGTAGAAGGAAAGAGCCAGCACAAATACTCACAAGCCTTGATAATAGTGATTTGGCTCGCAGGAATTTTATGTTGGATAATTTGAATAGATTTGGTACTTTGATTGCGGCTGGCGCAGCTCTTCAGCAGGGTACCCTGTTCTTCCGTAGACGCGCGTTCATTTCTAGCACCGGCTAGCACTGTTGCTGTAATGATGATGCCACTGGAAACGATGTTTGATATATCGATGCGTAATATTCGCGGACTCGCGCGTGCAGTTTTAGAAGCAGGGGCAACAAGTGACAAGTGAATGATACATCCCGGGGTTGCCAGGTATCGTTAGCAAATCCAAACTTGTGAAAATAGACTAAGTAAGTAGTTTGTATTTGTGCTGGCAACTTTACGGAACATTAATACAAACGTTGTTATTCGTAATTTTCATTCTAGCACCTTGTAATACTCTGTGAAAATTGCTTAAAAAGTTTCGTAGTTTACTGTAGTCGGCACTCGTCGTCAGTCTTCAAGTTGAACGTTCAATTTGAACTGAAAATTGGAGAACGTTGAATGACTAACTCGTCAGTCCAGTGTTTTGCTTAAGTCTCTTTGAATCTCGAGATTTGGGTACGAGTCCTGGATCGGGCTATTATAAAGCGGTCAAGCTGTGCTAAACAAATTTTACAGAACGGAGTTGGCAAGTTGAAGGCGCTAAATTCCTGTGTCTCGAAGAGCATGTTAAGCCTGTCATTGTTATCTATACATACAAATAAAATTGGAGTTTTTGTTTGTAACCGTTAATATAACTGTTTTTTACGACATGCATATGAATATACATATCATATATATACGGTACATACACCAAAGTAACATTTTTATAATTTTTGTTTGTCTGTTTTTCCGGCTAATCTCTGAAGCTACCAGTGGGATTGCACACTGGCAGTTTCAAATTATTTTTGTATATGATAGCCAGACTTATAAGTAAGGTTATAGGCTAATTTGTATCCTGATATTTCCACAGGAACAGGGACTAACAATAAGGTAAATAATTTAAAAATTCAACTTTTTACTACTCTTATACCAAAATGATTTTTTGCAGTAGTTTTTTCTAGTAACGTTCCAAAAATGCAGCAAAATACACCTTAGTTGCAGAAACGCTACAGTAAGTGATTTCTAAGATAAAGTTATCTACATAGTTAGACATCTTGTACACATTGAAGGCCACTGTCTAAATGCGCGTCGTCGAGATAGAGCACGTGAATTAATTTATCAAACTCGTCAAACTCCCACAAACTCGACGCGCGGTAATTTTACGAGTAACGTGTCATCAGATTTCAATTTAGATGCTTAACTTACAAAAAAATTACTTCCTCCTCATATTTAACTTTTATTTTGTGCTTTGTAATAAATACTGAAATTTTTCATAACAACATACATAATTCTGTAGGTAGAAAAATCTTGAATGAACTGTATTAGAACTTAAACTAAAAAATTTCTTTTTCCTTGGATTTAACTTGTATTTTATAATTACAGACGCCGCTAATGTTATCGTGTTGTGTGGACGTACTATATTTTCATTTCCTAAATCTGATTACTTTTTGTGATTAACTTGAACAGGCTGACTATAAAACAAACAATTAAATTTAAAAACACTTTTCATACTCTTGTTTTAGGTAATTGTTATAAAACATAAGCTTCACGTATTAAATATTCTTTTTATATATAGTACGCTCAAAATATATACATAGGGAACGTAACATAATACACCTTATTTATAGAAACAGTAGGGTGGATGAATTCTAAGTTACAATTATCTACACTGTTAGACATCGCGTACACATTGAAGGCCACTGTCTAAGGACATCGTCGAGATAGAGCACGTGAATCAATTTATCAAACTCGTCAAACTCCCACAAACTCGACGCGCGGTAATTTTACGAGCAACGTGTCATCGGATTTCGATTTAGATGCTTAACTCACAAAAAATTACTTCCTCTTCAGATTTAACCTATATTTCGTACATTATGATGGACACTTAGAAATTTTTCACAACAAAATACAGAACCTTATAGGCAAGTGACTGCCTCTTTTGTCTAGTGGTTAGCCTATGCGGCTTCGATCACGAGGTCCTGCGTTAGAATCCTGGATCGGGTCACGGAATAATTTTGAGCATATGAAATTTTCAGTACATTTCAAGCCCGGTGTCGGGAAGTTGGTTGTGTTACACCCCCGTGCCTCGGAGAGCACGTTGAGCCGTCGGCGCCGGTCATTATCATCAACATCATTTGTTTTGTTAAGCGCCATCTTTGTTGAAGTGATCAGCAAAATCAAATTGTTTATTTTAATTCTAATTCCAGTGAATTTCTAAAAAAAGTAAGTAATTACATCTCTTTTTCTAATACTTAGGCGTTATTATGGTATTTATTTTTTCACGTTATTTAAAATTAACCTCAGTTTTTGATTGTGTTTTTCAATACACTAACACGTGGGTGTAATTATGGTGTCAATTTTTTCTAATACTTGAATGTTGATAAGTTAGTTAGTTAGTTTCACTTCTTACGAGTGTACGCTAGTACACGCACACATTTTTTTTAATAATTGTCTGAATGATCTATCGGATTTCTGCCCGCTCTGTGTGAAGGCTATGAAACTGTTAAAATTGTTAAAAGCGTTGGTTAAAGTTAGGCTGCAATCCTATTTTTATTATAAACGCGAAAGTTTGTATGTATGTTTGTTACTCGTTTACGTAAAAACTACTGAACGGATTTTGATGAAACTATACAACACAACTACATCACTACATACAGTTTACTTTTATCCCGAATTTTTGACAGGAACGGAAACTACGCGGGCGTATCCGCTGGCGTGCTCTAGTTAGACTATAATAAAGACAAAGAAAACATTTGCAATAATTCATTCAAAGTCAATCATCATTTCCATTGTAAGAAATAAATGAAAGATAATATTTCATGCCAAAGATATAAAAACAGTAGAGTGACATTGTGAGAAATTTTATAAATAACCCAACTGAAGTTTGTCTGTCGATTTTATGAAAATTAAAGCTTAATTATTGCTCTTGCCTTTCCGTTTTTACCTGTAAGAACGGCATAAAAATGTTTTAACTAAAACTAGTTTTGGAGATTACCTGGAACATACAAACAAACTAATGAAATATTTGAGGACAATTTTTGTTTCGTTGTAATTAACGTGATATCCGAGTAATTGAGATGTAACACTACTAACTTCCCAAGTCCCTTCTTAAAAGAAAGAAAAGTTCAATATTTACGATTTATGCGTAGTGGATTTTTAAGACGGCGGTGCCTGGGATCGATTCTCGGTTGGACCGTTAAAGATTTTTTAGATTACTTTAAGTCTGGTGGGGATTACCACCCTACCGATGAACACGTACCTACGGCCAAGCGATTTAGCATTCCGGTACGATGTCGTGTAGAAACCAAATGGGTGTGAATTTCATCATACTCGTAACAGGTTTTATCTTAGATTGCGTCATCACACATTAGATATGATTTCAATCAAGGGCTAATTTATAATTAATTAGAAGTTTAAAAAAAAACGATCCCAGGACCTCGTGGTCAAAAGTCATAAAGACTAACCACTAGACTAGTTACCAAGATTAGTTGGTATAACGCTTAAATATCTTCAAGTTTATGCTAACATCGCGTGCTGTACCGTCATTTGTTTCGTTTCCACTGAGTCGCGAAATCATTAAGACGTTTTAGCTCATAAGTTATGCTTATAGTGAGTTACACGCTGTGTACATTAAGCTTAAAATATGCTCTGTATTTAACAGTGTACCCGCCCATTACAACGGCTTAAACTATAAGACAAAGTAGATAAATAAAATACCTAAATATCTAGTAATTTTCAAACGTAACTAGGTACCTTTGATCTTAATTTTCTATCTATAAATAAGTATAGATATCTATAAATAAAGATGTAAATGGATTTGAATCGATTGTAGAATCCGAAATCGCCGCAAGCGTTACAAAAGATCTTGTCAGGTCTACACTCGGGTCAGCAGTCTCAGACTTCGATTTTACAGTTTATCTCTATACTATACCAGACTAAACTCGGTGTAGTTGTAGGGTTTTATATCAGAATTTATAAGAATATGGCCTCCTTTCAGTTTCAGCGTCAAACGCTGGTTATCATATAGGATCAACGTACTCGTCATGACGAAACAAACGAGCCTAAACTAGATGAGGTTTTAGCGTTTTATTGTAAACTTCCTACAACCACTTTCCAGCTCTACCATCAGATCAGCTTTATGTCTTGATAATATTGCATTTTTATGCGAGTAACCATAAAAAAATATCGAAATTAGGTAAGCAATTGTCCCTTGTCCCTATAAAATATGAAGAGTCCCTTCGATTTGCCCCATGATACCATCATCACGTCCTAACAAGATGACCATGATTCCATTTTAGTAGTAATAGTACCCTTTCTACTCGTAATTAAAAATGAATAGTGAAAATGTCTCATTTTCTAAATTACTTCGTAAAAATGTCCAAGTGTTCATGCTTTAAAAAATATGCGCGTCGAATTGAGAACCTCCTCCGTTTAGTCGTGGGTAAAATTCCGCTGAAATGTTACAACTCGAACCAAATCACGACTCAAACGGATTGCTTCCCCGCTCGGCTCATTGTTGGCGTAGTTCCGGGGCATTGTTTTCAATTTATATAATTTCTACAAGTACTAAACAATGACTCCAAATAAAACTTTGCTAAACGGAACCGACAAATGCTGCTTTGTAATTCTGTAGCGATGTTTCTTGCAACTTTTGACGGAGATCCAACAATATTTTAACTCGTTTTAATTAACGTAATACGGGGAATTCTAAGTTGCACTTAGTATTTCCAATTGTTGTGTGCTTTTTATTACAATGGGAAGAGTTTAAACGGGGGTGTAAACCAAACCAAAGTAATGCTTTCTTTATAGTTTTATTCTTTTATAAATTCATTACAACTTAGCCCTTGACTGCAATCACACCTGATATTGATGATGATAATGCAATTTAAGATGGAAGCGGGATGGATGAAATCCACCCTTTCGGCTTCTAAACGATGTCGTATCGAAACGCTAAATCGCTTGGCAGTAAGTCTTTGCCAGCAGTGTGGTAACTGGCCACGGCAATTAGTTTTTCTAGTTATTGTGTGCTTTTTGATTTTTAATAAATACAAAATAATTTATTTCAAGTAGGCTGTTCTACAAGCACTTTTCAAACGTCAAGTCTATCAGTACGTAGTGACTCTACCGGTTCGGAAGGCAGATTACAATTTGTCATTGTCAATCAGATTACAGATTACAATCAGGGTTATTGGAAAGAGTTTAAAGTCGGGCTTAAACCAAATGAACATAGAATTAAAACAAGTACAATCTTTCTTATCTTTTGTGTAAAAGAAAACTACTTTTCAGTGAGCGCGTTCGATTTTTGGTCCATCTGGTGGTCAAGTTTAAGAAGAAGTTTAAGGAACATTTATTTAACGTAGTAAAGCAGTTTGTGGATTCTAATTAATGTCCTTAAAGCAGAAACCTTGGCTGGCACCGACTCCTAGATATGCTTAAGTAAATTAAAGCAACTAAATGACACAGTTATTTCTTACTTTTTAGTGATTTATCGCCACGTAACACACTTGTACTATACTGTCATACTATATTATACGGCACTTGTAGCCAAAAAGCTACCGATACTTACACAAAAACCGAAATCGCTGCAAGTGTGCCTATAAAATTTAAAGAGTTCCTTCAATTTTCCCAGGATATCCTCATCAGATCCTACCATGATGATAATGAAACCACCTTAGAAGTGTGCCCTTTCTAAAAAAAAAGAATTATCAAAATCGGACAACTCTGTAAAAAGTTATACGTAAAAAAAATACGTGTCGAATTAAGAACCTCCTCCGTTTTTCTTCGTTGGTTAAAAAGAAGTAAATATTCTTGATATCTAAGTAGAGTTCTTATGAACACACTGTCAAGGTCGTGTCAAGGTTAAAAGAGGTGTTACATAAAGGTTTATTCCGCAGTTAAGAGCATTGTGCTCTACTATTCGAGGTTTGGGAGCTATTTCAGCGAATGGCAGTCACCGTGGCCGGGTTTTTGTTCAGCTGGTCGATGTCGTCACAGTCGAAATGTACACGCTTTTCAAAGCTCTATGATATTTTTTTGTAGAGATTTGTTTGGATTTTTTATATAACAATATTGTTAACTTACTAGCGGACGCCTGCGGTTTCAATCGCGTAGTTCCTATTCCTGTGAGAATATCAGTAGAGGAGTAACAAATAGATGAATGATGATGAGAATTTAATTTAATGTGCATATTCTATGTATTACAGAGCACTGGCTCACTAGCTCACAGTTAGCAGTTAATATTAATAATTTTTTATTGTCAAGTGTGTTCTTCAGAACAACTGCAATTCATGGTGGATCTCTAATTTTTGTACGTAACAACCTAAAATGTAAAAATCGAAAAGATATAGTTGGTCTTTCTGTTGAACGCATTGTTGAACTATCTTGTGTGGAGTTGGAACAATTTGTTGTAGTGTGCGTGTACCGCCCACCTACTGGGGACTATGATTACTTTGAGGAGACAATGGAGGAGGTGATGAAGCGATTGAGTACTTCTACTAAAAAAATACTGATATGTGGTGATTTTAATGTTGATATTTTACAAGTAAACTCAATGTCTCTAAGGTTTCTTAACTTATTTAAATGTTTTAATTTAAGACACGCTTTTAATGAGCCTACTAGAATTGCAGCCACTTCAGCTTCTTGTTTAGATAATATATTTTACAATACTGATATAGTTGACAAGGTGATAATTAACAAATTAAGCTCTGATCATTGCGGTCAACTTATCACTATTCTAAACAACAAACCCATGAGCAACCAATGGTTAAACTTCAGGCCAATAACTGAAGGTAAATTGGAGAGATTCAAAAGCGTAATTTGTAGCAAAATTCCAAGTCTATCTTTTGTTAATCGTGACCCTAATATTCTTTTTGGTGCACTTTTTGAGACAATAGACAGTGAGTTTTCTAAAATATTCAATTTAAAACGTGTTAATTTAAGCCAAAAATTAAAGTTCAGTGACTGGGCTACTGTAGGTATTTATAAAAGTAGAGATAAATTGTATGAGTTGTATGATGAAAAACAGTATAATCACAGGCAAAAATTTTCGGAATTTGTTAAAAATTATTCAAAAACATTCAAACGCGTATGTATTAATGCAAAATCCATACACATGAAAGAGTTACTAATTAGAGCTGACAATAAGATACAAACCTCGTGAAACATAATAAATAACGCAACTGGCAAAACTAAACCTCGCCATATGAATTATGAATTAATTGTTGATAATAAAAAAATAAACAATAAATACGAGGTTGTTAATGCTTTTGAAGACTTCTTCCAAAATGTACCTATCTTATTAACAGATTCGCTAAATTCGTCTCCTACGTCAGCCCAGAGGTTACTAAGAGACAATGTGAAAGAGTGCAACATTCTATTTAAATTTAATTATGTTTAAATAGAATGTTGCACTTGATATTATTAAAACATTTAAACTACTTAAATCAAAGAGGACTGGCGATCTGTGGGGGATGTCAGTAAAAGTAATATCTAATATAATAAATATCATTGCTCCACACTTAGCTGTTATTTTTAATGAATGTGTGGACTCAGGTACTTTTCCAAACCTAATGAAACATGGAAAACTTATTCCACTTTTTAAATCAGGCGACCAAGCAGATCTCAATAATTACAGACCGGTTTCAATATTGCCAACACTAAATAAGGTCTTTGAAAAAATAGTTTTAAATCAACTGCTTAGTCATTTTAACTTAAATAACTTACTTCATCCTGACCAATATGGTTTCACTAAAGGTCGCAATACTACTGATGCAGGTGCAAAACTATTAAAACACATCTTTGATGCCTGGGAATGGTCTAAGAATGCTATTGGCGTATTCTGTGACTTGTCCAAGGCTTTCGACTGTGTTGACCATAAAACTCTTTTGCTTAAGTTAAGCCACTATGGCATTAAAAATGTTGCACTTAATCTCATTGCCTCTTATCTTTATTACTAGTATGGTGAGGCCCGCCATAGCGGATGCACTTCGACCCTTATGGATCTTTTGTACTTGCCCCGCCCCCACCTCTCCTATATAAGCTCAAACACCCACTCCAAGAGTTGGATGGTTGCTCTTAGGTTGGAGGCACAGTAATCTTCTGGCAGTGGATAGGCTACCCCCAGGAGATCCATTCGCTTTCTAGCCAATCCGTCACATTCACACAAAATGTGTTCCATGGACTCTGTGTCTTCATTACAGGCCCTGCAGATAGGATCCTCAGAAATACCCATTTTGCAGAGCATAGACCTGGTGCTATAATGGCCTGTGTACGCTGCTATGGCATACCTTAGCTGTTTCCTGCTCAGTTGACTTAACTTCGCTAGAAAACCTGCCTTTATGTTACTCATGAACTTTTTTGAGTGCCTTAGACCTGCTACTTTGTCCCATTCTGCCTTTGTCATCTTCTCGGCATATGATGTCAGAGCCATGTTTATCACACACGGTGCAAGTGCGACACATGGCTCCGGGCCGATGAAGTGTGACTCCGAGCCCCTACAAGCTAGCTCATCCGCTAGCTCATTACCTTGTATGCCTACATGTCCAGGTACCCATATTAATCTAATTGAGTTCACCTGCCCAAGACCATTTAGGCCATTCATACATTCCAGTACCAGTGCGGATGAAACTCTGCTAGTGTTGAGCGCTTTGAGCACTGCCTGACTATCACTGAGAATGAGTATTTCCTTCTCAGTGATCTTCTGGCTTTGCATCTCCTGAACACTAGCATTTATAGCATACAGTTCCGACTGGAAAACTGTAGTGTGTTGCCCTAAGCTATAGCTAGCCTTAAACCCTTCAGAGTAGACACCAGCTCCGGTACCTGATTTCATTTTGGAGCCATCAGTATACCAGATAAGGGTGTCTTTCCCTGGTGGACGTAGACCTTTCATCCATTCTTCCCTCGTCGGGACATAAATGTCATAATTTTTCCTTGATACCATTACAGGCGTGATTTTATCACATCTCATACGTAGTATCCTGTCTAAGTCGGTATTTATGCTCAGTCGCATATGATTTGTTCTGGGCAGAAATACCTTCTCACAATTAACCACAGAGATTCTGTGCAAAGCTTTCCTTGCGCAGGTCTCAATGGCAATGTGCAACTTAACTTGTCCAAGCAATCTCACAAGTGCCTCAGTTGGTGTTGTCCTGAAGGCTCCTGTGATTGCCATACATGCCAGACGCTGCACTCGTAGAAGATCTGCTTTACATGTTGCCAGCTTTGTCCGTGGCCACCATACAATGGCCCCGTACGTCAGTATTGGCATCACTATCAGCTCATAGATCCATTTTAAAACCTTGGGTTTTAGCCCCCAGGTCTTCCCATAGCTACTACGACACATTGCAAAAACTCTGTAGGATTTGGTTATCGTAGCAGCTACATGTGGAGCCCTATTGTTGTTGCCTATCTAGTGTTACTCCTAGGTATTTAACTTCCGTTGCCCATCCCAGTTCACGTCCATACAATGTTGTAGTTCGTAAACCTGTAAGATTCTTTTTCCTTGTAAAATTAATTACCGCTACCTTACTCGGGTTTATTGACAGGTGATTTATATTACACCAGTTTTCCACCCGATCCAGTCCTTTTTGCAGGGTATCAGACACAGTGCTCGGAAATTTACCATTAACCAGCATCACTAGATCGTCTGCATACCCTACCGTGTAGAATGGTCCCTCATTGAGCTTTACAATCAATGAGTCTACGACTAAGCACCACAGGATAGGTGACAGGACCCCACCTTGTGGGCATCCTCGGGTAGTCATTGCAGACAATTTGTCTCCCAGTAAGTCCGACGGTATTCGCCGGCCCTTAAGCATGCACTCTATCCATCTACAGATAGTGAGTGGTACTCCGTGTTGCTCACAAGCAGTCCTCATAGAAACAAAGGTGGTGCGATCGAACGCGCCCTCAATGTCTAGAAACGCTCCTAGACATACTTCCTTGGTTTCAAGCGCACTTTCAGCTCGGGTTACCACATGATGCAAGGCAGTTTCTGTGGATTTTCCTGGCTGATAAGCGCATTGCAGGGGATGCAAGGGGTTTAACCTCAACGGCCCCTGCCTGATATATTGGTCTAACAATTTCTCTAAGGTCTTTAGAAAGAATGATTGTAGACTTATAGGCCGATATGATTTTGCCTCCTCGTAATTTGCTTTTCCCGGTTTGGGTATGTAAATTACCTTGACCTTTCTCCAGATTTTGGGTATATATCTGAAGGCAATGCTTGCCCTGTAGAGCCTACACAGGTGTGGTAAAAGTTTCTGCACACCCGCCTGTAACAGGATAGGATAGACCTCATCTGATCCCGGGGCTTTAAAAGGTTGAAAACTGTTAATAGCCCACGTTACAGTTTGATCGTTCACTATCTCCTTGGCTACATCCCAGTCAACTTTGGTAGTCCTAGACACTGTATCATGCCCAATAGGATCCTCCTCGTCTTCTGAGATGATCTTGCAATCCGGAAAGTGCACTTGATACATTACCTCTAGTGTATCCCTGCCACTTTCTGTTAGTTTGCCTTTGTCATTTCGAATTGTAGTCAACGGATTGACCTTAGTTTTCGATAACGCTTTCGAGAGCCTCATGGCCTCTGGGAGTGTCTCAACACTTTCACAGTGCCTCCTCCAAGCCTTGCGCTTAACCCGTCTTACTGCTAAACTGTATTCGGTTAGTGCCTTGGAATACTCAGTGAAATCTTTTCGAGCTTTACACTTGTTAAAGATTCGCCTCGTTTCCCTCCGTAGTCTGTCAAGCTCTGGGGACCAGCCTGGTACCTTCATCGCTCGACATTCCTTTTCAGGACAGTTGTCCTTCCACGATTGCGATGTCGCCCTCGTTACCTCGTCAGCTGCAAACTCTATATCTAATGCAGAGTTCAAGCTGCCTTCAAGAGGTCCAAGATTCACGTCTAGGTCTTTCTTGTAGTTTTCCCAGTTTGTGAATCTTGGATTTCTTCTTCGTACTACCTCCCTTGGTTGGTCAGTTAGATACCTAAAGCATATGTAGTTGTGATCAGATAAGGAGATCTCATCAGACACATGCCAATCTGTGACTCTCGAGACTGCCCCATTAGAGGCCAGAGTTATGTCAATTACCTCTGTCCTTCTCATGTTTCTGAACGTGGGTTTGTCTCTTTTGTTTAGTAATTGTAATGAAGTGCTCACCAAGTACTCCAGTAACTTTACTCCTCTTTGGTTTGTGTCTGAACTGCCCCAAACCACATGATGTGCATTCGCGTCGCATCCGATAATTAGGTCTTCACCTCGTCGGCTGCCATGTTCAACCAGATCCTTGATTACATCAGTTACCGGTTCGTTGTCCTCGTAGGGAAGATAGGCAGAGCTCAAGAGTACTGATCTCCTGCCACTCTCTCCCTCTACTTGGACCTTAACCGTTGTTAGGTCCCTGCAACAGAAATCGTATAAGGGCATGGCATTTACACCGTTTCTGACGTAAATGCATGTCCTCATATCATTAGTAGAACAGTTGAAGTAGAAACATCCCCCCGTTCCACCCACGCCAGCGATTTTGCCCTTGAAGATGTATGGTTCTTGAATAAGAGCAATATCGATGGCATTTCTAACAAGCATTCTTGTCAATGCTGCCATAGCAGCCTTACAGTGATGTAAATTTATTTGTACGCACCTAATTTTGACTCCTTCTGTCTGCTAGAAAATTAAGTGCACCCTCCTAAACCGAAGGGTCTCCATCCCATTCTATGTCTAGCGAAAGGTTGGGGCTAGAGAGGCCAAGCTCACCAAGATCTACCGGCATGCCATCCGTTTCTTCAGCAACCGTTGGCGACGAATGTATATCGCACGCCATGTAGCCCGGGCCCACTCCGTCCGTCTCATCCTCTTCCTTTCGCCCTTCTGCGTCCTTTCTAGGTACCGCCTCTGCATCGGCATCTTCCAGCAATTTGAAATAGCTTTTGTCCACCCCAGTTGGGAGGACAAAATCTGCCGCCTTGATGACATCTGCCGATACCCTGTCCATCAACACAATCCGCCGAATGTGGCTTCCTTCAATCCGGACATCTACCACCTTCCAGTCACCAGTTCTCAGTCCAGGATTGAAGGTTTGTAGCCACTTAAGGCTTCCTGCGTTTTCGACATGGAAGATGTCCTTAGTCTTCCAGGCCATCTTCACTGGTTTCGGCAGATCCTTAGCTAACACTACCCTTAGCGTGATACCTTTCACCACCTTGCCACTGAGCTGCTTGAGCCACTCAGCTGCCTTTTCGCCCTCGCACATGACATATATGACGCCAGCCACTACAACGCTCATATCAATGACCGGCAGTGGTGCCGGCGTGACCTCCAGCATTGCAAAAATGAGGCCTTGTATGTCACGTATCATGTCTGGAGTTATCCTGACCTTCGGGAACTCATCTGGAATGATAGCCATTTTGATATCCGTCAGAGCACGTTTGTAAGAGCCCTGCGTCTTTGGACGCTTTGCATCCTCTGTCGCGGTCTCAAAGCTGGTCTCTCTCATGCGCTTGGACGGCCCCGGAGTAGCAGCACCACTAGGTTCCCGATAGGCACCACCCGCAGGTCCCATAGCAGCAGCGCCACTAGGTCCCGCAACGGCAGCGCCGACAGGTCCCATAGCAGCACCATCACTCCCGGACCGTGCAAACTGCACCTTTTGTCTCATTTTTCGTAGAGAGCCACTCGGCTTTCTCTTCTTTTTCCCCCGAGGCGCATCAGACAAACCACTCCGACCTTCACCCGCACAGGGGAGTCCGCTCAGCCCGCTTTCAGTGCTAGCCACAAAGTGGCTTGCTCCTCCTTCCGAGCGTGCAGTCTCCCCCTCCCGGGTTACAGCCGTCGTTATTCGTCCTCCGTCGCCTCTAGAGGCCCTTTTTCCCTTGCCACCAGTGTGGCTCCCACATCCTAGCCCGCCGCCACTAGGGCAGCTTGACACCGGAATGAGAGCACTAACACCAGGGTCTAGGTTTGATTGCGCATTATACGCCTTTTTCAACCCCTGTCGGGGGTCCTCAGCTCCAGCAGTCCCACCGCATATGTGTGAGGTTGCCGTAGCTGAAAGTAGGGGGTTTGTGAGTAGGGAGCGTGTGCGTGAGTCTAAGGTTGTGCGTATACGTGAGTCTGAGGATGTGTGTGGGAGTGAGTCTGAAAGTGTTTGCGTGCGTGCATCTATAGATGTATGTGGATGAGATGTATTTTGTGTTAGTGTAAGAGAGTGTTGTGTGTGCATGTACGGCGAACAGTGGCCCCCCCCAGAATACGAGGGGCAGCCTAGAGCCCTGGTTACGGACGTAGTCGTCGACATATCCAGAGCTCTAGCGAGGGATTCTCCAACGCCATGGGGAGCGCCGGTACCCTCCTGGGGTAGTATATCTTTCTTATCCGCTTCCATGTTTAATAAGAATGAATGGTGAGATTGAAGAACTGTGAGACTACTACCAGAGAGAGAATGTTCAGTGTTACTGTATGTTTAGTGTTTAAGCGCCTGTATGATCAACATGAGGTGTGTCTATTGTTTGTGTGCCTCAAGGTGTAGGTATAGTGTGCGGGATGACGCTAACTAGGATGAGATGGGAGAATAAGCGGTGAAGGTGATTCTATTTTACTATGGTGATGGGTTAGTGAGGTTAGGTTATGGGTTAGTAGTGGAGCACGGGACTTGGTAGCGGGATGTACTCGATGAGTTGGTGGTCATCAGCGAGCATCCCTCCTGTCCAGGACCCAGGTGCGGGCACCGTCCGTAGACGGTTGGGCAATCCGCAACCCGCCCTCCCGCCCGGTTGCATGAGGGGTGCCCCGCAGCTACGCGTTGGCCGGGTGACCCCACTGTGGTCTGCCACTGTGGTTGACACTCTTCCAACGAGAAGCCGTCGCCTCTTATCTTAGTGATAGAACTCAAACGGTATGCATTAATGATATAAAGTCACGTGGCTCATCTCCTAAAATGGGCGTTCCACAGGGTTCAATTTTGGGTCCTTTTCTATTTTTAGTGTATATCAATGATTTACCATACCATGTTAGCGACATTTGTGAAATTGTACTGTTTGCTGATGACACATCTTTAATTTTTAAAACTGATAGAAATAAAAGTGACTTTGACGATGTAAACCGTGCTGTATCGCATGTGTCGCATTGGTTTACTGCTAATAATTTACTATTAAATGCAAAGAAAACTAAATGTGTTGAGTTTTCTTTACCGAATGTAAAAAAAATAAATAAGTCTTTAATGATAAATGGTGAAACGCTAAGAATGGAGAGTTCTACAGTCTTTCTAGGAGTGACCTTGGACTGTAAACTTCAGTGGAGCGCTCATATAGAGTCACTGACAGCTAAACTTAGCTCAGCAGCATTTGCAGTGAGAAAAATAAGACAGTTTACCGATGTAGAAACAGCTAGACTGGTTTATTTTGCTTACTTCCACAGTGTGATGTCTTATGGCATCTTGTTGTGGGGAAAGGCTGCTGACATAAATTCTGTCTTTATACTTCAGAAACGAGCAATTCGGTCGATTTATAAACTTAAACCACGCGAGTCCCTTCGAGTCAAATTTAAAGAAATAGGAATTCTTACAGTAGCCTGTCAATACATATTCAATAACCTAGTTTATGTTAAACAAAATATAAATATGTATAAACAGAAAAAGGATTTAAACGACCGTCTTCCTAGAAATGGACATAAGTTAGTCATATCAGCTTATCGCCTCCGAAAAGTACAAAAATCTTTCGTAGGATTGGGTGTACTCTTCTACAACAAGATGCCCAATTCAGTTTTAGATCTGCCATTACATAAGTTTAAACAATGTATTAAAACTCACTTACTGAGTCAGGGTTATTATACTATCGATGAATTTTTAAATGACAAAGATGTTCAAAGGCAATTGGATAGGCTTTCAACTTCACACAGGAAGTAAAATAAATAACTTTATGTAACAACACACTTAATATTGTAAAATTGATAATATTATAAAAAGAGCAACTGTTGAGTTTCTTGCCGGCTCTTCTCAACAGGGCCTGCCTTCTGAGCCGGTGGTAGATTCACTACTAATAGTCCAATTTGACGTTTCAAAAGTGCTTGTAATAAGCCTACTTGAAATAAACGATTTTGAATTTGAATTTGAATTTGATGTATGTTACTCCTCGTGAGTTTAGCTATCATTATAAAAAATATTTTTTACGGCCAGAGAATAGCACGTTTAAATAAACAAACTCTCCCACGTTATAATCTAAAATATATAATTCTCGAGTCACGGTGTTTGTAATTAAACTTCTCCGAAGTGACTTGACCGATTTTCGTGAAATTTTGTGTGCATATCGGCTAGGTTTGCGAATTGGACATCTGTTTTTCATCCCCCTAAAATATGTTAAGGGCGGTCTACTCGTATTTTTTTTATTTTAGAGAAAAATATTTTGTTTTTTTTTTATGATACAGCATACAAAAATTGATACAACCCTAAATTTTCCCTCCTCTACAGTCAACCCCTATTACTTATTCGATGGCGGGTCAGCTAGTATTAGTATAGATAACTAATTCAGTCGTCTTCAGAAAATGGTTTACATAGAGTGACGACCTCCGTGGCGCAGTGGTATGCGTGGTGGATTTATAAGACGGAGGTGCTGGGACCGATTCCCGGCGGTGCAGATTGAGATATTTCTTAATTTGTCTTGGTCTGGCTGGTGGGAAGAGAAGGAAGCTGTGGCAAGTCAAGCTGTGGAGTCCATCGGCGGAATTATGAAGATGATATTAGAATTTAAACTATCGCGAGTATTGTCCTTATTGTTAAAATAACATAAAAACGGCGGAAACTGACCCCCGACTAGTTTCGGAACCATACGGGATCCTTAGTCATGAGGTTGCTAGTTCATATAACGTGGCTTGGAGCAAACTGGAGTTTGCATCAAACTTGCAAGTTTGCTAGTGAGGGTTGGAAACTAGTTGGGTCTACTCCGAAAACAGTGACGTGAGTTTCACCTGTTTATATTTTATTTTAATAAAATCAAAATGATGTTTAAAACATTATTCATAAATAATTTATGCACTGACTAAACGAGGAGATTATGTTACGTCTCGGATTACCTAATGTTTGGTATAATGTCTGGTTAGGACATGAAGCGAAGAACACTTAGATCTCTCGCATGTAACTTCAGTTTAACTGAAACTGAGTAGGAACGTAACTATGAGTTAGCTGTGGTGCTATACCTAATAGAGAATAAGGTGAATAAAACAGCAAATATTTTAATTTAAAATTTTATTTCCATGTACCTAATTATCCCGATTATTTTTATTTAATTATATTGTCACCCACTGCCTCATTGGTCTAATGGTTAGCCTATGTGGATTCGATATCTGAGTAGGATGGCCGAAATAATTCTGATTTTTACATTTCTATGAAATTTTAGGCACATTCCAAGCCCGGATGTTGGTTGTGTTACACCCCCGTGCCTCGAAGAGCACGTTAAGCCTTCGATCCCGGTCATTATCATCTACATATTGTGAGTGATTGTTCATGAACATAACATAATCACCCTAAAAATGATGACGATGATGATGATTGGATGATAATAAATTTTAGTATTTTATTATATCAAATATATTAAACCGTTATTTATTGTATCAATATAATAAATAACGTTAAATGGTTCATTTTAAATTAATTATGTCATAGCAAGCTCATATAAATAAAACACATGAATATTATATAATGAAATTTTATTTCCAAGTAACTATATTATATTATGATAATAATAATAATAATAATCTCTTTAAAATATTTACACGTTATCACGTAGGCAACAACATATTACAATTATAACGTTCTGTGGATTGACCTTGGGCCCTAGTGCTAAGTTTTTCACCCGCGAACGTAACCGCGGCCGATGATACCGGCTGGGAGTACAGTAACGTTATAATAAAAAGTGTTACTATAGTTCTCAGCGACGGGTGAACTGATTTCCCGCCGGCGTGCAGCTCGGCGAGGCTTTCTGCTGAAACAAATGGGAGGCGTTTAGTGGCTGAATTATTGCCTACTTGATTTGTAGTTGTTTTGTAATTGAGCTGCTTTTAGTCCAATGGTTACTATCGAGCTTCGGATTATAAATTCGTGGATCAATTTATAAAAGTATTTTTAAAGTGTAGCTTGTCGAGTAACAGTTGCTCGCGGAGGGGCAAAGTGGAAGACGGAGTAGCCAAGGTTAATAAGGCGGCGCCCATAACTCGCATCAGTTGACCGTGCAGCATTTATATTCACTCATTCGTGCAATCGCTGAAAGATATTTGTGTTTTCTAAAAAGTTTCACTTGCTTCATGGCTTCAGAAAATCATACAGCCTTAGAATTGTATACTCAAGTCGTAAAGATAGTTAACCGGTTTATTTTTAAGGAGGAGAGCACGTAATGCTGTGGATCTCATTCATCACACTAAGTACGTCAACCTGCTTTGAAGCAACGTTGTGGATTTGTAGCCCTTCTTTTACTGCTTGGCTATAGCCATTTAAATAATTTGAAACTAATGTTCTCTTTAAATAAAATATATTATGTCTATAACTATTGCTCGTCGGTAACTCTTAGATTAAGCTAAGCTTTAAATTTAGATTAAGAATAGGGTATCTTATTTGTATCGTCCAACAAATGAAATATTTTACCACCGATAGATATTTTGTCTATATAGTCGTTGTATCATTTATGTATCACGCAAAAAGTTACATCCACGACTACGGCTCATAATTCCGTTCGCAAAAAGTTGTTATGCGCCGAGTAAAAACTCCCGGCGTATTCCCACATGTAAGTTATAGCGATATTTTGAGCAAATTGTATCGTAAGCTACGGCTCCATTAGACCTTATGACGTCATCAGCTGCGTACGTAATGACGCTCGTACGTATGTGGAAACTGGCTTTCGACTGCTATTCCGGAGAGTGTTAGAATATTGCATTGAGAAAACACGCAAAAATATATAAATTGAATACTGTAAATCTCTCATGTTATTTAACTTTGCTCTTTTTAAAACATTTCACACTTTTTCTAGACAGGCCATGACTAAAATTAATTATAAACCAAAATCTCAATATTTATTTGTTATAATCGTTATAGAATATAGATTAAGACATGATCTAGCGTTGGAGTATGTACCTGTAATCAATAATTTGATTATAATAGAATAATAAAATAATTTTACATTCAGTAGGTGTTATTATTATAATAATTAAATGAGTAAAAATTAAATCTAATTATTCCTAGAAACGAGCTTCAAACAGCTTTAAAGCCGGTTGTAGAGTCACAATTACAAATAGTCAAATTTGACGCTAAAAACTTGTAAACTAGGCCTACTGGAAGTAAGTAATTTTGAATTTGAATTTAAATTTAAATAAGTATTTTAAAAAATTTTGAAACAATACTTGTATAGCTTAACTGTAACTTTGATAGTAAGTAACTTTTCTTTATAAAGCTTCATTAAAGCTCTTTTCTCTTAAGCTTTAGAACGCTCGTGTTTATAATCTGTACTGCAGCAGCAAGTAGGTGGGAACTTTCTCACTTCACATAATAACTTCGTACAATATATGAGTGCATTTTTAGTTTGTTTACCTTTCTCTTGTACAGTAAATTGCACTTTTAATCAAGTGTCGAGATATCTTCAAAGAAACTTTGTTAGCAAGAGCAACAATCTTTAGCAGTGTTTATGATAATTAAATGCAAGAAGCTCGCGGGATTGCTGGCGTGTGGAATGTTGAGTCAACTGTTATTGTAGCGATAGTCGTTACAGAGGCTCTTAAAGCGAAAAGCTTGGAAAAATTTGTCTTCTGAAGCTTTCGCTTCTCTTTTGGATCGAAGATCGGTTTAAAGAGCTTGATACAGCGCATATTGTTAAGAGATTCCTCATAACATACAGAACTTAATATATTTTTTAATTCAATATGTAATTATTGCCCGCAGTTTCACCCTCGTAGTTCTCGTTTCCGTGAAAATTCCAGGATAAATAAAAAATAGTTTCATCAAAATCCATTCAGTAGTTTTTCGTGAAATAGTAACAAACAAATACACTCACACACACACTTTTGCCTTTATAATAGTAGGTAGAGTGTCTGGTCAACTTAATTTATACTAGTAGGTAGAATGTCTGGTCAACTTAATGTATATTAGTAGGTATAGTGTCTGGTCAACTTAATGTATAATAGTAGGTAGAGTGTCTGGTCAACTTAATTTATACTAGTAGGTAGAATGTCTGGTCAACTTAATTTATAATAGTAGGTAGAGTGTCTGGTCAACTTAATTTATAATAGTAGGTAGAGTGTCTGGTCAACTTAATTTATAATAGTAGGTAGTGTCTGGTCAACTTAATTTATAATAGTAGGTAGAGGGTCTGGTCAACTTAATTTCCATTAAAATTTTAATAACCTTCCCAGATTAAAAATAATTAACTGTAGGTAATTTTAGACTCTGTTTTGAGAACAGGAGAACAATTCTCCAAATTCGACGTCAGTAGTCACGTTTGACGCCGATGTACAAAGGTTGCGAAGTGCATGTAAGAGAAATTGGATTTTCACATTTTGTTGTACTGGATTGACAGTCGAATTGAAGGTGGGAAGACCGACGAGATGTTCGGACAGTGCATTTCAAGGATTGATATACAGATATTTTTTTTATCGACTACAAGTTGGCCCTTGACTGCCATGATGTTAAGTGATGATGCAATCTAAGATGGAAGCGGACTAACTTGTTAGGAGTAGGATGAAATCCACACCCCTTTCGGTTTCTACACGACATCGTACCGGAACGCTAAAAAACTTGGCGGTTCGACTTTGTCCATAGGGTGGTAACTAGCCACGGCGAAAGCCTCCCACCAGCCAGATCAAGACAAATTGAGAAAAAAATCGGGAATTGAACCTAAAACTTCCGTCTTATAAATCCACCGCGCATACCACTGCACCACGGAGGTCGTCAAAGATTCATGGAAAAATCGAATTTCAACTATAAAAGGATACTGACATCTAGTGCAATGTAAGTAATATACTTGAGTTACAACCTCACTTTTCTATTTCGCTGTAATCGGGTAAAAAGATTCACATGTCAAAAGCATTTCATACCGCTCATGAAATATAAAATCGGATTTGGAAAAGCTTCTCGGAAAACAGAGTCGAAAGCCAGTTGGAAATAGACACACAACTTTATATCGTTTGTAAAGAGCCTACGTGACTTCCGAACGTTAGTTCGCCATGTTGGAAATGCGGAATAAAACGCGCATTTTTCGCAAATTTGCGGTTACACGTTACAGTACGTGTATCTGACGGCTGGCTCGCTCCGTCATTTGCATATTACTCAGCCGAAAAAAGGGCGGCCGTGACAAATATATTAAAAGTAAGCCTTGTACCTGCCTCGTTGATATAGGAGACAGTCTATACAGCTGTGGGTCAAAACACCCTGGGTTCTTTACCATACGTATACTTTCTTTCTAGAACTTTTTATATTAGCTTGCCTTAGGATAAGCAAGACAATCTTAGGGTATCCTGCATAAGCGACAAACGCGACGTGATGCGACACGATGCTACGTGACACCACACTGATGACAATTACGTCGCGTCCTGCTGCAGACTGCTACATAGGCTACAAGTATAGGCTGTTTTGATCGCGTTCGTCGCGTTGGCAGCTTCGATTCGCGTCGTGTTCGCTGCTTACGCACACCTCGTTGGAGTAGAGTAGCGTGATAGGCCTAAACTTTTAGTTCCCTCTTCTATATGTAGAGTAGCTTCACCTTGAGACTTAAAAATAGTACCTACTCAATGTGTATTGGACGCGGGGAATTCAGTTTTATTTGATTTTTTATTTATATCGGATTCATTGATACAAGGCCCTTATTGAATTCAACTTAATCTATATTTGATTCTAGATATCGTACGGAAGTCAGTATATTTGATTCTAGGTATCGTACAAAGATATCGTACAAAGTTAAGCGTTTTGTCAGTAAGACCTACGCATAACTCTCTGGGTCATAAAGAGCATAAGATCAAATGTGTGTAGTTGTGCATGTATGGTAAAACTGCACGTGTAAATATACCCTACAACACAAGTCAACGTACGAACTGGACCAAGTTAGTACCGCTAGGAACTTGCTCTGTTTTAATGACACGAATGATTTCAAACATGTTACCATTGAGCACGTGAACGGATACAGTGTGGGGACGTGCTCCCCGCACGGCGCACGTATAGTTGCCTGCGTCGCTGCTGTTCACACGTGCTAACCGGAGCACGCTGTCAGCACCGCCAGGAACTTGCTCTGTTTTTACACTGCAACAGAAACATATAAACAATTCGAGTTTTTTTTTGCAAGGTTTTATTTTTTATACTTATTGATGACGTCTTAATTTTTAAGTACCATTTAAATTATACTAAAATACTAAAAAGATCTACTTATAGATACATTAAAATTAGATGAACGCTTGAATAATTAGCAAAGATAAATGGAAATCATTACTAAATACTTATTTTAAAAACTTAATCATTGTCTTTTAAGCAAGAGTACCATAAACTGAACTTGTATGAAAGGATTAATGACGTGGAAGACGCTAAGGAAGAAGAAAGTATGCAAGGACCCTTGGAAGTAGAGTGATGTGGTCTCTGCCTACCCCGTATGGGAATGAGATGTGATGTTATGCATATAATGTGTTTCAAGTATGTTTATAACTAAACGATAAATGTTTGCACGAAGAGAGCACAATAGTAGAATAGCAAGCAAAGATCGAACTTGTATCCGGTAATATAAACGTAGGCAAACCCGAGATCTATAGTAAGTATAACTTAATTATTAACATACACAAAACGTTTTCCCTTTATCAAACTGTCACATCGCATCAAATTACCTAGTTTAACATGTAAATGTATTTATGCTTCCTTCAGAGTGAAAGGGGATCGTTTATCAACGTTGGAACACATTGATCCTGAAGACGTCCTAAACAGATTTAGCCTTTCAGTTGGCTGTAAAGTTGAAATATTTACGTACAAATTTGTTCGCAGCGTATGTAAAATATTTTGCATTTTTATTTTATTTATGCTTTGCTACAGCGTTGTGAATTCCGGGACATATTATCTTGGCCTTTTTATAAGAGTCGTGGATTGTCTAGTTATCCGACTGTTTAGATACTTTTTCTGAAATGCATGAGGGCTTATCCATCCATAGTAAATTTTTGCCTGATATTTGGCACATGGAGCAAGGTAGTTGACCATAGCAGGGCTACTCAATATTGGCCTTCGATATCGGTGTCTATTATAATGTAATATCTTAATACAACAAGCACTAGGTATTGGATAGAAGTTCATCTTATTTTACAGGAGATCTCCTGAATCTATAAAGTGCAATTGCGAAGCCAATGCGTATAATATCTTCCCAATTCTGCATTGTAGAGTCAGTTTTGGAGTGAAACGTACTTAAAGAATATTCTGTCGGATCAGCAAAATATTTTATTAACTATACAACAATTATTGTTTGATGACTTTCATCTTTAAACAGTGCGGGTTGTATAGTATTGACCTATAGTTTTGGCTAGTGGAAGGCTTTCGCCGTGGCTAGTTACCACCCTACCGACAAATAAGAAGTTAACCCGTTTCCATCTTAGATTGCACCATCATTTAACATCAGGTGTGATAGCAGTCAAGGGACAACTTGTAGTAGATAAATAAAATAGACTTGGTCACTAAGGGGAACACATTAATCGACAAAATCCGTCGATCTGTCCATAAAAATGATGGAATGGTGCGGGGGCCATCTGAAATAAGTGTATCTAATATATCTATGTAGCGCTACGGTTCTAAAGACTTTACGTAATAAAATAAGTAAATTAAAATGCGTGGCAGTTCACGTGCCATAAACAGTCTTAAAAAGTTTTAGTAAAGTGCTTACATTTTTATTATGTCACACTCATTCACAATGTAAGTTTACTTCTTTCATACTAATAACCCTAGTCATAAGCTTGCATGTAAATTAACATAATATAAGCTACTAGCTTTCACGAGTAAGTCGCGAAAATATGCAACTGAAAACCTTAAAGAAAACTCTCTGAGCGGTGAAGCTAATCCGGTTTGAAAGGGTAAAGTCTTTTCATGCGGCCTTGCGATGAATGTTCCGGCGGCGATAGCTTACTCGCGTTGGGTTTAAAAAGAAGGCGTTATAAAATATTATAGAGGAAAGAACGTAGAATGAGTTATAAAAATTATATGGTAAGGTAAGGCCAAGGAAATTTTCGATGAAATATTATGTTTAACTACCGTACTCCTGTATTTATGTGCATCGTATGAGGATTAAGTTGGATTTCCTATACCCAAGTTTGAATGTACCTGTTCTTTTTTTTATTTATTACAAGTTGACTGCAATAACACCTGATGGGATGTGAACTTATTAGGCGTAGGATCAAATCCACACTCCTTCCAGTTTCTATACGACATCGTATCGGAACGCTAAACAGCTTGGCGGTACGTCTTTATCAGTAAGGTGGTAACTAGTCACGGCCCAAGCCTCTCACTAGCCAGTCCTGGACCAATTTAGAAAATCTTAATTAGCCCTGCTGGGATCTCACCTAGGACCTCCGTTTTATTAATTCACTGCGCATACCACTGCGCTACGGAGGCCGTCAAAATTATATAGTCATCTATGAAAAGGGTGTTCTTTTATTTTAGATATATGATAAGATATTAAAATTGTTTAGAAACCTAAACACGCAGACGCAATTTCGGGCATTAGCTTTTATCAATATAAGTATCTAATATTTCAAATATCCTACCGTTTTACATTTCAATTTTGTATGAAAATGTTTTTAAGTTTCTTTTGAGGTTCTTATGAGGATCATACATCAACGTCAGTTCTACTTCTTGTAGAACCAGAAATACATCAAACAGATTTCCACTTTGAAAATGTATTAACTGTCAGATTGGATTTTCTTAATGCTGATTCATATTGCTAAAATCTTTCACATTTCTGAAATCCAATGCCGTAATTTTCACGATCTGATTTAAAAAAAAATTTTCTCTATAAATCATAATATTATAAATATTTAATTAGAAAAGATCCCAAAAGAAAGGCCGACAGTTTTTGTCAATAAATAAAAAAAAAAATATGCGCAAAATACTTAAAGGAAAAGCCAAAAGTCGCAAAAACTTTTTAAATAAAATCAACCAAACAATTTTAAACAATAAATATTAAATAAATTTATTTTGTCGATGAAATTGCATTGTGGTTCCAATAGTAAGCTTATGTGGTTTGGAATTCTGAGGTGGGTTGTTTCTGGGCTAGGCAATATACGTTTTTTTCTTGTAAAAAAACAGAACTGATTTGGTGGTGGTGGTGGTAGTTGTTTGATTTGGTAAAGGTGAACTTCGATATCATAAAGGAGCCTTGGACTCTGTTCTAGTCTCCCTGCCTCACAATAGGCATCCTGGTACAGTTAGCCGATAGACATACCCCTCTCTGAGACAGATATATTTATAAGGACGGTGGCCTGACTCTGTAGTGGCCCGTTAAAATATATAATAATAAATAATATATGTAAATAATATAAATAATATATGGGTAGATAAGAGGTACCATTTAAGCGCGAAGCCAGGTCGATTCATATCCTTTGAAATACGATATGCGTACGTAACACCGTTGAACCTTTTGTACGTACGAATGAGATTATAAATAACATCACGAGATTACATCATGACCTTATATTATGTTAAATTTTGAACGACGCACGTGACTGTACTACCACAGAATTTAGCGCAAATTTAGATTACAAAACCGAATTGTAAATTCAAAAATAAATTGATAGTTAAAAATATATCAATTTTAAAAATATATATTTTGAATAAAACAAACTTTTATAAAAAGAATTAAATAGGAACATTTTATATTTAAATTGAAGAGCTTCATTGTAATAAGAGCGTTCAATAGTATTGTGACATGTTACGTTCATACTACCTGTAGTATGAAGGCCTATAATGTCAACTTATAGGCCTTACACCTGGACATAAAAATCTAACATAATATCATGCATAATTTCCGTACCGACGCCAGTCAGACACAGTAGGCGGTAGTGTGCTCTGGCCCCGACTGCTAAAGAGACGCGAGTTCGAATCCCGTCAGTTCCGCAATTTATAATATTAAGTTCATTTTCGAATAGAAAATATCTCAAAATGTGATGACTCTTCAATAAAAATGTAAAACTTCTATAGTAGTAGATGGTTTGCAAAAGATAAATCGACACCTGCAAGGGAATATCATTTCATATTTAGCATTTCAAAAATTAAAAAATCTTAAGTTTTGAGAATTTAAGTTTAACAATGATATTGACGTGCCCAAAATCTTTAGCTTTATAAGTTCATACACTAGCGTAATACAAGAGAATATAAACAGTACAGGAAAAATTATATAATTGTATATTATTCCTAAACCGCTCAAAACTTAGTTACGATTTTCTTTCCTCTTGCCGAATTTCTCGTGTTTCTAGGCCCCTGGCTTTGTAAAAATTTTATTACAGAGATTCTAATAAAATGCTACGCTGTACTGAAATTCCACTTGAAGATGTCAAATATATGCAAATATATGAGTCAGTGAAACGCGCCTTGTATTTGACGGAGTCATAATTTATTTATAATCTCACATATTCCGCGCACGCACAGAAAGGTTCGCCGGCGTCATGTCGTATCGCGTTTCAAAGCACCTGGTGGGTAATATGAAAATGTATTGTGCCCCCGTTTTGAGGTGAATGCGGATCATCTATCAACGTTTGGGGCACAGTGAACTAGAAATACGACGTGAACAGATTAACGCGACGTGTTCACTGTCACGGTGTTGTTTATATTATTATTACGAAATAGATAATACCCCCAACTTTGTCTGCGTTAATTAAGTTTTATTTGTCTATGTGGTAATCCAGGTCAAAATCTACCGGATATAGCTAAGGAAAACTTAAACCAATAATTCTGTATATGACACTGATTTCCGTAACGTTGGAATTTCTCTTAGTTCGTTTCATTATTTGAAAAAATAATAGATGCTTTTTTTACAAATTGCAGCCTATGTAGCCGATCTAATAACGATTTTAAACAAAATTGGATTGATTAGCCATGTAATGTAATGTAATTTGCAAACATTCACTGAATCACTTTTAAGATTTCGACACAGTTCCTGATTAAATAGGTAATTAGTCGTAAACAGTGTCATTTGTTTCGGTAAACAAACAGCTACGCTGTAAACATTAATTGTCTCTCTCTCCACGAAAATTTCAGAAACATGTCCCTTACACCCGGTATGTCCATGCCAAATATCAATTCAGTATTTGAGACATGAAGGTGTAAATACATACAAACTGCTGTGGCCCGCCAGCCACACTCGTAATAATAATAAATCTTTATTGGCAAGTATCTTACATGCAAAATACAATTATAGTAGCAGTGACTCCCACACTAGGATTCCCTGTGTCGTGGGACTCACTTCCTTCCTTATAGGTACAGGATAATTATGTTACTTACTTACGCTAGGTTTTACAATAATTAGGAAAAGAGAAAAATAAACAATTAAGACACAAGAATAAATGTAGTACATTAAAAAGGGTAACCTATAAAGGGTACCTAGGTAGTTAGCATTAGTTTACAGGGTACATTTTTATAGTTATTCTAGGGTGTATGTGTGTCTGTGTGTCTGTGTGCGTGTGTGCGTGTGTGTGTGTGTGTGTGTGTGTGTGTGTGTGTGTATGTGCTACTTTGGGTGTGATTTAATTTATTAACAGTAGTTTTTCAGTATCTTCATAATTCACTCCCGTAAACCAGTTATTTAAGATTTCCTTACACTTATACCTACACACCTGCATGATTTTGAGAGCTCTGTTGACTTTTGTGTATAAGAATGGCCCGGTAAACGCAAAAAATCTACGAGCAAATTGTGTACGTAATCGTGGACATCTCCACCTTTGCAGGCGTGAGCATTTAATTACAGTAAGTGCTGCGGATTTGTGGAATCTTAGTATAACAGTTTTTACATATAATTGCCTAACCCGCAAATATCCCAATTCCAAGTACAGCCTATCAGTAGAATAACGGAACGGCTTTTTGTAGGCAGCCTTCAAGACTGCACGCTGGGCGCGCTCCAGTTGCATTAAGTAACTTTTGCCAGCTCCACCCCAAGCGGGAAGGCAATAAATTAAGATAGATTGGCAAAAAGATTCATAGACAAGCCTAATAACCTCATCATTGGCGACATTACGCAGCTTTTTGAAAATGAACATGAGTTTTCTTAATCTACTACTCAAGGCATGTATTTGTTTATTCCATCTCAGTCCCTCATCCAGCATGACACCTAGGTACTTAATGTTTTTTACTTGCTCGAGTACGGGACACTGGCAGATTTCATGAGGATAGTTTTGACATGAATGTAATTGAATTTGTACTTGTTCTTTCGAATCTGTCCTAGTTGATATCCTGAAATTTATAAATTTAGTTTTGTTAGTGTTTATAGTGAGTAAGTTGCTTCTAAGCCAAGAAAAAACTTCCTGTAAGCCTTGTTGACATAAGTGTCTTACTGATTCCCAACTATCCCCATGAAATATAATTGCTGTATCATCCGCAAAACTAAATAGCCGGCCTTGATTAACATTAAGTGCACAAAGGTCATTGATGTAGGTGAGAAATAAGGTAGGGCCGAGCACACTGCCCTGTGGAACCCCAAAATGTATTTCTTTTTGATCACTTGATAACTCACCCACAGTAACCCTTTGTTTGCGGTCAGTGAGATAAGATTGGAACCATTTTAGAGGCACACCACGTATTCCGAGTGCCTCTAATTTGGTGATCAATATTTTTCGAGATATTGTATCGAAAGCCTTGGCTAAGTCTAGGAATAAACCAATACATTTGCGCCCTTCGTCCATTTTCATAGCTACGTAGTCTGCAAGGTCAGTGACAGCATCCTCTGTCGAACGATTAGCCCTAAAACCATACTGATTTGCTGAGATAAGATTGTTCAATTCTAAATACTTGAGGAGTCTTTTGTTTACAACTTTTTCAATAATTTTGGATACATTGGAGAGGAGTGAGATAGGCCTATAATTTGATATTTCCGCAGGGTCACCATCTTTTAATATGGGACATATATTAGCTACCTTAAACTGTTTTGGAACAATACCAGTAGAGAGACTGAGGTTGCATAAAAAAGCGAGAGGACTAGCTAGTTGGAGCTTGCATTGTTTTAGGAGCACATTAGTTATGTTGTCTAGACCTGATGCTGACTTATTTTTAAGACTATTAATTACTTGTAAAATTTCGAATTCGTCAGTCGGCGTGAAAAAGAAAGAATGTTGATTTTTATTTCTAATAATCATGTGCGTGCTACAGTTTCTTGTTAGTTCCGATTCAGTTTTTCTGAAATCACTTAATATTTTATTAGCAAGTTTTTGACCTATGTTGGAAAAGTATTTATTTGCATCATCGAGTATACACTTTGGTTGCGAGCTATTTAGAATTAATTGCTGGTTACTTTTATTATTTTTTAAGTTACAGATATCTTTAAGTACTTCCCAAGTCTGTTTACGATCACCTTTACTTTTTAGTAATTTATTTCTTTCATGAGTATCCTTGAGATTTTGGATGATGTTATTACAGGTGTTTCTATATTTTTTGTACTCATTTAGTTTATTTAAGTCGTTAGGGTTTTTTCGTAATGAAATGTGGAGGCGGTCACGCTTTTCGGCACATCTAAGGAGACCTGAAGTCATCCACGGTTTGAGTATGCATTGCGATCGATGAACAGGGCGCATCTTTGTGTTTTTTGCTACTGTCGCGTTTAGTATGTTCAGGAAATTGTCAGTGGCTACATTAATATCAGTGTGCTCGTAAAACATAGACCAGTCCATATCTTTGAGTTCGCTTGATATTTGGTCGTAGTCGACTTTTTTAGAGTACTTTATTTGGGCTGAAGTACTATTTTTCGCTTTCCCAATCGAAAACAGCACAGAATCGTGATCACTAATATCTGATCTGCAAGTTAGAATGGTAACTGGTAACCGCGACTTAATCAAAACATGATCCAGACAGCTTGGGCCTCTAGTTGGAAGCATATGGCCAGGAGTAAAGCCGTACTGGGCCGTTAAGTTTAGGTATTCTTCTGATTTAATAGTATTGACGTCGTTTTTAATATCTATATTAACATCACCCACTATAAAACAGTTTTCACTTTTAATATTTTTTATTATGTCTTCCAGTGAATTTAAGAAGTTATTTATATTTTTATACGAAGGGGATATATAGATGCACACAATTGATATAGTGGAATTTAGCTCCAGAACTAAACAGTTCGCCTCTGAGAAAGACGGCTCTTTTATATTTATTTTTAAGCATTTTTTAAAATAAATTACAATTCCATCATTTTGATTGAGATATTTTTTAGAGTTAAATTGTTCATAATTATTAAGTGGGTAAATATTAGCGCTATCTGTTAGCCAACACTCCGTCAATATAATTAGGTCAGGTTGAAAATATAAGTTTTGAATAAAGATAGTTAAGTAATCTAAGTTCTTGCGTATACTACGTATGTTCTGTGACAGAACTGTTATTTGATGCGTTGTGTCACCTAGATGTTGGATACATAAGCTAGGCTCTTCAACGTATATACTTGACGCAGCAGAAATATTATTGTCTAATTCGTTTATCAATATTGTATTAGAAGCCATGACAGTTATAGTAAGTATCTACCAGCAATTGAGGAACAGGTTTATAGTGGAATGTCAGAACAAATAGGTATTCACAATATATATCATATAGACTAGGCGAGAATGTTACTTTTTTTAGAGCAGGCGTTATATTAATTTTTTGGTTTGCGGAATTTTGTGAAATTACAATGATGTGTATATTATATGTAGTCGTGAAAGTGTATGTATGTGTAGTATAGTACAGATTTAAGGTATATTTTTTAATAATGTGATTGAGTGCTTGTGTAGTATGTTTTATAAAATAAAAAATACGAATTTTACAAAAAATAACTAAAATATCATGTCGGGTGCGGATCGTGTAGGTACGTAAGACTTCGTTTGCTATGAGTATGAGTCATGCGGTATTCGAAGAGCCATCGAGCGATAACAGTTGATCTTCGGTATTAATGTGTATGTAAGGTGCGCCTTCCTTTTTTCGCATGTACACCTTGCCATTTGCCGTCCAACAATAGTCGTACCCTTTTGTTTTAGCAGCTTGCCGGGATAGATAGAATAATTTCCTCGCTTTCGTTGTGAGGTGGTCTGATATGTATATAGGTTGTATGCTTCCTTGAAGGCCCAGATGAGATGAATTTAATTGGGGTCCCAGCCTGTTTTTTCTGTATAATTTGACTGCGTTAAGGAAATCCGATTGCAACAAGGTACTTGCGAATTCCACAAGTAAAATGGAGTCCTGTTGGTCTCGTTTGTTTGGAATACGCGACACATCTCTCAAGTCGCAAGTCTTTAGATCGATGTTGAGGTGGTTAGCAAGATTTTGCCATAAAGAGTATAGATCTCGTTTAGATTCAGTCTGGCGCTTAGGGACGCACCTCACTTCGATCATGGATTTGACTATGTTGCGTTCTAGTAGATCAACCTTATTTTCCAGTATATTACATGTTTGGGACAGTAATTGGCGATTATCTTCCAGTTTAATAATCCTTGTCTGTAACTCCAAAACCTGCTCAGAGATGAAGTTAAGTGACTTTTCGATATCAGTATTTGTTGATTTAATACTTTCATTTTGCACTTTAATCTCACTTATATATTTTTCCAACGTGTCTAATCGTGAGTTCTGACTTGTCATATAAGTACTTAACATATCCCTGATTTCATTCTGGAAAGTTGTGAAATTGTCACCAGGATGATCATCGCTTACGCGCTTTGTTCTCTTTGAACGCGTTTGTGACGCTTCGGGTTTATTCGAACTATCAGAGTCCGAGGCGAAGTGAATTTTATTTTGTAGAGAGGAAGGTTCCATTTCGTACGGCAACGGTGCTCTCAGAGATGATGTGTAGCAGTGTAGTTATCAGTTATGCGAGCGTGCGCGCACCGGCGTATTTAACAATAGGCGGCAGAGCGCGACGTCCGATGTGCTAACTGAGACAGCAATGTACGCTTACAGACCAGTACCAGAAGAGCAGCTAGCGAAGCAAAGGCCGCAGAGGCGATCTATGTGTGTTGTGACGTGTGACGTACACTTACGGCACACTTGCACGATCCGGCACGACGAAAGTAAACTCCTGCGGTCTTCTGATGTCTTAATTATGCACTTCGTTTTTTGTTTTGTTTTAGATTTATTAATATTTATTAATTTAATTTATTTTACAATTTGCACAACATAAGACACGTCCAAACTGTTCAGAGGTCCGGGGGGAAGGGGGAGACTCGTGGCGCTGACGAACTTATAGTGTGAAGTGTGTCACCTGATCCCCCCTCGGGTGGTGTCGGCGTTGAGCGCGCGGCCCTCGTGCAGCCAGGTGAGCACGGCCGGCGTGTCGACGTGGCGTGCGCGGCACACCAGCGCCAGCGTCGACTCCGCCTCGTAGTACTTCTCCTGCAGCGGCCCGCCGGCCTCGTCCACCACCCACACTTGTGGAGCTGAAGAAAACAATAGTAGTAGTAGAATTAAATAATAATTGAGCCTAAAGGTTCCGGGTCCAGAACTTTCACATTCGTCCAATTGCTGCGTAGCCCTTTGAACAAGTTCATAGGGTCAAGCAGCATATGGGGCAGTATCCTCAGATAACATCGAATAATATTCTAGGCTACACTCAATGAAATACTGTCGGTGGTATTTTTGCGCTTATGTCGACGAATGTTAGCTGTTTGCATTTAAAGGTGAATGTCGGGAACTCGGGAGGGTGAGAGAAGCACCTATCTGCCGTTCCCTTAGAGAATCTGCGGACCATAACGAAAAGATCCATCGCACAGCAGTACTTGAGTTCTGGGTGTTTTGTGTTTGCGGTACGCCTCAAAATAGTAATTGGTATGTAGTGCTCAAACGTGGGTTGGTTTCGAGGTATATTCGTCAAGTCCCTATGTCTCCACTGCCAGGCGGTGCGACAGAACCTCGTGGGGTTTTACTTACTAAGAATCTAACATGACTTTATCATCCTAAATTTCCCCTCTACAAAAAATAAATTATTGTAACAAGTACTAACGCACTAATTACCATAAAAGCTTATTTACAACATGTCCCATAGAACATGCCTAAAAATATATTACGTCAGCTCTAACGTCGACACTCTCTGTCAATCTCAATTTAGTATATCCTATTCGTTCCGCGCGAATTGGTGGGTGGACTGTTTTTGTGATGTCTATATTCTATTAAATCCAGTTTCAACCAAATATAATTATTTTCTGTCTATTAGGCTTTATAAAACGTTATTCAGAATACTATTATTTAATTAAAAATTATCACTGGTAAGCGCCATCCACATTTACGTTGCTGTTTAAGATCGTGTCACTATAACTTGCACAGTGTACCCGGGACTGTTTCCGACACTTTGTTAAATTGCTATATGTTTTTGTCACTCAACTTGCGCTGAAAATTGTCACCAGTTAATCAGACTTGAACTCGAATGTACAACATCCATCTGTGGCCCAAAGCTTAAAGCAGTTAGTTAGATAAGACTTGAAATAATTTTATAAATTTCAATATCCTAATCTGAGATGATAAAAAACTTAACAAAATTAATTATTTTAAAGTACTTCAAACCGAAGAACCAGCAAATGATTAGATCCCTAGAAGTCAAACTTTTTTATGCCAGTGGTTAAAAATAATGGCTGGTATTTTTTACAAAAAAAAGTAAAGTGTGACTTACTGTTGACATGTAGATAAGTTCTGCTAACTCTAGGCGGATGTGTTGATATCTGGCACTCGTATACCCCCTCGTCATCAGGCTTCACCTCCCTGATGAGCAGTTTCCAGTTGCCCGGGTACCGCTTGGCGACGGACACTCTGCTGTCGGCTGCATACGTCACCGCACCCACGGTCAACAGTTCCGGGATGTCCACTCTACCTCTGCGACGGACCCAGGATACCTACAAATGTTAATTGTCATTTTCATCATCATCATTATCATCAGACTATCATTATCCTCTATTTCTGATAGCCAATTAGACATGTGTCATCTCAAGGGCTTTGAGTAAAATGGCATAATATGACCACAACAATTTTATTTATATTTTATATTTATTTATTTGAATAGGCTTAAAAGACATTCCTAATTTGCTATCGTAACATATATAAACTTATATTAACTACTTACATAAATTAGTTATATTTAAACTTAACAAAAATCATTATCTTAACAAATAAACCATTGAGCTACCTATGTGACTTCACTAAAAGTACAGCAAAATAATTATATTTTCTCAGCTACTATTATACGTAGTCATCGTTTTGTGCCTGTTTTAGCTCACTACAGTGCCAGAACTCTCTCCTTATTAGAGAGAAGATAGGGATAGTACATTTTATTTCCTCGAAGAGAACATTAAGCCTTAACGTACTTCTTAGCATGCAATGTAACTCCCTCTTTTATAAGGAGAAACTTCTTGACCTGTAGTGGGCCGTTATTAGTCTGAAAATTAAAATGACTTCCTTAAACAAGACATTCTAATTAAAACCAAGATGGAAATCCCAAGTTACATCCGATTACACTTCTGGGCACTATAATGATATGATCCGCTAAATTGATAGTCCCATTTTTATGTCTTTTGCAAGTATCATACATCTGAAGCTTATGCAATGTTAATACTTCGCATTAGTCCTTCATCCCCCCTCGGGATTAACACGGAGTGCATCCATTAGTGAGCTGAAGAATTAAATCCTGTTACAGCACATCGAGTTACGATCTATACGTCAGTCTGCTACTGTAATATACATATGAGGACTTTTTATCAGATTTGCAAAAAAAGAGTTGAATATTTAACTTCCTCTGATGGTGTGTGCGTGTTTTATAATAGTTTGTTCGCGATTTTCTTAAAAAACTATAGTATTATTTGGGATGGAGATTACGATATAAGAGCATATTTTTTCGGAAAGGCTTTAGTAAATATGTAATTTAAAGGTATCCTACCTTTAAATTAGTTTTAAGTAGTTAGTTATTTTTCCTTAGAAATTTTTTTTGGTAAATTTATTTTGGTAAAACTTTATTTTGGTTAAATTTTATTTTGCACAGAGCCTGAACTCAGCTTTAAGTCTACTTTAGTCTATGCGTGATTCTTCGACAAATAAATAAACAAGAAAGTAACAAGGGAAACTTTTAACGTAATAACGCCTTATGGATGGATGAAAGTCAGCAACACGCACAAAAAAAGCATGACTCACTGTACCACGCGGGACAAGCGACGCAGCGGCACAATCGCTACATTTCTACTCTAAGTTTGTAACGCAATTTTTCATCAATATTTTATTATGACGTAATCAAGTAAAATAATCGTCCGTTAATCGACTTTGGAGATAACCATTTTAAAGAATAAAACCTTATTAATTTAATAATAATTTAAAAATAGTTATATACTAGTTCAAGATTTGTAGTGTCTGGTACCTGGCTTACATATCTTATAATTCACTCGTAATTCTGTAAGTACTAGAGGGTGCCCGCAGTTTCACTCGCGTAGTTCTTGTTCACGTGAACTTTGGGATGAAAAATGTAGCGGTATATGTGGTATTCTGATATGTACGCTATATCATTGTCAAGTATCATCAATCAAAATCAATTCAGTAATGTTTGCGAGAAAGACAACTTTCACCTTTATAATATAACATATATTTTAACGATTTAAAAACTTTTGTATGTCGTTTAATACTGTGTTTCACCAAAATAGTTTTTGTGTTCTAAATATTGTAAGCTAAGAATTTGTTTAGTAAATATATATTTAAATAAATAAATAATCCTTAGGTTATCATAAAATGAGAACATAAAATCAATTAAACACGCCACACATCCATAATAATTACACAGAAACGGTTACCCACAATCCGCGATGGTCGTTAAAGGATCAGAAACAATGAGGAGTTCGGATCCTCTCAGATAATTACCGAAATTGTTACAGTCCTCGTGCAAAATTGGCTAAAACTCCCGAAAGACCAATTACAAAGGGATTCGGGGAATTTATTTTCCTCCCAGCTTTTTGTGATAAGATGTTATTTACGTAACGGCACGATTTTGAAGCACACTCGAATAATTACGAATCGAAAGCAAATCGGATTCTGAGTTTGTACTGAGGACAACGTTTATGCGCGCCTTTGAATCAATAAAACAGCCGTTTTATAAATAATTAGTAATCTGTCAAACGAATGCCTCGTTTGTCTAGTGGTTAGCCTACGTGGCTTCGATCAAGGGGTCCAGGGTTCGAATTTTAGGTTGGGTTGTTTTCTTTTCTGCTCAGATATTTTCAGTAAATTCTAAGCCCGTGAATACACAGTAAGCCGTCGCTCCTGGTCACTATCATCAACATCTGAAAGTGATCGTTAATGAATTAAACATTTTCACTCTAAGCCCGCCAACCAGCATAAGAACAGCATGGCGGGTCTACGCTTTATATCTACTCTCACGTAAGGGAGATCTACCCTTGTAGTGGGTCGTTTATATTGTGGTGGCTGCGTACACACACACACACCAACGTGTATAATGAAATGTCGACTAAGCATTTTGTATAGCGACGGCGGGTGGATTTGCCCGCTGTATAGTTAGTCGTTAACGAGTAGCCAGTAAGACACAACGCGTAATAAATAATAGTGAACAGTTCGTGTGGCTACTCATTTACTAACCTGACCCTAGCAGAGCACATAACATCCAATAAACCCCTAAAATATATTTTTATTTTTATATTAATAATGAATGTATGAAATGTTTCCTTTGCGTTGTTTTATATCGCAACTAACTTTATAATTCTTGGGTGTGAATTATTTCTAGTTGCAAATAAAGATGTAACCTCTACCTAATCTAAAGACCCTTATCAATTGACAAGAGGGTCGTTTAATTAGGTTTGGTAGACCTATCCTCAAAAAAGGCCGTGTACGAGCACACTAAATTTCCAGTAGCGTATTCGAAAGAAACTCAAAAAATTTTCATGCAATTATGACCAAAAGATGCTTTACTTTACAAGAACAAGAAAGTCTGCCAAGTATTAGCTTACTATGTCCGTTTTCTCTTTAAAAACAACCATCTCCAGTCACCAAAGACTACCTCGAGTCTTAGGGGACTGGAGATAGAAGTGAAGACTGAAGTGAAAATGACGCGAGTTTCACACATTTTGTTCACTCAAAAAGTACACAAGCGCCTAAAGAAGTTCTCACTTCAACAATGTTTTTACAATTTTATTGCTTATATCAACACTTTCCATCAGAAAAGTTGATATTCTCGTGTAAGAAGTCGCGCGTTATTTCAGTTGTTGTTTGACTTTAAACAAAAACTATAACAAAAGCTACAACAAAATGAAAACACGAATTGAAGTCAAACATAAGACCATGTACGAGTATGTAGTTAGCCTTTCGTTTGTGAGCAAAAACATTTTCCCTCACATCTCGACGTTGTTCTATTTTACTTCTTTGAACTACTAAATTAAACTTTTCCTTAATAAGTTAAACACAACAACTTCACTGTCCAACAGAGAAAACTTGAATTTTCTTTGTCTTTGTCAAAGAGCTTGTTCTTGTTCATAAATATAAATATCTTGTTTTCTCTCAACTCGGTTGATTTCAGACTGTTTTTACTATTTATTTGAAATGTTTTGGGTTCCCTTTGGCGAAATCGGTGGTCTTCTTCAGTTTTTTTGATCAATTTATTTTTATTTTTTTATGATTTGTCATCAAAAAATAATTATAGTCCACCGCGCAAATCAGCTAGTATTAGTATAAGTTAGTATAAGTATAAGTTAGTGGTAACCCTTCGTGTACTACGTGGGGTATGACACACCCCAGTCCGCGAAAGTTAACAATTATTTGAAAACTATAAAATCATGGGAGCCCATGTTCTTAGTAGCTGGAGATGCGATGTTTCTGCTTCGTTTAGGGTTATTATGTTAGTCCGCTAACTGCCGCCAAGCTAATTACACGCGTTTTAAGTGGGTGTGGGCACCACACACTCTACCTCGTACGGCGCGTCGTTATAAAGATATGTTGTATAGTTGAAGATATTTGGCTTTTATTATTTATTTAAGTGTCCTATATTAGAGTTCATTGTTGCAGATATCAATTTTTAGATGAATATGTCTAAATTGGCAGATACAGAAATATGTAGATGATGAGTTGGTGTCAGAAAATGAGAATTTAGAAGAGGAATCTGAAAATGACTCCAATCATTTAAGCATCTCAAAAACATGCTGTAATAACATTTTATACACACTAACAGCAGTGGTAAAATGTCCTAGAAAAAAGGACCGAAAAACCAAATACTCGTGTAAAAAATTTTATACGCCAATATGTATAAAACATGCTAATTTTATTTGCTAAAACTGCGATAACTTTGATACCAATAATCTCAACTAAAATTAATGTTTACTGCATTTATTTCATGTTTAGTTCTTAGTTTATACATTCTTGATTCCTAAATTTTAAAGAATTGTGATAATTTACATGTGCCATTTCAATTTAGTATAATTATATAAAAACAAAGTTCTATTCTTAAAACTAAAAAAAGTTATGTTTTTGTTCATTTGTTGACAAAACTAATAAAAATAATTATTAACTTTGTTTTTTTATTTAAACCTGTTGATTACGATATACGAATATTATTCCATCAACAAAACACTCAAATAATAGAAACATACTAGTTTTATGACATCTTACATGTTGGGGTATGTCACACCCCACCTAGTGTAGGACAGGCTTTTTCGTCACCTGGTACACGAAAGTCACGGCTTCTACCGAAATTTAGATTAAACATCATAAACATTACAGGCACGTCAAAAGGTTAGGTGTAGGAGGAATTTTAATAAACATTCTGGGGTGTAATTTAAATATTTTCACTATCCAAGATGGTAATTCGGTTGGGGCAATATTGGGAACATTAATAATGGCCGAAAGAAGACAAGAATAATCTCAATACTATTTATGAATTTAATAAGCCATAAATCAGGGAACAATGCTTTGCCTGGCATTACTTCGCCGGTAATATTTGGCCGGGTCCGTATATTGCGACACTGCCTCGTTGTTACAGTGGTTAGTCTATCGTCTACACTTATTATGATTAATAAATGTGTTATAACACACCGATTAAGTCAGTCAAGGTACCATTGATGCTTTTCTTGAGAATAAGGGTATTTGTAGGGATCGCTTATTAATTTCACAGGAGAAAAATAAGTTTCTTTAATCAATTGATATTGTAAATTTATATTTTGTCAGTTTATATTTATATTTTTGTTATGTATAATATCTTTTATGTTTCAAAAGAGCTTGAAAACAATGCCTACACATAAACATATTTTAATTTTGATTTTAATGAGGTTTTAAATAGTGATCGGAATTGCGACATTGTAGGTTCTGGGTTAGAGTCTACAAGGGAAACTATAAAAAAATTAAATTGAGAGGGGTAACGGAGAATAAGCACACTTTATATGAAAGTCTGTCTTTAAAAAATTTTTTAACAAAAAATAGAACCGACTCAAAACGCACTAAAAAGTAAAAAATAACTGTGTCAAGTTGCTTTAATTTACTTAAGCATATCTATGAAGTCGGTGCCAGCCAAGTTTAAGGAACATTTATTTTACGTAGTAAAGCAGTTTGTGAGTTCTAGGTAACGTCCTTGAAAGTAGAAACTTTGGCTGGCCGATATTAAGTAAATTAAAGCAACTAAATGACACAGTATTTTTTACTTTTTAGTGCGTTTTAGTCGGTCTATTTTTTGTTAAAAAATTTTATTTCTTACTTTTTAGTGATTTATCGCCACGTACCGTACTCGTACTATACTGTCATAGTATATCATATGGCACTAGTAGCCAAAAAGCTACCGATATCGAGTCAAAAACCGAAATCGCTGTAAGCGTGCCTCCAAAATTTGAAGAGTTCCTTCAATTTCCCCAGGATATCATCAGCAGATCCTAACATGAGGACAATGGGACCACCTTGGATGTATGCCCTTTCTAATAAAAAAAGAATTATCAAAATCGGACAACACTGTAAAAAGTTATGCGTGGTCATACATATAAAAAAAAAAAAAAAACAAATATACGTGTCGAATTGAGAACCTCCTCCGTTTTTTTTCGTCGGTTAAAAATTGAAAGGGTAACTAATAGGTCACGCGGACGGAGTCGCGGGCGACTGCGAGTTTAGGATAAAAGTACTTGAGTGAGGCAAAACCAATGTCTAATCAGTGGTGGGTACATCGAGAACTGATTGAAATAGTACTCGTACTGTACACAACAGATTAACTAGAAGTGCTAGTAAATTAATCATAGGTACTTCAAATAGAATAAACATACTATTTATAAATTAAATTATGTAAGACACAGGTAGCCAACAACAAACAGACGCACTTGACTTGTTCGTAAACTAAGAGGCTAAATTGAGACATTTAAAAATTTTTATTAATATTTTATTGAGTTTATGCAAAAATCATTGAATATAATTTTAATTTCGTAGCTTTTTCCTTTGAAAGCAACTTTATTAATGAAAAGTAGACTACAAAATCTTTAACATAAAAACAGCTTATATTTGTTAAAGCTGGAAATCCCACGTATTACGTCGAAATACCCGCTCTCAAAAGAGTCTTTCAAGAGTGTAAAAGTAGTGATAAATAAGTGTGAAATAAAAATATAAGAGCGACGTTAAAATAGGCATTAATAAGCGTAAAATAAGGAATGAGTGAACTAAGCACTGTTATAAATGGATACACCGCGACGCTGCGGAGACAAAAGAAGCCGGTCAAGTGCCAGTCGGATCCTCACGTTCATTTACTGCGTCGACTCATGAGATTTATACAGCTCTTTCTTTGTTTTTTCATACCTCCAGAGCTTCTAAACGCACTAGCCCAAGACAGTACAACATCTATATCTATTACAAGGAGTCCCATAAATAATGGATCAAACTAAATTGGGAAATACATGTCTATAGATTTATGCCTGTAGCTGCAGTATATTTGCAGAAAATTGAGGATTAACATACATATTTGACGTTTTGACGACCTCCGTGGCGCAGTGGTATGCGCGGTGGATTTATATGACGGAGGTCCTGGGTTCGATTCCCGGTGGGGCAGATTGAGATTTTTCTTAATTTGTCTTGGTCTGGCTGGTGGGAGGCTTTCGCCGTGGCTAGTTACCACCCTACCGACAAAGACGTACCGCCAAGCGATTTAGCGTTCCGCTACGATGTCGTGTAGAAGCCGATAGGGGTTTGGATTACATCCTACTCCTAACAAGTTAGCCCGCTTCCATCTTAGATTGCATCATCACTTAACATCAGGTGTGATAGCAGTCAAGGGCCAACTTGTAGTCGATAAAAAAAAAAACATATATGCCTTAAAGTTACGAGTAGTGCGTAGGTTAGGTTGGCTTTTTAACCGACGAAACAAAACGGAGGAGGTTCTCAATTCGACACGTATATAGTTTTTTTTATGTATGACCACGCACAACTTTTTACAGTATAGTCCAATTTTGATAATTCTTTTTTATTAGAAAGGGCACACTTTCAAGATGGTCCCATAGTCATTATGTTAGGATCTAATGATGATATCCTGGGAAATTTGAAGGAACTCTTCAAATTTTATAGGCACACTTACAGCGATTTCGGTTTTTGTGTAAGTATCAGTAGCTTTTTGGCTACAAGTGCCGTATAACATACTATAAGAGTATAACACGAATACGTTACGTGGCGATAAATCACTAAAAAGTAAGAAATAAAAATTTTTAACAAAAAATAGAACCGACTCAAAACGCACTAAAAAGTAAGAAATAACTGTGTCATTTAGTTGCTTTAATTTATTTAAGCATATCTAGGAGTCGGTGCCAGCCAAGGTTTCTACTTTCAGGACGTTATCTAGAACCCACAAACTGATTTACTACTTTAAATAAATCTTCATTAAACTTGGCTGGCACCGACTTCAAAGATATGCTTAAGTAAAAGTAAAGTAAAAATTTTTATCACTTTATATTAAGGTACGAATTAATAGTCAAATTCAGACAGCTGCAGTATTGGTTGTATCTCCATGATGGAACTAGTTCTTATGTATTTTTATGAAATACCTTCCGTAGCTAGCGACACGTGATTTAATAAATAAAAACCAGTTGTGTCATCCTGACATGTTGCCTACTGTCTATAGTTAAAGAACGTACCCTTAAGTTAACTTAAGTATTAATAACAAAAATTACACTGCGAACGGAAACTGTGAAAAAATAAAAAAAATTACCGTAAGTGTGCCAATTACAGTAATGCACCGGAAATAAAATGAAGAGAATGGAGAATTCTACCTATCTACGTGTAAAGCTTGAAATTATAAGGAGAAAAGTTCTAGACTCGTTTGCATTATAAAAGACTTCAATGGCGCTCTAACTGATCGCAGTCAAAGCATGAACGGCTTATCGTATTTAGTAGAACTTTGGTACATTTCAGGCTTAAGACAAATGTATTTTTCAAACCACAGTTTGGTTATCCTTAGTAAAATTATAAAGGCGAAAGTTGTGGGTATGGATGGTTAAAAGTTAAAAGTATGATGGATGGTTAGAAGTAAAAAGTTAAAAGTGCTGCGCATGCATTTTAATGAAACTACACTACTACTTTAATCCCGAAATTCCCACGGGAACGAGAACTACACGGGCGAAACCGCGGGTTTTAGTAGATCACAAACTAGAAACCAATGTTCATATAGCTATATATCAATCTCAATCTAAAGTATGTCATTAGTTAAAGATAGAGACGAATTTGAAACTTACACTGCCGAATTATAAAAACATCGTTTCAGACTTGCTCTATAGTTTTGGGACATGAAAATATGATGTTTTTTTTAAGGAATTTTCAGTAGAAAAGTAATAGGATGGAAATTTGAGGTGATGTACATCCACATACACCATAGAACACATTAAGCCGTCGCTCTCGGTCAATATTATTAACATTTTGCAGTTTGATACAACATTTAAACAATAAAAATCCTAAGTCTCGAACTCGCATTGGAGCAGAGTGGTTTGTTTAAGCTCCTCTCTATAAAATTTTATATAAAATGACCTTAAAAGATAACATCTTCCCATTAATTCCTACAGCAAAGAACTTTGTACCAAAAGATAATGATTTATCCTGTAATAAACATATTTATCCTGAAATAATATCAATGAAATAAAATTAAATATTACTGTGAGCCGTGATAATATTGAAAATTGGTTGCACCCTGCGGATTTCGGATTAAAAATTTTAATTATTTTGCGCGTCGGCCGATTCGCCGAGCGAATCGTACGTTTAAAATCACTTTTGGAATTACTGAGCTACAATTGCATTAATTCAACACATGCACTCGATACGATATCGAGTTTTCTAATAAAACGAAAGGTTTTTGTTGTTAACAAAGTCCGTTTGTTTGTTATTACGCTGTCATGTCTTAATACTTAGTCAATTCAAAATTCAAATTTGTTTATTTCAAGGAAACTTGGTTAGCTTATGTGGAATCGACCACGGGGTCCTCGGTTCGACCCCTGGGACGGAATAATTCTGACTTTTTATTTTTCTATGAAATTTTCATAACATTCCAAGCCAGGGGTCGGGAAGTTGGTGGTGTTACACCACCTCAAAGAGCACGATAAGCCGTTGGTTCCGGTCACTATCGTCGACATCTGATAGTAATTATTAGGCCGCTGACCCGCATTAGAGCAGCGTGGCTCCTTATACCCTCTCCTATAAGGAGGGAAGACTGGCCTAATGATGGAATAATGATGAAAAATATAATTGACTTACCGTCTTATCTTGAAGTAAACTAATCCGACAATTCAAATGAGCATCTTCCCCTAATTGTACAGTTATCTTAGTAATATTTCCATCTGCCGTATCTTCAAACGTCGGGCCATACCTCCTGTCATGGTCAAAGTATGTATTCTTCACTGATATAACATGAGGCACCATATCGATGTTGTGGAGTTGACGAGGTTGATTCGGTTGAGCGGTTGATGCGTCGGGTTCTTTTGATGGTTGAGGTTCTTGGGGGACTTTGAAGGCTTTGGTGCTGTCTATTGTGGAGTTGCCCAGGCGTAGCATCACTGGTGCTGGTACTATGCCTGTGCTGAGCGCGTAGTATGGCGTTACTGTTTGGTCTTGTTCCGTTGATGTTAGGTTGTCTGAAAGTAAAATACTATGTTAGTTAGTTCAGAATTTTATCGTCAATAACTTTATGATTATCAATCTAAAAACAGAAAGGGCTTAAGGTCGATCCTGTTTGACTTTTTATGTCCACAAATAATGAGACTAGTTTTTATGATCAACGAGCGAACGCTGCTCCAATACAGTCACTGGATGTGTTAGGAAGACGCCGACCTTCATAATACGTCGTGATAGTGATAGTAATATAGTACCTGTAGTAAATTGACAAACAGCCACATAACGGCTTAACGAGGCCGCGCCGACCGATCCTTCATAATACGTCGTGATAGTGATAGTGATATAGTACTTGAGATAATACGTCGTGATAGTCATAGTGATATAGTACCTGTAGTAAATTGACAAACAGCTATCTGCATGAGAAGCAGCACGCCCACCCTCCACATAGCGGCTGAACGAGGCCGCGCCGACCGGTCCTTCATAATACGTCGTGATAGTATGATATAGTACCTGTAGTAAATTGACAAACAGCTATCTGCATGAGAAGCAGCACGCCCACCCTCCACATAACGGCTGAACGAGGCCTCGCCGACCGATCCTTCATAATACGTCGTGATAGTGATAGTGATATAGTACCTGTAGTAAATTGACAAACAGCTATCTGCATGAGAAGCAGCACGCCCACCCTCCACATAGCGGCTGAACGAGGCCTCGCCGACCGGTCCTTCATAATACGTCGTGTTACTGATAGTGATATAATACCTGTAGTAAATTGACAAACAGCTATCTGCATGAGAAGCAGCACGCCCACCCTCCACATAGCGGCTGAACGAGGCCGCGCCGACCGGTCCTTCATAATACGTCGTGATAGTGATAGTGATATAGTACCTGTAGTAAATTGACAAACAGCTATCTGCATGAGAAGCAGCACGCCCACCTTCCACATAGCGGCTGAACGAGGCCTCGCAGACCGGTCCTTCATAATACGTCGTGATAGTGATAGTGATATAGTACCTGTAGTAAATTGACAAACAGCTATCTACATGAGAAGCAGCACGCCCACCCTCCACATAGCGGCTGAACGAGGCCGTGCCGACCGGTCCTTCATAATACGTCGTGATAGTAATAGTGATATAGTACCTGAAGTAAATTGACAAACAGCTATCTGCATGAGAAGCAGCACGCCCACCCTCCACATAGCGGCTGAACGAGGCCGCGCCGACCGGTCCTTCATAATACGTCGTGATAGTGATAGTGATATAGTACCTGTAGTAAATTGACAAACAGCTATCTGCATGAGAAGCAGCACGCCCATCCTCCACATAGCGGCTGAACGAGGCCGCGCCGACCGGTCCTTCATAATACGTCGTGATAGTGATAGTGATATAGTACCTGTAGTAAATTGACAAACAGCTATCTGCATGAGAAGCAGCACGCCCACCCTCCACATAGCGGCTGAACGAGGCCGCGGCCGCCTCGGGCCTTCATAATCTGGAACAAATGAAAAATGAATACATTAAGGCTTCGTACTGACTCATCTGTCAATATGACGCCGAAACTGGGCCATATTTCGAGCCCAAATTTGGCGCACGTTAAAAATTCATCAACGACATACATGAGACGCAATGTTAGCGTGTATAGAAGCATCGATTTAAACTTCTTAGAACGAATATATTAGGTGTCCGTAGTTTCTCCCTCGTAGTTCCTGTTCCCGTGGGAATGTCAGGATAAAAACCCGCCTTTGTTTTATAATCCAACGTGTATTTATCTCCACTTTAAATTGTAGCCAATTTTTAACAAACTTTCTCTGTCATAATATTGTGTATAGTGGCGTAGCGGTATACGCACTGGGCTATTAAGACGGAGGTCCTGTGTTCGATTCCCGACTGGCTTCGATATTGTCTAGTAGTTAGTTTACTTACTTCGACAAGCGATTTAGCGTACCGATACGTATATAGTTTTTAAGACCAAAATATCACAATCTGGCAAATAAAGAACGATGTGATGATTATTATATATGTATTGATAAAATCACATCAGCCCTCATGCCATTCAGAACATAGCAATGCTTGTGGCGGCAGAATTAAGAGTGGTAAAATTACTTCCCGGACGAGCTCTGTAACGAAAAGCTTAACCGCGCACCACATTTGTTTAAGTAAGCCGTCCAACAAAATTTATCTTTTTTTATCGTCATGGATACTTTCTACTCGTCAAGTCCATTCATTTGACGTCTATATTGAGAGAGTTATGAAATATGTAATTTGCCGTTTAGTAGCGTCGCCTTTTTTGAACTGATTTTCCTAAAATACAGCTAAAATCCGCCGCCAGAAAATTGGATTTCAAATTAAAAAAACGCATCAAAATCAGTCCATCTATTTGAGCTCTACGATGCCACACACAGATATACATACACACACAGATAGACAGACATTGACGTCAAACTTATAACACCCCTCTTTATGTGTCCGGGGTTGAAACTATTTTTGCTTTGTTTACCATGCAGATTGAATGGCTATAAAAACTCTTTAAAGCACTCAATACTAAGTCCACAGACGAATGCAAGCACAGAAGTAAAAAGTGGCGGACGCAAAATAAGAAAAAGTGGTGATAAAAGCCCCGATCGTTTCAGTTTCATACAATTTACTTGTGCCGGACATGAAAGTGTAATGGAGATTGGTCCGCCTTTTAAAACGTCGGGCGGGCTTGTCAGTGAAATATGCAGTTTTGTTAAAGTGTTGAAGTTTGTACTGGAAACGGACTCTACATGGAAACGCTGTTTGAACGATGCCGTCTTTTTTGGGTATTCCACTTTTAGAATATCCTAAGACCGTTTAGGATTACTTGGTTAAGCACTATTGAAATTCACTTTTGCTTAGCTTCACTTTAGCAATGAATGTCTTCAAAAATCGTTTAAGGGAATACTAACTATCTCTATTATGAATATGTATATATGTATTATTTTATGTAGGTTTATATATCTGTATATATACATTTTCTATATATTTTGTTTTATTACTATTTATGTATTATTAGTATGTAAGTGTATGTAGTCTATTTATTATTGTGTTGCACTATCCGCTTTCCCTCATTTTATTCCAACTGTGCGGGTTGTCTGGAGGAGATCGCTTTCAGCGATAAGACCGCCCTTGTACATATTTAATCATTGTTTTTTATTTTATTCTGTTTGTTGTTCCTTAAATGTGTGCAATAAAGATTTTATCTATCTATCTATCTTTATCTATATACAGAGTGTCGCAGTGGTATGCGCGGTGGATTTATAAGACGGAGGTCCTGAGTTTGATTCCCAGCAGAGCCGATTGAAATTTTCTGAATTCGTCCGGGACTGGCTAGTGAGAGGCTTCAGCCGTGACTAGTTACCGATAAAGACATACTGCTAAGCGATTTAGCGTTCAGGTACGATATCGTGTAGCAACCGAAGGAGTGTGGATATTATCCTACACCTAGGATAGGTAGCTTATGTGGCTTGAGACCACTTCGTCCTGAGTTGGATTTATCAATCTGGGCATGGTACTGATTTTTATTTTTTTAAAAAACCAGTTAAATTTAAGCCTGGAGTTGTAAAGTTGGTGGAGTTACACCACCGTGTTTCGGACAGCACGTAATATCCTCGGTCTCGTTCATTATGACAAACCGACAAAGACGTACCGCCAAGCAATTTAGCGTTCCGGTACGATGTCGTGTAGAAACCGATAGGGGTGTGGATTTCATCCTACTCGTAACAAGTTAGCCCGCTTCCATCTTAGATTGCATCATCACTTAACATCAGGTGTGATAGCAGTCAAGGGCCGACTTGTAGTCTATAAAAAAAAAAAACATCTGATTGAGATTGTAAAATAATCCAAAATAGTAAGCCCGCCAACCTGCATCAAAGAAGTGTGTTGGGTCTAGGTTCACATTTCCTCTTCTGTAGACCTGGCCATATTGAAAGCCGTTAATAGGCTTACTAAATAATGATTAGTATAAGACTCGAGAACAACTTGATCAAATTTATTAACTTTTTGTTCTTTTCCTTCACTCTTATATAGGAGTGCTGTGTTGAATTACGTTTCACAAACACCCAGTACACGTTATGAAATTACTACACTTTTAACTATATTGCTAATTAAATTTGCTCAATTAACTATACTACATTCAAGTTAGTATTCACAAGTTGTAAGTTGATTAGTACAACACGACCGTATCCAAAGTTTCTCGTGTTCATAATACAATTAGTGCTGTGCGACGATTTCAATCGTACACTGAAAGTTATTGTTAGTTGTGTGGGGAGCGAGATTTCGGAAAGGGATATGAAGGGCATGTTAAGGTCTGCTTAATTTGATCCTAACTACTTTTGTCTCGTGGTAATTTTAGTATGTAATTTATTAGGTACATTTTTTGACGTGACAACGTTTTGTAATTCGATAGAGCCGGCTGCACGCACGAAAAAATATGACGTCATGCGTCGTTACCTAGCTTTGAGGCGTTCCATGTAAGGCTTGAAGTGCAAGCGAGAGCGCAGAACGAGCGACAAAGCACAATCGGCCTTTGCGTTCGGCAGCGTTCGACATCCGTCTATTAAATATAATTATTAAATATATTAATTTCAAATTAAAAATTAATATATTTATTATAAATTTAAAATATAAATTTATAAAATCTAAATCAATTATTTTATTAATTTAAATTAATATTTATAAAAATATACTTAAATTAAAAATTTTAATAACCAATTAAATGCTACCATTCCATCAGTATTTTCTTAAGATGCTGTCACGTTCAACTATCGTCAGTAAACCGACTTTACAGACAACCAATTTTTTTTTTATTAAAATAGCGAGCAAACAAGTAAGCCTATAGGTAATCTGCTTGCTTGTTTAGTTGATGTTAAGTGATTACCGCTGTCCATGAACATCTGCGACACCAGAGGAGCCGCTGATACACTGATGCAATAGTTAACTAGTTGTGTCTAGCGGTTTTACTCGCATGGGTCATACGAGTACCTATCGAGAAATCGTTTTTATTGAGCGTCTACATTGCGAAATATGTATTTCTGTTTGATTCCAAGTCTATAATTGTGTATAATTTTAGAGTTCCCGTGATAATTCAATGCGTAGTATTTCGTTTTTACGACTAGTATGAAAATGGACTAGCAGTCTTTTGGGCCCAGTCTCGACAGGGCAACCCGGAATATGCACTTCTCTTCGCATTTCATCACCGGGCCGCCTTCTTGACTCCCTACAAGTTGTTTATCTTCTCGCTCTTGTCCCTATAGTACACTCCCCCTCCCCCAGTCACATTACGCGACTCGCTCGCGACGCCGCGTTCCGTAAAAGCTCCACATCACCTTAGCCAGGTCCATCGCTCCGAGACACTCCTCTTGTGTCAGTGTGCGAACTCCCGCAGCTTGACGAACTCCTGGTAGTATGATGGCTATTATACTATATATAGTTACGAGAGTGTAAATGGAAATTTTGGAAGGGAAAGGCCGATATGACTGTTCAGGAAGACTGTTCAAGACGTCCACTAGACCCTGTTCAGGAATTTTTGAATAATGACCTGATCATTAGTACTCTAAATTGACGGACTTGTATAACATGTAAACGATCTACCCGGTTTCAATAAAGGCATCACACATTCGGAAGTACACTATTTCAAAAACAAAACACATTACAAACAGGTGTCCGGAAACTGAACTGACTGAAACTAAACCCGACACGTCCCTCGTATAAAAAGTAACTTTTGACGTCCGAAATGGAGATAATACCGTTGTTTTGCGATACAGGAATGGTTATTCATTTTGTTCGAAACTAGTGTTGTTTTTGTTATTGGATAACATTCAACACTTGATGGTTAATTCTGTAACTAGCGTGCCAGGGACTTCGTCTTTTTTTCTTGAAGACCTCCGTGGCGCAGTGGTATGCTCAATGGATTTATATGACGGAGGTCATGGGGTCGATTCCCGGCTGAGCCGATTAAGATTTTATAAATTGGTCAAGGTTTGGCTGGAAAGAGGCTTCGACTGAGGCTACCACCATACCAACAAAGACGTACCGCCAAGCGGTGTATCGTCCTGGTACGATGTCGAGTAGAAACCGAAGGAGTGCGGATTTCATTCTAGTCCAAACAAAATAGCCAGTTTCCATCTAAGATTGCATCAACACTTACCATTAGTTGTGACTGCAATCAAGGGCTAATTTGTAATGAAAAAAAAAACAACCTTTGGATCCTAACATCTATCAGTTATTCGCGTGCCACGTCAGGTTTAGGACTCGCAGAGTTATGTCAGTAATGTACGTTGTTCTGCGGATCTCCTCATTTAATTTGATCACACAGATAAGTACATTTAGCATGCTTGCGCATTGAGTGACTCTGAGCCTTCTTACGGGGCTCGTTTATAGTCACTACAAAGTGCTTTTTAACTTAACTGTTTGAATTAAATTTAAACGACTGGTTGATTGAGAAATATTTTTACTCTTGTAATTTTGTCCTAATTTATTATTTTGTATTTGATATATTTGATTGTCACGCCACTAAACATATGTGTACACTTATGTTTTTAGCAAATAAAGTGATTTGATTTGATTTCCCTTGAGATAATAATTCACTAATGAGCCGGAAGCAATTTCGTATGTCAAAGCGTCACACTGATATGAACGTGAAAACGTGATTTTCGTTTAATTAAAAATTGTTCTGCTTTGTGAAAAACTCAATAAATTCCTATTGAATTTTTTTGATAGTTTCATATTTCTATTCCGAATAAAAGCTGCCAATAACGTTAAAAAAAATAATAACAAAGATCTTTTGTTTCTGTTGGATGTATTGAATTTATTGCCATATTTAGTAAAAAAATAAATACACAGACGTTAACTTGAGAATTATTATAATCGCTTATAATAAATAGAATTTAATCTCGTAAGCCTTCGAAGAGTCGCCCCGCCTTCTTTGTAAACTCTACCATTTGAGACATGACAAAATAATGTACGAAAGGATTGTTCCTCTTTTCGTAGTTACTAAAAGAGTAACTACGTATTTTTTTGCTTTTTGGGTGTTTTGAATTCTTTTTTACTTGTAGGCAAAGTCGCAGGCGTTTGCTAGTACTGATAATAATTGAATCTTGTTGCATTATAATGACAATACCGTGTCAACGATATCCTTAAATTTCATCGTTGCAACATCGTTAAAAACAATGCCATTAAAGCAGTGGTTGTCAAAGCCAGTTACCATTATAAATGGAGAAATATTTATTCTTCTCCACAAAGCTTCTTACCCGAGGCCGAGGAATCCCACCGGAATAGTAACGCCAGTCGGAAATTTAATTTAAAACATAACCAGCTTTTAGCTCGCATTTTTCATTTGAAGGCACAGCCGTCACGGTGTGAAAATATTTTTAATTAAGATTTACCTAGAATTTTATTTTGGTTTTTTTTATAGTTTTATTTTGTGATTGGTGAACTAGATTAAGACGGAATGATGATTTTTGCGACAAATGATGCAGAAAGAATCATTCTATGAATTATTGTAAAAGTAGGAACTGCTTCGGGGGTCCAGTGGTTAGTTTATGTGGCGTCGATCACGAGGTCCTGGATTCGGACCCTGGGTCAGGTCACAGAATAATTCTGACTTGAATTTCATTCTTCTATGAAATTTTTATTACATTCTAAGCCCGGAGTCGGGAAGTAGGTGACGTTACACCCCCGTGCCTCGGAGAGCACGTTATGCCGTCGGTTCCGGTCACTATCATCGACATCTGATTGTGATCGTTAATAAATAAAACGTTATCACTCTATGCCCGCCAACCCACATTGGAGCAGCGTGGTGGGTGTACGCTCCATAACCCCTCTCCTATAAGGAGTTAGCCGTTAATAGGTTGATAATAAATGAATAAATGATATGCACAATGCTTTTATCCGCATTGATCCTGTTCTCTTAGGAATATCGAGAAACTCTTAGTCTACATTGTGAACAGTGTAACTATACTTACGCTACGCTAAATAACCATGTGTATAGTTTTAGAGCTTTTGTGATGAGTTACCTAATAGTTTGTTTAATCCGTGGTATTTCACTAACGTCTATAGCGAGGATCTCTAGTGGGACACAAATAACATACGGTACGAAAATGATAAATGTTTTTAAAATGTGCGAGATTAAATAAATATGACGAACTTTTTCGGATGACAGGGATATGATAAAGCATGTTTGTTGATTTTTCTTCGTCCAAAATTATATTAATTTGTGGTCAAAGGAGTTTCATGCCTCAAGAAACGCGTAGACATGAATGAAAACATTTTCATATTAGGTACAGGAATATAATAAATGCTAAAAAGTATGTGTGTCTGTGTGTGTATGTTTATTACTCAATCACGCCCAACCGACAAAGACGTGCCGCCAAGCTATTTAGTGTTCCGGTACGATGTCGCGTAGAAACCAAAAGGGGTGTCGTTTTCATCCTACTCCTAAAAAACTAGCTTGATTCCATCTTAGATTGCATTAGAGGTGATTACAGTCAAGGGCTACACCGCGAATATTGACCAAAGGAGAATGCCAGACAATGTATAGGACTTTAACCCACTAATAAAAACATATTGTACAACAATGTATTATACATCATTTTTTTGCATTTTGTTTACTATTTAATATAAATTACAATTAAAAGCTTTAGAACTAAGTATTAGACCCGAGCCTAACGTTGGCTATCGTCCATTTCTGTATTTTTGTTCCATATAGTTGTCACACTGACATGACAGTCGCAATGTTTCAATAAATACATTTTTAAACAGGCTTAACGACTGTGGATACTAGTCTTTTGGAGCCCACTGTTGACGAAAATACAATAAAAACTATTATACGACTAGAGCCCAGTGCAACAATAAAGATTTAAAAATGCGTAAAGAGTGTAAATTAAAAGGAAATGGTTCAATTACTTTTTTTTAACACAATTTTATTCCGATGTCCAACATTAAAAATGACTTATTGTAAAACACTCATATAATAATAGGATTTTTTTAGTATATTTACAATTTGTGTTCTTTCTGGGTTACGATCTGGCATTCTCCTTTAGCTGAATTAGGAATGGAGGTAGATTATATTCTGAATTAAAAATAGGCAGTTTTTTATCCCGATGTTCCCACGGGAACGGGAACTACAGTGGTAAGACCGTAGGCCCTGCTATCATCATTATCAGCCTATTAACAGCCCCCTACAGGTCTAGGCCTCCCTCCTTATAGGAGAGGGGATATCAAGTGTAGACCCAGCACGCTGCTCCATTGGGGATTCATATCGGCGGGCTTAGAGTGTTAATGTTTTTCATTTATTAACGATCGCTGACAGATGTTCATGATAGTGACCGGAATCGACGGCTTGACGTGCGCTCCGAGGCACGGGGGTGTAATACCACCAACTTTTACACTCCGGGCTTTGAATGTACCTACTAAAAATTTCATTGAAGAATGAAAAACAACGAATCCAAGACCTCGTGATCGAGATCGAAGACACATAGGTTAACTACTAGACCAACGAGACGGTCTAAAAGCAGTCAGCATAAAAACAGTTCTCATACTAATAACAGATAGGCTTCATTAACTTGAATTAGTTACGGCATATTTTTATTATTTTTTGAGAGGCAAGCTATGGCAGAACAACATATTATGTCGGGTCAAGTATTTCACAAGCATAAACAAAAATAAACAAATAAGAAAAATAAATGAAATGCTATCATAGTAGGACGATCTTTTTACTCAGAAAGAGCTGTTTTTAATTATGTTTAGGTTGTAAAGCTTAGCGTCGCGAGCTTGGTAGAATTTGTCCCCTTTGGATTAAACTGCGAGAAACGGATTAAATGATAACGTTTTTATGCTTAGCTCTAAATTAGAGCTTTTTGTGGAAACTTTACCATCTAGTTTCGGTCCGTGTAGTGTAGAAACTTTTCCGCTTCCTGTTGACTGAAGTAGATAACTTGTTTCTTAATATGACTTGCGTAGTTTTTATGCTTTTTTAAAATTAAAAATGTTACTTATTTGTAGCGTATGATTAATACGGCTTAGAAGCAAAATGATTAAGTTGTGTTTTTTTTTTCATATAAAAAACTCAGTAATGGTGCGGATTTGAGAACCAATAGTGACCTGTGCCTCAGAGGAAACATTAAACCATCATTCCCTGCCACTTTCATTAACATCTGGTCATTAATTTATTAGTGTCGCAATTCAGAAACTAATAAAAAATAATGTTTATTACATATTTATCATTTTTAGTTTAAGCCAAAAGGGTTTTGGGTCAGGTCTTTCTTTTAATAGCAGAAGGCATGTGGAGCTTAGACTTAGACTGGACCACTTTGCTCTGAAGCGGGTTAGTGGGCTTACAATTATAATGTTTATTCTGTGACGACTACTACTCGATGGTAATAATAAAGACTGAGACCTACTGTCGAACACAACCTACTACAAATTATTATTACTAAAAATTTCTTAAAAGAAAACAAAAAGGCATCGGACCCAGGAGCTTGTGAGCCAATGCCGATTATGTTAACCACTAGACCAACGACACAGTACCGACTGAAAGTAAAAAAGTTTCAACGGGATTTTCAAAAAACTTTATTCCACGGGGACGAAGTTGGGAAAATCTAGTAATAGTAACTGGAAGAGTGATAAAAACTTTTTACAATTTTTGAAAAAATACGAGATACGTTTTTGCGATTCTCTGAACTTGACTTTCAACTCAACAGAAGCCTTTTACGAAATTCACTCTTTATTAAACGACTTCAAAAAAAAGGAGTTTCTCAATTCGACCGTATATATTTTTTTTTTTTTTTTTTTTTTATGTGTGTTCGCGCATAACTTCGTCGTTTATGAACCGATTTTAATAATTCTTTTTTTGTTGGAAAGTAGATAGTCCGGTGGTGGTACCATGATAAGGACACCAGGATCTGATGATGGAATCCTGGAGAAACCGAGGGGAACTTTCAAAAATTGTAGGGACAACAAGTACGTTTGTTAATTTTTCCGATAAGTATTTAAAAGCACTACAATTTGATGAAGGTCTGGAGTCGATCTGATGATGGAGCCGATCTACATATAAGAGAACTCCTTGCCGATTTACTGCATTTACCTTGTGTTTGGGCTCGATTAATTTGTCTTGATAAGAACTTTACATTTAGATGGGCTGTGACTGTCATTGAGGGTCTGGTGATGAAGACAAAGTACAGTTAAGGGAGCTCCGTAACGGCTTACAGTAGCTACCTTGTGTTTGGGCTTGATTAATTTGTCTCGATGAGAAATTTACATTTAGATGGACTGTGACTGTCATTGAGGGTCTGGTGATGAAGACGAAGTACAGTTAAGGGAGCTAGGTAACGGCTTACAGTAGCTACCTTGTGTTTGGGCTTGATTAATTTGTCTCGATGAGAAATTTACATTTAGATGGACTGTGACTGTCATTGAAGGTCTGCAGATGAAGACGAAGGACAGTTAAGGGAGCTCCGTAACGGCTTACAGTAGCTACCTTGTGTTTGGGCTCAATTAATTTGTCTCAATGAGAACTTTACATTTAGATGGGCTGTGACTGTCATCAAGGGTCTGGCGATGAAGTCGAAGGACAGCTGAGGGAGCTCTTTAACGGTTTACAGTAACTACCTTGTGTTTTGGCTCGATTAATTTGTCTCAATGAGAATTTTACATTTAGATGGGCTGTGACTGTTATTGAGGGTTTGGCGATGAAGACGAAGGACAGCTGAGGGAGCTCTTTAACGTATTACAGTAGCTACTTTGTGATTGAGCTCGATTAATATGTCTTAATGAGAAGTTTGAAAGGTTATAGTTTCTAGTGGGTTTAATGTTTACTAAGTCATGATCTGATAATGAGATCTACGCAAACTCGAGGAAACGCTTCAAACTTTATAGGCATATTTGAAGGGATGTCGGAATGTTATAACTAGCTAGTGACTATTGGTACTTATGGTTTAGTTCGAGTAGGTTCTTTAGTATGTTCGTTGTTGATAAATCACTAAAAAGTATGAAATAAAAAATTTTTAACAAAAAATAAAAACGCCTTCAAAACCCACTAAAAAGTAAAAAATAACTACGTCATTTACTTACTTTAATTTACTTAATCACATTTATGAAGTCGGTGCCACCCGAGCTTTCTACTTTAAAGACTTTACCTAAACTTGGATGGCACCGACTTCATAAATGTGATTAAGTAAATTAAAGTAAGTAAATGACGTAGTTATTTTTTACTTTTTAGTGGGTTTTGAAGGCGTTTTTATTTTTTGTTAAAAATTTTTTTTTATATTCACGCTCTTTTAAAAACTTATAATGGAGTGAATTACGGAGTGAATAGCATCAGTTTTAAATATTAAATTTTCACTTCTAAAATAAATGTTTCGAGTCGCTGTATTTTTATGAAAATCTTTTTATTAACGTTTTGATTGTAGAGCTATTTAATTTCATATTCTCTAATGTTTAAAATATTTAAATATCAGAAAAAATGAAATTGGGTTTTGAATTGAAATATAATTTTAGTTGACGGTGTCCACGGATTTATATTTATCTAGATGCCACTTATTCATTAATTGAACGTCTTGCTAGATACCTAGTCTTATAGCGAGATAAGCCACAGTGACTATGCGAAGCAATTTTTTTATTAAAATGTTCCATTTGATGGCTGTGAGCCATATAAATATTATAAAACATATTTTTAAAAATACCCACTCTTGACATGATAATTATTCATGTATTTATGCAAATGTATTCCAACCTCGGCACTTTTCAGCGCTGTCATCAAAGGTTAAGACTGGAGCGGAATTATCTCGCGGAGCAGTGTCGCGGCGGATTACCTTTGGAGCTCTGATTACCGGCGATTACCGCTGATTACCGCTGATTACCGCTCGTTTTATGCGCTTAGCGGAAATCGTGACATTGCTACATTGAACTTTTTGGGGTGTTAATTTGTGAGCTACAAGCGATTTGTTGACATTGCTTGACAGATAGTTGACAAGTCTATAAAGTTTTGTAGAAAATAATAATATTAAGTTTTATAACTATATCCGCTCACTGCAAAGAGTTGAAAATGGGCAACGAATAAGGCTTTAATGGCAGGTGTCACAGGTTCGATACCAACCCATTTCATTATTTGTCATGCTACTACGTTCCTTGCACACGAGAGTATCAGTTTTAAACAGTATATAAAATACACCAGTATTTTGGTATCATTGATTTTCTCTAATGTAATATTTTGAAAACCTCCTATGACTTAAGTCGGTCCACTGGGTAACGGGTAAATCCCAGTTAATTCCTCACAAACCACGGGCGAGATTCTTTTGATAATAATTTAAAATATTCCAGGCTGATAGTGGGGTCTAAATTAAAGGATTTCACAAAAGTCACGAGACAATTACGCGGAGACGAAAAAAGTTGGTTATACTTGAAATTAAATTACTGCTTAAAGTCGGCTCTCTGGAGAATTCTAAGTTCTTCGGCTTATATCTTAATAAGGTTAGATTTAATTTTTTTTGTTAATACGCTTGGCGAATAGAATTTTGTATTGCCAAGTATTGTTTGAGTTCGTTGGTTTGTGAAGATTATGATCATAAACTGTAAGATACTATGCGATTTATTTTAATTAATAGAATGACACTACTCAAGAGAAACGTCTTATAATCATAAGGCCTGGCTAGAACTGCAGCTAGTTCTATAAAGGACAGGGTAAACTAAATCTGCTCTAGGTTGGTTCCTACCTTTGCGGGAGGAGATTTAGTTACTCGACCCGGCACTCGCACGGTGAATCCACGGAATGCTAAGAAATTCATCTCTCTGCTTAACTTTTTTTTTTTTATCGACTACAAGTTGGCCCTTGACTGCTATCAAACCTGATGTTAAGTGATGATGCAGTCTAAGATGGAAGCGGGCTAACTTGTTAGGAGTAGGCCAAAAATCCACACCCCTTTCGTTTTCTACACGACACCGTACCGGAACGCTAAACTGCTTGGCGATACGTCTTTGTCGGTAGGGTGGTAACTAGCCTCGGCGAAAGCCTCCCACCAGCCAAAATCTCCTAAGAAAGAAGTAGAAATGCCTGGTTTCTTTTGAAGCCATCCTGTATAGTTCCTTATAGTCATAAACTTGTTGCAACAACTTCTGTTTATCAAATCTATAACTAAATTAACTTCGAAAATATCTGTGAAAATCATTAAAGAAAAACAGCAAAATATTTCATATCCGGACAAGAATTTGAACCTACGACCGCATGATTTGAAGCTGCTTAGCACTGAAAAAATGAGCCCATTTAGGTAAAAGTGATCGAAAAAATGCTTAGTAAAAAAACACTATAGAACCCTGGACCTAATAATACTCAGACGGAAAGGTTTACCTCTCTACCAACGAGACTATTTAGGGTTTGTTATCAGTCTATTAACGGGCCTCTACAGGGCCAGACCTCCCTCCTTATAAGGGAGATATTTAGGTAAAAGGTATGAATGATAGAAAGGCAGTATTAATACAACACTTAACAAGTATGACGTGAGGGTAAAAATGGACACACTTTCAAAGTTAGATAATATTGGTGTAGCTGACAGAGCAAGGCAGAGGTCCTGAGGCGTGGTTAGGTGATGTTAAGGGATGAAAACACTTGTATTTTTATGAAACTCCGACGTAAGACGGCTGCTTAGGTGCGCACAGCTCGACGTTACGGCAAGAAGAGAAAAAAAAAGGAGCAAGAGGGCGCTGCCGTCGTACATTGGACGTTCCGTTTATTAAAAACGTTCGGTTCGATACATAGCTAGGGTAAGTTGATATTTAAATTATTATAATTTAAATAAACTAAATATATTTACAATTTAAAACAATAAAAACTATGTACCTAATATATAATAACTAAATAATTTACAAATCTAAATATTATTTTTATTGTGTTTCAGGTGCTGTGTCGGCAACATCCTCCCCCCCAGTGTCACGACCGTGACACTCATCAGAAACAGGTAATAACAAAATCTTAATTACAGGTCTACGAAAGATTCCCGTTTTAGTCTTTACGTCGACCACCCTAATTCTACCATCCTGTCCAGGGTAAGTGTTTTCGATGATTCCTTTGGGCCATGAGTTTCGGGTTGTGTTTGGGTCCATAATTAACACAATATCACCTTTTTTCAGAGTCGGTGCTTCATCTAGCCATTTCTTTCTCGGGAGAAGTACTGGTAAAACTTCTTTGACCCATCTTGACCAAAACATGTCAGCCAACCTCTGTGCTATACGCCATTGCTTTCTAAAGCGAAAATCGCGGTCGTTGAAAGATCCAATCAAAGGTAAATTGGAAGACGACCCGAGTAGAAAATGATTCGGGGTTAAAGCCTCTTCGTCACGATGATCCACTGAAACGTGAGTCAGCGGGCGACTATTGATCATGTTTTCCACTTCAGCTAATAAAGTAAGCAATGTTTCCTCTTGTGGCGCTCTCTCCTTGAGAATGATTTTTAGTGCAGTTTTCACACTCCGGATTAGGCGTTCCCACGCTCCTCCCATATGTGGTGTTCCAGGCGAAATAAATTTCCAATCCACTAGCCTATTTGCTAGTTGTTCATGTATACCTTTGTCATTTACAACTTCTAAATATGACTTCTTTAATTCTGCTTCTGCTCCCCTCAGGTTTGTCGCGTTGTCAGAAAACAAAACCTTAGGCCATCCACGTTTTGCGGCCATTCTACGGATCGCCATAATCGTGGCGTCGGCTGTAAGGGAGTGCACAAGCTCGATGTGTACAGCACGCACCGTCAAACAAGTAAACAAAACTCCATAACGCTTTTCCCGGCGGCGGCCTATAGCGACCTGGATTGGGCCAAATAGATCTAGTCCACAATTGGTGAAGGGCCGGAAATGATGAGCCACTCTTGCTTCCGGCAGGTCACCAAGCCGCGGTGGCTGCGGCGCAGCTCTTCGTATGCGGCACTGGATACATTTCGCTGCTACGCTTCGAACAGTAGGCCTTAATCCGACTATCCAATATTTTTGGCGAAGTTCATTTACAATCATTTCAGTACTTCCATGTGCAGCGTTCTCATGGTACTGCTTGACAATAAGCCGACTGATCGGATGACGTCCGTCAAGTATAACAGGTTGCTTCACGTCATCAGTAATGTTCTTAGCGGCATTGATTCGTCCCCCGACGCGCAGGAGTCCATTTTCGTCCATAAATGGCGTTAATGCACGCAAGCGACTGTCCCGATGTATATTTTTGTTATTCTTGATCAGTTCCACTTCAATTGGAAAAGATTGCATTTGTGAAAATTTCATCAAAATAGGTTCAGCCTTTTTCAGTAACTCAGCATTCAACTCCGTTGGCCTCTTCTTACATTTTTCAATAAATTGCAAAACTCTTGCGGTACTCCTTTTAAGTCGTAACCTCGTCGGATCCGGAACTGGTAAGTGGTCACCATTTATAGAAACTGTATTGACCATTTCTAAATCTTGTTCACATAATTTTATATTTTCTGTTTCAGGTTCAGAGATCCAGGTTGCAGAGTCTTCGTAAAGAAAATTAGGTCCACGGAACCATTCACATTCAGCGCTTAGTTTGTAACGACAGCTCTTCGTAGCAATATCTGCTATATTTTTGTGTGTAGAAATATAATTCCACTGATTTTTATTACTCAATTCATCTATTTCGCCGAGTCTGTTCGCTACAAATATTTTATAATTGCGACAGTCGTTTCTAATCCAATGTAAAACTGTCATCGAGTCCGTCCAATAATAAGTAGCGGAGGGTTTTATTCGATGTTGACTTTTGATCGTATTTGCTAAACGACAACCTAATGTAGCCGCTTGCAGTTCGAGTCGAGGTACAGAAACCGGTTTTCTTATCGGCGCGACTCGGGTCTTGCTAGCGATGAATGAAATTATAACTCGATCGTCGCAGTATGTAGCTCGCCAGTAAGCGACACAAGCGATGGCGTGCGTCGATGCATCACAGAATACGTGTAACTCCAATGTTGTTATCCCGCTCGCACTTACGTTGTCAGGCGAGTTGCATGCTGCTTGGCTAAAGTACCATCTTGGTATTTTTAAGTTGTTTACTTCGTTCAGTTGAACGATCCATGCGCGAAACAATAGGTATAAATCTTCACATAACTCTTCGTCCCACTTAATGTCTTTTTTCCAGGTTTCACGCATTAATATTTTAGCTTTAATAGTGATTGGACTAAGAAAACCATATATATCTAGGATAGACATAATAATCCTTAACATTTCACGTTTTGTAGGTTTTCTGTTGAAGTTTAAAATATCACTGGGAATACGTTTTAGACTAACATCTATCGATAGCGTATCTACCAGCGGTAGCCATAGTAGTCCAAGCGTCCTCTCCGGCTGATTATTATTAACGTGGAATTGTACGGACCTGGTTTCATATTGCGTTTCTTCAAGCACACCCGGGACGTTGCTTACCCAGTTTCTTATCTCAAAGCCACCTCGCCGATGGATCGTTGAGATATCTCTGACCAGCTGTTTTGCCGTCGTGACGTCATCCACAGAATCTATGTAGTCGTCCATGTAGTGTGATTTGAGTACGGCGTTTACAGCTTCCGGCATCTCTTCTTGGAACCGTTGCGCATTTTTATTTTTTACAAATTGCGCTATAAAGGGTGAACAATTTGCGCCGAAAATAAGTGAAGACATAGCAAATGTTCTTACTTGTTCTGAAGGGCCGTCTCTCCATAAGAATCGCAAGGCATCCTGGTCCTCTCTTCTTATTTTTATACAAAGAAACATGTCTTTTATATCTCCCATCAATGCGACAGGTCCTTCTCGAAACTTGAACATAATTCCTAATAAAGATTCCAGTAAGTCAGGTCCCTGTAGTAAAAAATCATTTAAATTTTTACCATGAGAAGGCGCTGCTGCGTCAAAAACTACGCGTAGCTTCTTCTTGTTAGGGTTGTCAACTCCAAAGTGCGGTAAGTACCAGGTTCGATTTCCGGGTTCCGCGTTTTCAACCTGATGGGCATAATTATTTATAAATAAATGATTAATACGTTCACGATATCGATCTCCGTATTCCTTGTCAGCGAAGATCTTCTTCTCGACAGACTTCAGTCGTTTGTAGGCGTTGGGATATGAGCTTGGCATAATGTTGTTATTTTTCCAGGGCAAACCCACTTCCCAGCGCCCGTCCACTAGGCGTGAAGTCTCTTCGAGTACGGTTACAGCGCGAAGTTCTTCAGCGTTCTCCCTTGGCTTGCTGAATATACCTAAAGCCTCAAAACTAAATGAGTCACGTACCATCTTCGTGAGCTCCGCGTCGGGGTCCAGGTGTGTATAGGGGGCAGGCGTGGTGACCAATACATCGTCTTCTATTGAAGATACTGCAATATCTGACCTGGGAACAGAAGAATGTGCGGACACGACACCATGAACACACCACCCTAGCGGAGTCAAAGTGGCAGCGGGTTGGTTCTTATTACCTAATATAGTTTTAGTAGGTACAATTAAATGGTAATTGTCTTGACCTATTAATAAACTTGGCTTAACATTTTTACAACAATACAATTTATCTATTTCATTTAAATAACTATATTTACTTTTATCTACAATTGATAACTTTTGGAAAGGTAAATCTAACTCGGCTATTTTCCTAGCTTTCAAATTAAATTGAACGTTGTTCTGATTGGAAATCGTACAATCCACAATTTCACAATCACATTTTAATTCAACATTGAATGCGCCACGCAAGCGCATGGTTGCTTGTCGACCTGCAATACCTACGGAATCCGCTAAGGTTGACAAAATTAATGAGACGGTAGCACCGTCGTCAAGCAACGCATAGGTACTTACGCTACCCTTTGGTCCATGTACATTTATGGGTACTATTTTTAGTAAAACACAACATGGGTTGTTTATTATAGCGACCGTTTCATTATGTATTTTAGTTTCACTTTCACTATATTGCCCATTTTTTTCACTGTACACTGCACTAGCACTCGCTGGCGTCTTCGTCTTCCAATGGAGAAGTCTGTGGTGTGGAAGCCCACAGCCGTCGACATCACAGACCTGGGCCTGGCAGGTCTCCTTGCTGTGTGTGGCTGCTATACACCGATAGCATAACTTCTTTTACTTGACGAATCTCCATCGATCACGTCGTAATGCTCGCTTGAATCGGCTGCAGTCGGGCAACTTGTGTGTACCGGTGTGGCAAAATATACATTCGATGTCATCTTGAATAATACATATGTTGCGGTTTTCTTCTTTTTTTATATTATAGTGTGTTCGCTGAGGTTGTGTGTCTAAGTAGCTCACACCCGCGGCAGCGGTTTTCGTTGCTTCTTCATGAAGGAAATCGGCAAATAATTCCAACCTTGCCCTATTCGAAGTATCGTACATATATACGTAGTCTGACCACTTTGTAATTAGTGGGCTAGGGCACTTATGTAACAGGTTATTTAAAACTTCTGGGCTTCTAAGAAAATCTAATTCTTTTACAGCTTTTACAGCGGCCACATAATTTTTAATTTTAATCGAAAAATTTACCAACTGATTATGGTAATTAGAAGGTAAAGGGGCAATTTTTCTCACCTGTTTATTTAGGTGGGCCATTATGAGCTCTGGTCTGCCATATCTCAGTTCTAGCGCTTCTAAAACTTCTAGCGGTGGTGTACAACCTATTAATAATGAAGCCACTGTGTCTTTGGCCTCGCCACGTAAACACTTGCGCAACCTGTATAGATTTTCACTATCGCTGAAATTGCATAGTTGCGTAGATTCGTGATACGCTTCCTTGAACTGAAGCCATTCAACTGGATCTCCAGAGTACACAGGTAAATCTTTGCCTACTGTGAGCCTGGTAAGCAAAGGTTTATAACATTCGTCTTGCGCGGCTATATTTTGCACTACATCCCGGTCATGCGCATGGTGCATCGGCGATCGGCGCGGGGCGCATACTGACTGCGCCCGCATATTGTTTTGTTCCAGCCAGTCCTCCACTTTGTCGCGCTTTGTATGTGAGCGTATGCTACCTGCGTACGAGTGTGCGATATCTGCCGCTAGTTTTTTATCAATCAATTCTTTGTCGATAGCAGCTTTTTTCAAAGCAGCTTCGTATTCTAGCTGCGCTCTGTGAGCTGCAGATGAGGTGTTAGAACGTGCCGCCATTTTGACAATGTCCGTTTTGCAACGGCGTGGTAATTCTAACACAGGCTTTGCTTCAGCCTTTTCGGAAGAAACTACTTCTTCCTGTGCGTTTCCCCCTTGTTCTCGACGCGTGCGACGTGTTCTATTCATTATGCGTCGCGGCGGAGTGGTGAACATACGATGTTATAACACACGTGTCTGCACTTACTTGGTAGCTGCAAGGCGTCCGGATTTGCTGTCCGGCTCGAAGTGACCAGATTTTGTAGCTGACAGAGCAAGGCAGAGGTCCTGAGGCGTGGTTAGGTGATGTTAAGGGATGAAAACACTTGTATTTTTATGAAACTCCGACGTAAGACGGCTGCTTAGGTGCGCACAGCTCGACGTTACGGCAAGAAGAGAAAAAAAAAGGAGCAAGAGGGCGCTGCCGTCGTACATTGGACGTTCCGTTTATTAAAAACGTTCGGTTCGATACATAGCTAGGGTAAGTTGATATTTAAATTATTATAATTTAAATAAACTAAATATATTTACAATTTAAAACAATAAAAACTATGTACCTAATATATAATAACTAAATAATTTACAAATCTAAATATTATTTTTATTGTGTTTCAGGTGCTGTGTCGGCAACAATTGGTGTATGGCGTCATAAAATTGGAATAGCTTCGAGCTGTGAAGCGATAAATACGATAGCTCGTTCGGCTTTGCGGCGTAGAGGGTAGAAAGAAATAAAAACTTGCTGCTCGTCCAATTATATAGGGACTTGATGAATAGAATATCCATCAATAGCTTTTCGCTCTATGAGGGTATGCATAGGTTTTATTTTCATTTGTTAGTTTACACTAACTACTATGTTATAGTAATAAAGCAGTTAAGAGAGCTAATTACTTTAACTAAACACATTACCCTCATTTTGACGCAGTCGAGTAATAAATAATGAAAGCTTTAGAAAAGAAACTAAACCGAAGATAAATAAATACCTTATTATATTCTTATTGACACTGGTTACCATTAATTATTTTTAAATTACTTTTTGAAAAAGAAGTTAGCCCTTGACTGCAATTACACCTAGTGGTAAGTGATTATGCAATCTAAGATGGGCTAACTTGTTATGATCCACACATTCAGTTTCTACAGGACATAATACCGGATCGCTAAACCTCTTGATGGTTCGTCTTTGTCGGTAGGGTGGTAACTAGCTACGGCCGAAGCCTCCCACCAGTCAGACCTGGATCAATTTGGAAAATCTTAATCGAACTCGAAACCTCCGTCTTATAAATCCACTGCGGACATCACTGCGCCACGTCAAAACTTTGTTACAAGGGCAAACTTTATTCGTCTACCCACAGATTTGTTTAAAATAAAAATCCATGCACAGCATACGGCAACCTAAGCTTACTTACAACTTAAAATTACTTTTTAAAATGTAATATAACGTAATCTGTAAAAATAAATTCAAATAAATTCAATTACGATTATAAAATCCGTACCTTTTTATTATACGGAATCACAATGACTTGGTTTAATATAATCACATTTAAGAGGTCTAAAAATACGGGTGTCTCGTTATTCTCAGTGAATAAGATGATAAAATAAGATGCTTTTGTTCTTACGGCCGTGTTTCCATTGTGAACAGCACTCAACGGTGTACAGAAATTAAAATAAAAAGCCCGAAAATGCACCCCAAGTAAGAATTATATTCGTGCACAGCTCTAAGGGTTAGAGTACATCGAACGCGACGACATTCGGCACGACTGAATAAGCGACGTAAGTACACTGACTTTTATGGCCCGTTTAAATGTCGACAGATTTCTTTGTACCGAACGAACTACATGTTTAAAATCGTTAATAAAGTCCTATTAACTTCTACTTCGTAATGACTAATGGTAAATATGATAAACAAGAAATCTAAAGTACAAAGTCAAAACTTGCGATTATACCGCCGCAAAAAGATCAAATGAAGATAACTGTACTAAAGAGCTATAGCGTCATCAGAAGCTTACAAAAGTTAAAGCCAGACATGATACGACATGATGCCAGGGACTTAGTAATGAATAACGGTGAAATTGAAAAAGAGAAAAAACAAAGTCAAGAAATAAAAAAATATATATACGGTCGAATTGAGAAACGCCTTTTTTTTGAAGTCGTTTAAAAATAGAAGAAAAAGAATTAAATTTAAGATCAGATGAAATTAGAGTCTATACTAAAGCCGAACTCGATTGAGAATGCTTGTCAACAAACAAATATAAAATGAAGGTAAAAAATGCAACACTTTTTATGCCTAATATATTTAAAATTACTTTTGTTATTTTAAAAAAATCTTATTTAAAAGATATTGAATATATTAATTACTTTTAAGCTTAGTAATCTAATTTATTGTAATGAATTCGTCAATTAATAGTTAATTAAAAAAAATAAATGTAAAATGACTATTGATTTCTACCTTCATTATTAATTTGTTTGTTGACAAGCATTCTCAATCGACTTTGGCTTTAGTATAGTATAATTATTATCCATTCAGTAGTTCATCAAAATCATCCATCCATCCGTCCATGCTTACAAACTTTCGCCTTTATAATATTAGTAAGGAATGTCATCGCATCAATGTATTGTAGCCTCGGCCTTAGGGTGCGCTATTCTAGGTATGAATTGTTTATGCAAGGGACACTCCGGGCTAGATTAAAGTCTCGCCAGAATTTTTCATTTTATTTAAGGAGTCATTTTGATAATAGCGTAGAGAGGCCTACACAGTACATAACGCCTGCGGATGTTTTGCTGTAATTTATGCAGTAAGAGAGGGGAAGATGGGGAGAGATGTAATACATATAGATTTACAGTATGGTAGAGCTTAATACGATGTTAATTAATACCGGGCGTGAATTAAATACACCAATAATTATACCTATTACGTCATTGGTTAGGTGATGTAATAACTTTAATGACTAGGTTACCTCATTTATCATCATTATCAGCCTATTAACGGTCTACTATAGCGCCAGGTCTTCCCCACTGTAGGAGAGGGGATATGGAGCTTAGATCCGCCTTGCTGCTTGTTGCTTCAATGCGATTGCTTGGGTCAGTGTTTAATTCATTAAAGATCGCATAGGATGTTGTTGTTAGTGACCGGGACCGACGACTTAACGTTCGTTCGTACGTTATTATCATTGTCAGCCTATTAACGGACCAGTACAAGGCCTCCCTTTTTATAGGAAAGGGAATATGGAAGGAATATGGTGGGTACGATCACGAGGTCCTGAGTTCGAATCCTGGGCCGGGTTATGGAATAATTCTGAGATTTTCATTATACTATGAAATTTCCAGTACGTTCCAAGCCTGGAGTCACACTCGGGAGGTTGATGGTGTCACACTCCCATGCCTCGGAGAGCACGTTAAGCCGTCGGCCCCGGTCACTATCATCAACATCTGATAATGATAGTTAATAAATGGAGCATTATCACCCTAATCCCGCCAACCCGCAGTGGAGCAGCGTGGTGGGTCTACATTCCTTCCTTTCCTAAAAGGAGGAATGCCTGACATTGAACGGGTCGTTAATAAGCTGATAATGGTGATGATGATTATGAAAATACTGCTTTGTTTGTTTAAAGTAGGTAGACAGAGATATAACATTCACATTTTTTAAAATGCTCCAATGCAAAATTACACCCACCCTTCCCCTCACTATAAACATAATTACACCCAAAAACTCTTTATTGATTTATAGTAGTGACATACATTTCAAATTTAATTTTTGCTTGTTGCGTGTGAAAGCGATTTCAATAGATTACAGTGGACTCAGCAAAATAAACGACTATTTGATGGCCGTTTTAAATCCGCTTTAAATGTTTTAAATTGTCGATGGCGATGATTTATTTTGACAACAAACTGTTGTATAATTCGGCACTGAATGTTTTTATTTTATAATTGAATATTTTATGTTACTATTCAGGATATTTTAAATATTGGCCAGGTGACGAGTACCAAACATCACCTGTATGAAAGGAGTAATGAGAGTGGAAGAAGCTAGGGAAGTATGCAAGGACCGTGGCAAATGGAAGAATGTAGTCTCTGCCTACCCCTATTGGAATGAATCGTGATAATATTGACTTTTGACTGTAATTACACCAAGCAGCATTGGAACAGCGTGGTGGATCAAAACTCCAAATCCCCTCTCATTTAAAGTCTGCAATATATTAAAAATAGTTTGGTAAAGACGAGACTAAATATAAGCTCTCTTGGTTAAACGTCTACCTAAACACAACTCCCGTTAAATAAATAAATGAATAATGAATTCCGTAAACAGCCACCCTTCAAGTGAAATAATTTACAGCCTTAAACAAAGTATGATAAACAACAAAGTTCGCCTCAAGGAAGGAACAACATTGTTGCCTTTATGAATTTCAACCGATGTTTCACCGCAAAATAATATCTTAGCCCCGTTCAGCCGCGAGCTGTTTCTATTTCTGTGTATTAATAAGTCACTTGGGAACTTATTAATTCAGGTGTATATGTACGTGTATTATTTAATCGATACCTGAGTGTTTAGTGTGTGTTTTTTGCCAAATAATTTGCGGAAAAACTAACGTAATTTTTACGGGAATTAAGACTTTGTCATATTACTACTATATGGCACTGCTTCTTCCATAGATATAGACGTTACACACACACGCACTTGTGTAGTTACATAAAGAAGACGTCATTGAAAAGTGACCGAAAATTACGTTTTATTTATAGGCACGATGTTTCGAAATTTGAAGTAAAATTAACTCAGATATACATATTAGAATTTCAGCTATCACGAGTATATTCCATATTATTTAAATATAAGCAGCTGAAACTCACGTCAGTGGCGTTGGCGTTTGCTTCACACCGCGTTAAATGAACATACAAGCTCATGATTAACGACCCCGAATGACTACTCCGACAATGACGTGAGTTTCAGCCGTTTATATTTCAATAATACAGATATTATACAATAATAAATAAAAAAATATAATTCAGGACAATTCACACATGGTCACCTAAACCCATATATAACTACTTAAAATGTATTTTTGTCATATGCCACAAACTACCACAAACAGCCACAAAAAAATGATATTAATTGGCTTAATTTACTGAATATAATTAATTCATCATTACCAGAAACACTAGAAAACTAAAACTAAATCGAACATTGGTTTATTTTACAATGTACTAAAATTTTCACATTAATTTTTATAAATAAATAAATAAATATTAAAGGACAATTTCAAACATCGCTATATAGCCCCAAAGTAAGCTTAGGTAGGTTGTGTTATGGGTACAATGATAACTGATGAATATTTAAATATATATAATACATAAATACTTATAATATATAGATAAACACCCAGACACTGAAAATATCCATGCTCATCACACAAAGATTTTCCAGAGGTGGGAATCGAACACAGCCTCGGACGCAGCTAAGCAGGGTCACTACCCACTGCGCCACTCGGCCGTCGACTATTTAATAAGACGTCGAGTATTTATTAAAAGACAAGGCTAAGGGTGAATATGAATATCGATTATAGTAAAACTAACTAGAATTGACGTAGTACATAGTAACCCAATTTTAGTCAACACATTTTCATTTACACCACACCGTTTCCTTGGAATCATTTTGGAAGAAAGCAAAACAAATATTAATAAAAGCGAATAATAGAGTCAAGCGTCCACTATTATACGAACAATACCATCAACACTTAAGTACCGGTATATTAATATTGGGAATAGAAAAGAAATTTGTATTATGTATATATCGCCCGCAAACCATATTATGAGGGTCTTGTATGACACTTGACGGGCTCTTTCTTTGCGAAATGGGAAAGGGCCAATATTAATTTTGCAGACTACAAGTAGGTAACGTCTGAGAAGTTTTATTGTCATGTGATATATAAGTGTAATTTATTGTACCGTTTGATCTATTTTCCCTTGAATTCTGATGAAACTGAACAATATCTCTTGTTTATAATTGTTTTTATTCATTAAATTCACAAGTTAGCCCTTGACTGCAATCGCACTGATGGTTAGTTATGACACAATCTAAGTTGCAAGCGGGCTGACTTGTTAACAGTAGGATAATATCCACACCAATAGGGTTTCTATACGACATCGTACCGGAACGTTAAATCACTTGGCGGCACGTCTATGTCGGTAGGATAGTAATTAGCTGCGGCCGAAGCCTCTCATTATAGAAGATCCTAATCGGCCCTGTGGAGAATCGAACCTAGAACCTTCGTTTTATAAATCCACCGCGCATTCCATTGCACTACAGAGGCCGTCACAAAATCGCGATAGTACTTCGCTGGAACAGCTCACAAAAAGCTATTACTAAATTTATTTACATATCGTAAATCTATAATATAATTATTTCCGACCGCCGATCTTGTAAATATCTGTAACATTTCTGCCCAATCAACTTTTCATAGTCTTCAATAAACCACGCTTCTTTTTTCGGCTTTAATTATTTCCCTCGTGCATTTCTATCTCAGCTCGATGTAAAATTGATTTCCCTATCGAGTTCGTTTACGTGGTACATCTATGAATTTTCGGATTCTAGTATATGAAATATTAAACCTAAATTTTAAAACCACTAGCGATTTTATGTTTACGGCGTAATTGCTTGATGCTTCAATTTTCTATTGCAAATACTAGTGTATAATTTTCCTCTGGCTGTTTATGTCAAGCTTTAAAGGTTTATTTTAACACTTTGTATTTATTTGGAATTTTTATGACTGGTTTTCTTTCTTATATTTTGGACACAATTGTGATTTTATCATAGAGACTTTGTAGTCTCTTAAAATGGCACTAAGAAAAGCTAAAAACAAATGAAAAAGAAGAGCTTTATAGATAAAAATTAAATATTTAAGATTAAGTGTAAGCATAATAAAATAAAAATAAAATAAAAAAAAAGTTTATTTTGAGCAATAATTAGCTGGCACGACAGTATCTAGCCGCAACTGAAAACTACCTAAAACTACTAAAAAATATAAAAAAATTAAAATTTTTCTAACTTTATTATTTTCTATCCTTGTTATCATCCATCATAATTATCGTCCTGATAATCATGTTGGAAATCTAATGTAACTAAGGACTTCTGTATTAAATATTAAAGTATAACCAACTGCCTCAGAAACATCAACAGGTATATTATTTTATCTAAATATCAATATCATAGACTCTAAAATATTATATTTCACAATACAAAAGTTCCTAAAACGTATACTCAGAATAATTAAACTTTTAGTTAACAAAGTCTATAATTGAAAGTGAAAAAAAAGTTAAATCGTGTCGCCATGAGTAGTGAATAAATAAAGCCTTTGTTCAAACGCGAACCCTTTACAAAGTTGTGTTCTATCAGCGAGACCTTGGGAACAAAGTCACCAAATCTCTTGTTAGAGTGCGAAACTTTACAGACTTTAGGGCGTATTTTCATTGAACGAACTTGGTTCACAGCATGCGGGGTATTGTGTTAACTTGTGTCGTACTAAAGATTATTTATAGGTAATCGTTGGGATTTTAAAATTTTTAAACGAAAATTTGTCATGAAGAGATATATATTTAAGCGGCGAGAGAATTAAATGAAAATATACATGAAACATCTATGTTGATGGTGACAACTTGACTTGACAATGTTGAGAAATTAGATCGACTGATGGCCACGGCGCAAGTGACTAGTATTTATCGACAGTGTATAGGAGGAATCATTGATATAATCTATTATTGAACGTTGTTTGGCTGAAAAATAAAATTTGCCCTACCCTGACTGATACAGATATTGAAGAAATACACCAAGACAATAAGCGTAGTGATATGACTTCAGGTGCAAAATTGTTTGCTATGAGCACTCAATTTTATGTCGATAAATATAAAAATACAATCCAAAATACAAAATTGATTCATACAAATTATTTTTGAGTTTGTCAATATTATCTGATGAAACTTCACAATAATATAGCTTACATATCAGAATAACAAATTTAATCCCGAAATTTCTACGGGAACGAGAACTACGCGGACGACACCGCGAGTGTCCGAGTGTCCTCTAGTCAAATATATAAAATTTCCATGTCACAATGTTAGTTACCGTACTTTACCGATTTTTACCAAATTTTGTTTGCGTATTCAGCAGGTCTGAGAATCGGCTACTATCTAATTTTCATTTAATTTTTTTTTTATTTTGAATGCAAAACAACGTTTGCCGGGTCAGCTAGTAATTTAATATTAATGGAATATGCATAATAAGTGAATGTAAAGTTCAAAGGAGATGTTATGCTACCCGAATGTATTTCTTACTTACCAATGTAAATGCACCCTTAGGTATAACGGTGCATCTACCTCTTTAGCGTAACATTTCGAACTACTGAGTTTTAATCAGTTTGAAAAAGTTTCCCACGTAATATTACTAGTTTCGAATTTTCCTTAACATCTGATAGTGACAATGTTTCATTTATTAACGATCACTATCAGATGTTGAAGAAAGTGGCTGAGACCAGCGGCTTGAAGTGCTCTCCGAGGTACAAGGGAGTAACACCACCAATTTCAACACTGCGGGCATGGAATGTACTGAAAATTTCATAGAAGAATGAAAAACTCAGGAAGTAGTCCGTGACCCGACCCAGGATTCGCCCCAGGACCTGGTTATCAAAGCCATATAGGCCAGCCACTAGACCAATGAGAATTTCCACTGACTAACAATCATGTCATCACGAAACTTGTATTCCTTACAAGTTTGCCCTTGACTGCCATCACACCTGATGGTAAATGTTAGTGCAATCTAAGATGAAAATTCACACCCCCTTTGGTTTCTACACGACATCGTAATGGTTCGCTAAATCGCTTACAATACGTTTTTAACCGACGAAAAAAAACGGAGGAGGTTCTCAATTCGACACGTATATTTGTTATTTATTTTTTTTTTTTTTATGTATGACCACGCATAACTTTTTACAGTGTTGTCCGATTTTGATAATTCTTTTTTTATTAGAAAGGACATACATCCAAGGTGGTCCCATTGTCCTCATGTTAGGATCTGCTGATAATATCCTGGGGAAATTGAAGGAACTCTTCAAATTTTGGAGGCACGCTTACAGCGATTTCGGTTTTTGACTCGGTATCGGTAGCTTTTTGGCTACTAGTGCCATATAATATACTATGACAGTATAGTACAAGTACTGTACGTGGCGATAAATCACTAAAATGTAAGAAATAAAATTTTTTAACAAAAATAGAACCGACTCAAAACGCACTAAAAAGTTAAAAATAACTGTGTCATTTAGTTGGTTTAATTTACTTAAGCATATCTAGGAGTCGGTGCCAGCCAAGGTTTTTACTTTCAAGGACGTTATCTAGAACCCACAAACTGCTTTACTGCGTAAAATAAATGTTCCTTAAACTTGGCTGGCACCGACTTCATAGATATGCTTAAGTAAATTAAAGCAACTAAATGACACAGTTATTTTTAACTTTTTAGTGCGTTTTGAGTCGGTTCTATTTTTGTTAAAAAATTTTATTGTCGGCACGGTGGTAACTAACCACGACCGAAGCCTCTCACCAGCAACACTTCTTCCACGAGCACAGAATCTATGCGAGCACAGCTCACACATAATATTCACACCCTCAGAACAAGCGCTAACATTATCTAACAGTAGGAAAATAACTCTTCCATAACTCAACAATAATAATGTAATTTTCGTTACACGTACCAAAGTTAGTGGGCCGCTCGTATAAAGGGAAAATCTCACAGAAAATATCCAGAACTAAATTATTACGTGAGTTGGTAACGCAATTTAGTATATCACGAGGGTATATTCAATTGGGCACATCGAACTAAGTTAGCAGTGATTAGTGAGGTATAACTTGGATAGGATGTTGGTCAGGAAAATCTGAGCACAGCAGTATTTCGTATAAGTCACAGTTAATTTCATAAAGGCGAAAGTTTGCGTATGTCCTCGGTTTTTTTTATCAGAGTCATAGCATCGCGTCGCGTTAAGTTTTTCGTCTATAGGATGTTTATGTCTGTTTTCCCACCATTAGGCTCTATTTGTACTATTCCCTAAATTGGAGACAGGATTATAACTAATTTAACTAATAAAATTATTATTATAAAAACAAAAAACCTGACTGCTTAGAAGTTATGAACTGAAAAGAGAAATCCCAATAGATTAAATAAATCCCAATACATTTTCGTTCCGATTGGTCAAAATACCTAAATGGTTTCTGATACTTTGAAAATAGTATCGCGGAACGCTTGGGTAACCCTTCATATATAATGAAAAGAGAAAAACAAGGATCACCATATCTGTATAAAATTCTAAATACTTTATGGTGCTGCAAACAGGGACAAAATACTTTAACCTGTGGAGAAAGAAAGATCTACCAAAACTCGTTTGTTCCCGTCTGCAGCACCATAAAGTAAGAATTTTACACGTGTGTGTTTCTCTTTTCAGATTATACTTAACATTATATTTGTTTTTATAATAATAATTTTATAATTTTTAGTTTTAGTTTATGGTGTAGAAATGAGACGGTGCATACAATTTTGTTAACAAGTAATTGAACATGATATGATATTTATATTTTTGAAATGATCTTTTTACGACCTTTCAATTGGTACCCATATTGCTAAGATAAGAGAAAAAAATACACACATCCCCCCTTTTTTCCCCCATTTATAGCCGCCATTTTGAAAATTTATATAGCCTTTGTCACTACCTCAATTTTGACAAATTCAACGACACCTCACATGTCAAAATCCGTTCAGCCGTTTAGGCTGTAGCGCGTGCCGAAGAAATGGTCATACATACATACATACATACATACGCTCGAAAAACATAACCTTCATAACTCCTTCTGACGCAGTCGGGTAAAAAGAACATTAAAAAATACAAACACTTTGTAATTTGGTATAGGTACAGATTTAGAAATATACATATCACAATTTTAGATTAGTAATTTTTTTTACATAAAATAATATTAATTTATTATAAAATAGAATAAGAGTAATGAATTCATGAATTTCACGTACAAATAAATTAAAATTCGACAAAGATATCCCAAATTATCTTCTGTCTCTTTTTTGAAAAATAAAAATTTGTGCGAGTTACAAATTATGACGTTATAGTAGTGTACGACTGTCTCTGTCTAGTTATTAATATTTAAAGGCCTTTTTTTATATTTCATAACTTTATTTGTTATTTATTAAATCCAGTTTAAAAAAAAAGAGTACAAAACACTAGTATTTTAACATCATTTTCCCTAATCTAAAAGTAATTTTCCATATACATAAGGTAAATTAAAAACGTCCATTTTTTGCCGGTAAAAGCATCTAATGCCTTCAAGTCGGATGATGTACGAGTACCTACGAAGTATTCTTGTAGGTACTTACTCTCTAAATTGGCACAATGTTGCCTTGATCTAAATGCTCGTTTGATGGCCACAAACGAGCTCCTCGCGTGATCACTGACGAGATGCAATCTCCTTCTAAATCTCTTCTTGCTTTTAGCTTTAGAAAATTACGTTAAGTATTACTGCGCTTTAAGAGTTTTGGATTTTATCTCTGTTTTACATTTATTCTAATTTATTTCAAATTTAGTTTTGTACATTAAAGAACAATGTTCTGAATTTCATTTTTGATTTAAATCCTTATTCATATTACAAACGCGAAAGTTTGTAAATATGAATGGAGGGATGGATGTTTGTTATTCTTTCACACAAAAATTACTGAATGGATTTTGATACGGCTTATATGTCAGAATAACATAAAGCCTACGTTTTATCTGCAATTTTTACGGGAATGGGAACGAGTGACCTCGAGTTTATAACAGTTTATTTTAAAAATACCTTATGGGGATTGAAAAACTAATTTTTGAATAATGCCGTGCCTCGAAGAACACGGCCGGCAGTCCCAGTCATTATTATTAACATAAATTTAATTGCGATTCCCAAAAGAGTAAAAACAGTATTATTTAAAGCCCGCTAACCTATGTCGGAGCAGTTTGTGAAAGTAAGTTGCACGTCCCCTCTCCTATAAACAAACGGCCCGACCCCGTAGTAGGATGTTAGATACTTAGTAAGCTGATAATCTTCAATTCATTACTTTATGTTACTTATCCATCGTTATCGAAAGTTACATTAAAATATTCAAGATTCTTTTTATAGTACCTATATAAAAAATTATATATCTAATATTCGAAGTGATTGAAGTACTCGTATAAAAAAGCGCTAGAGTCGAAGATTCTCCAAAATTTATTATTCCGCTTTGACCGGTACACTTACCCGCAAAATTACTTTGATCGAGAGCAATAAAACAATATATACCGATGCTTACGATCGCAATAAACCTCCCACGGCACTCGGAGGCCATTCGCGGGATTAATATTGGCTTACTAGCTTGTATAGCCAGCTTTGTCTGTGTGTTGCGAACCGCAAAGGAAATCTTAATATACTTCGATATCATTTCTGTATCGTTTCTCGATACTTAAAAAAAAACGTCAATATTGAAGCCGATGTATCTACAGCGGTTGTAAAGCTGGTGTAACAGAAACCGGAATTCTCCCATGACATTTTGTAGTATGAGACTGATAGTCGAACTGAAGGTGGAATGATCGACGAGGTGTTTGTAGGATGCATATTTTTCATAAATCGACGTCCTGGTTATTATTTAATAAGTCGTATCAAATTCGTTTATTTTAAATATACCTTTAAAAGCACAATATGGAAATGACACGTTTGTCTTCTTGAAATAACTCAAATATTGGGTTGAAAACAGAAAAAAAATCGAGCCAACAAGAACAAGTGCTTTTTTAAATTTAAAGCTTATATAAATTTTTAGCTCATATTAATTTGCTTCAATGAGACAAATATCTTCTGGATAAGAGCGGAGAGTACAGAGTTTTTTGACGTTCTGTCAATGCACACCTGTATTTACGCTCCACTTTAGAACAAGTATCCAAAGCTGCTTTAGCAGAATCCTACCAGATTTGGACACGGAGAATAATTCTAGCAGAGAAGGCGAGCGTTGACAGGTCGCAGAGAGTACCCTTAAGCCTACATCAGTGCCGCAAGTGTCGGTCTCTGTTCGGCGTTTTTCTCTCTGTCGTACGATGGACCCGACACCCGTACGGTGAATCCATGGAATGCTAAGATATTTGTCTCTGTTTTTATTAGTTCCGCTCCAAAGTACCAAGAAAATATTGCAGTTATTGCTATAAACTAAAAAACACACTAAGCAATCTAATAAAAGAAAGAATAAGTCGGTTTTATAAAACATACCCTTAGTTAACAGTCTCCAGAGAGACTTAGTTGAGAAACTACTTGACATGATTTGACTCATTTTATTTCGTAAACTAAGGTACAAAGTTTAATTAAAAAGAATTTATATAGAGCAGCAAAAAGTATTCTTTTGAGTTTAATTTAACTTAAAAATAGAACAAAAGCGATCTTTCAGTAGGATTAAAGTGGAATGCTACTCCACGTCTTTCCTGTGCTGGAAGTGGAGAGATTATTTTTAAAACTACACCGCTTTGTTCGTTTTGTTCACGCGACTCGCTCGTACGGGTGCAGCTGAGAATAATTCGGCTCCGTGAAATTGCAGCAACATAAATGTATTTTATTAGCTAACAATATGCTTCTTATACACAATACTTGTAATTTGTAGTTAGGTAGAGTGGTATTCATGTGTAATTACTGAAATTAATCTATGGGGAAAACTTATTATTTCTTTCTTCGGTGATACCTTAAAAAGTCTAAAGTAAAAACATGTTACAATAAAAAAAATTTAAAGAATAATTCTATAAATTAACCTTTATTCTAATATTTATGGCGCAGATAGAGATGATGCACGATTTTTGATAAAAGATATTTTTTTATTTTTTTACGAAGCGGACTCTAAAATAAGGTATTTTACCCAAAAACTTTTAAACTAAGATAAAAATATCGACTTTCTCGCAAAATTAAAATTTGTATTGAGCTACTATGGCGTCATGTGATGGCGTAGGATTGTGTGATGTCACAATAGTGTAGGTCGTCTCTGTCTCATTACAAATATTGACAATTTTATAATTTTTTATTAAATTAATTTAAACGTAATATTGAAAGGCAAACCAAAGAGTGTCTATATTTAAGCCACTAAAATTGCTAGTAATTATGCTAATAAAGAACTTAATAGTTTCGTTATTAACTTCAGGCATATTAATCAGATTATATATTAACACGTAGACATGTATACGAATTAGTGAGTCAATATATTACCAATACAAATAATCGCGGAGGAAGTATCCGAGGTTCACTCGCTCGGTTTATCCTAATGGACGTCCTAATAGCGTACGGGACGTGATCCAAATGGAAGAACAGACTTTATACCTCGTTTATACTTCTCTCCACTAAAAAGTTACAAGAGAGGTATTTCTATATTGTCTACAACTTTTGTAAAAGTATCAGACCATATGGTCACAAATTTTTTATATAAACTCTATGAGGTTGCGTCGATTTATTTATTTATTAATTATTTCAGAAGCCAACAACAACACACACAAATACAAAAATTACAATTAACAAATATGAATTAAAGTTACAGGTTACATTGTATGCCCCACTTAAAGGCTAACTCAGCGTGCATTATCTTATTACACTCCTTGAAATTAAAATCTTAAAACTACACTAATTAAGAACTAAGCTAATAAAAAAAAATACATGTTTACATGGAGAAGCAATAATAACAACATAATTATGTCTATGTGTTTATCTATATATTATAAGTATTTATGTATAATATATATAAAAGTACTCATCAGTTTTCATAGTACCCATAACACAAGTTACTTACAAGTACGCTTTCTTTGGGGCTATATAGCGATGTTTTTAATTGTCCTATAATATTTATTTATTTATCTCTATGAGGTTTTATCGTTTTATTGCATAGTAGTAGTAATAGTAAGAGGATCAATAAAATAAAAAATAAAAATAAAAATGCATTTATTGACACCAGACAAACAATACTTACTTAAAACTATGAACTTACAAATATTAGACAAATTTTGTATACAACTAAGTATGAATGTCAATGTACTCGTTATTACATATCAAATGACTCCAAACACGATGGGGTAGTGTTGCTTGATTACAAAGTTCCTATGACCTTCCAGCTTCAGCATCAGATCAGCTCCATATCATTACAATATACAGCTATCATGCGATCTATTTGCATGCATTGCAGCTAAATCGAAAGCCAGAAAGTTGATCTAATTGAACTTGATTTCATTAGAAATAAGGGAACATGTGAAACTTTAAAAACTTGTAAATAGGAAGTACTTGTTTTGAAGAGACCACTATCCCTATTCGTTCACGAGTTTATCATTACTTGCCTCCAATAAGTCACTATTTTCTACAGAAAACGCGGTCACAGTCCTTTGGAATACAGTTAGATACACGTGAGCTTATTACGTTCTCTTACGTGAATGGAACTATAGTGTTGTGGTGCAAACACTTTTAGGAGACCGTTCTGGAGAAACTGATGCTTAAAAAAATTTGTTTGTGGTTGTTCGAAACAAAAAACATGGGCATATTAAAACGTATACGTAAGATCTTACTTACATTATAAAACGACGATATTTTCTTTAGATATTTCAATTCAATTCGAGCTATGATATTTTTCTTACATATGGCTACATAAAATTCTCAGGCTTGAGTTGGGTTATGGTGCACACGCTTATCTCAAAGAGCACGTAAAAATTCCGTTTACCATTAATACCTAACAGTGATCATGAAAGGATTAAACATTTATCAACCTAAACCTGCCAACCCGCCTTAAAGCAGCGTGATCTGTCGAAGCAAACAAACAAGAAAGGCTTGGCCGTGCAAAAGGCCGTTTCGATCCAAAAAGTTAAACAGCCTTCAGCCCTAGTCGTGGCCATTTTCCATGAAATTTGATTGACCATTAAAATCTTAACATTTTATCATGATAGGTACGTATGTACGAGTTTAATGTACTTACGTACCGTCTCTGCAGTAGTTGGTCACGCTTTGATTTATATCCGGAAGGACCTCCGGCAGGATCCCAATCGAATCTTTAGACTCAATTCAGGAATTTGCATGTTCTAAATAAGCCTAGATCTAGTCTGGCGATAGACTGCTATCGTATCGTAGCTAGTTGTGGTCACTAACCACAGCCAAAGTTTGTCGCCTACCAGTAAACGTGTAACGTCAAATGATTTAGGTTTCCAGCAAAGTATATAAACAAATTTAAATTATAAGTACAGAACTACAAATTGTACTTGACATTTCGAAAGTGTAAACTAAGCCTACTTGAATGAACAAATTTTAATCCATTCATCGACTTATTTCATCTACTTATTTTTGTTTTAACTCAGATTGTATTTTTGTTTTTTGTTTAGGAAACAATCAGTCTTTCCGGGGTTTGAGTTCTAAAACTGGAAGAAAATACTGAGCTTTTTATTGCTCTCTCTTTATTCTCAGTATAAATTCTTAGCCCGGTAAGTTGCGAAGTATTCTGAAGTTAGGCTAGTGACCCCTCTGTGCTTCAGAGAGCACGTTTGTCCTGGTCAACATCATTAACACCTGATAATGATCCTACCCAACAAGCCAAACCGCATTGGAGCACAGACTTGGTAAATATCCAGGCAACTTGAACCAAACGTTTTGCATTTACATTTCTAATGCGCACAACAAAAGTGTGAAATGCCCTACCAGCGTCAGTTTTTCCTACTACCTACAATCTGAACCATTTGAAGGTAAGAGTGAATAGGCATCTTCTACGTAAGCGCGTTCCAGGCGTAATTGTAGCGCAATAAAAATTATATCATACTATAAATAAAAAATTTTAACAAAAAATAGAACCGACTCAAAACGCATTAAAAAGTAAAAAATAACTTTCTTTTTTTTCGTTGCTTTAATTTACTTAAGCATTTATCTATGAAGGCGGTTCTATTTTTTGTTAAAAATTTTTATTTCTTACTTTTTAGTAATTTATCGCCACATAACGCACTCGTACTATACTGTCATAGTACATACATACGGCACTTGTAGCCAAAAAGCTACCGATACTTACACTAAAACCAAAATCGCTGCAAGTGTGCCTATACAATTTGAAGAGTTCCTTCAATTTTCCCAGGATATCATCATCAGATCCTTACATGTTGAAAATGGGACAACCTTGGAAGTGTGCCCTTTCTAATAAAAAATAATTATCAAAATAAGAAAACTCTGTAAAAAGTTTTGCGTGATCATACATACAAAAAAAATATATACGTGTCAAATTGAGAACCTCCTCCGTTTTTTTTCGCCGGTTCAAAAGTGGGTCTAAACTCCATGTCCGCTTTCATATGAAAAATAAAATAGGGTGAATGATGAATTAAAATATTGAAGTTAGTATGAAGTACTCGTAGTATTAGTTTAAGCAGGGTATGCCTGCACGGCTGGCTCACGGAGCATAATTGCTACTGCGGTATCCTCGGGGGATGTGACACGAGTGACAGTTGAACGAGTAGGCGCGAGTCGTAATTATTAGCAGCGCAAACACCTGCCATACTTCAGCGTAACTTAGAATAAAAATAAACGATAGGGAATTTACATGTGGTACAAAATAAGGACAGATATTTTCTTTAAATTTTGAAATTATTTATTTTTAAAACAATATTTATATTAATTTAAATCATTTTTATCTCGATGTTGCCAGTCTCGTTGGTCTAGTGGATAGCCTGTGTGGCTTTGATCACGAAATCCTGAGCCGGATCACGAAATAATGCACATCCAAGCCCCGAGTCGCGTAGTTGGTAGTGTCACACCCCCGTGCCTCGGAGAGCACGTTAAGTTGTTGGTACTGGTCACTGTCATCATCATCTGACTGTTCGTTAATTAATAAGGATTATTTATGAGGGAAGCCTGGCTCTGTAGTGGGCTGTTAATAGACTGATAATGATGACGGGATAAAGACGAGATCACCATCTTAATATTCCCATGGTAGCAGGAACTGAAGGAATTTCTGGCGCAGACAAGTTACTAATAAAAAACACGTAAAATTAACGAACGGAAAAAGGAAAGAAATAACATAAAAAGCTTTTATTTATACGAGCAACAAAGTGAATTACTAGAAAGCGTCAACCAAAGCATAACAATAAAAACGTCATTCCTTCAAGACGCCATTAATTCGCGACGTAAAATTGAGTTTTCCTCACGCTCGTTGAATTTTAAAACTTGTTTTGACTTGGCGCGATTTTTATTTGGCTTTTTATGAAGATGGTGATTGGGATCAAGCACCTGCAGAATGAAATAACATTAAATATAATGGAAATAGATATTTTATTTCAATGTTATTCAATGGAATATCAAGATAGAGCTGTTATTTCATAGTGTTACCATAACACTTTGGTCCAAAATGTAATGTAGCCCACCATAGCTATGGTAGAAATGTGGGCTGAAAATATTTCAGTTGTTGTTGAAGTACAAATTTCTGGCCATCACGAGCCTTAGACCATAATCTCACCTTATCAGTTAAGTTCCTGGCAAAGAACTCACTGAAAGTCATTGCATATAAACAGAACAACACTAAAAGGAATGTCTAACGAAGAATTACATTGCGATCACCAACTTTCTTACACGAGCTCTGCCACTAAAAGCTTTACTAGTGCCACATAAGACATAAAAGTGCTGCTACTGTAGTACTATAAAGTGAATATAAATTATACATTGAACATAACAAGTCGTTAATTTTAATTTATATTACAACAATCAACATAAACAAATACGCTTCCACATTAACAATTATGTGATTAATTTACACAATCGCTTAATTCGTCGCTTGTCAAATAAACAAGCGTAATTTATCAATTCGCTCACGTATACAAGCGAATTGTTGTCGAGTAACAACACTCGTTTAGGTAATTCGACTTGGAATGAGATAAAACACTTAATTCAGCCGCGACGCTCAACGAAACGTAACAATAAAACGTGTCTTTTGTGAAAGTAATCATTATTCTTCAGACATCAACTCGAATTCGAGGGTTGATGAGTTTTAAAGGTGTGTATACACATTCAACATATAGTCGACTTCCGTGTAAGACAAGTTTTTTTGCAATTCTTTAGACATCAACTTGATTTTGAGAGTTGATAAGTTTTAAAGGTGCATTCACATTAAACGTAGAATCGACTGCCGTGTAAGATATCTTGATTATTAGGCAATAACAAAATGTGTTTATTGTGTACGCATGATCTTTTTGCCGCCCAGGTAACATACTGTATGGAAAGCCCTTCCAGGATTCTATGTCCTTATCACTTACAATGTGGCCATCTTCAAGTCAAGAGTGGAGAGGCACCTTTTAGGCAAGTACGATTCACCGTAGGCTGCATCTTCACTTACCATCACACGTAATTGTAGCCAAGCGCGAGCCTATGCAATATAAAAAATACTTAATCCAAAACCCAATTTTTGATCTCCATGTGTCTTATTACAATAGCAATTACCTTAAGTCATCTGCAGATTTCTGTTATTACTACTGAAATAACATAATTATTAAATAGAAGTTACAAGTAGAAGTAATAACGCACCGATGGCATATTTCATGCCGAATGTGAATACTCTCTAAAATGTGTCCTTTGTGAAAGATATTATTATTATTCTTTAGGCATCAACTAAGTTCGCGCGTTGCTGAATTTTAAACCGGGGTTTCTGAACGATCGGTTTTATGTCGCGATTTTATTTCCTCCCTTTTTTTGAACTGTAATAAAATGGTGACAAAAAGTCACGTAATTTTGTTGAGTGATATCCGTAAAATTAAAGTTAACAATCGTTTTGCGTCTTACAGAAAAATATTACCGAAATTGGCTGTTCGTTTATTGCTACTATGGCATTTTTTACTGACTTCATGAGACAAATATCTTAGCATTCCATGCATTCACCGTGCGGGTGCCGGGTCCATTGCGCGGCTGAGAGAAAAACTCCAAACAGAGCCCGAGACTTGTGACACGGGTGTAGGTTTACAAGAGATCTCTTAGTGATGAGCGTGAACACTCACCTCCTCTGTTCAAGTTATTCTCCCTGCCCAGCCAAATTCGGAAGGACTCCACTAGAGCAGCTTTAGATACTCATTCTAATATAGAGCTTACTGCAGTTCTATTAAGGCCCAGGGTTTTTTTTTGCAGGTTATACAGAGACTTCGCTGGTATACCTCTCGCACCTACTTCTACCGCGTAGAAACTAACCACAAAGCCATTTTTAGTTAGTTCATTAGTAAGGTCCAAAAGGTTGAAGTCTTGTATATGATCCGTATTTATGTTTGTAAGTCTGTAATATTCAGTAATCTTTTAATAAGCTTTTCTATGTTGGATACAGTACCTGCCACGGGTGTGTAGTGACAATTTTCCATGAAACTATGTGTCTGGCAACTAAGGACATCATTTCTCGTACTATATATATGTATATAAAAATACAGTTATACTACTTAGACTATAGAGAAGAGCTGACAAGAAACCGAGCTGTTGCGCCTTTAAAATCAATGTTACATTTGTATTTTATAATTTACAATATTGGTCATCTCATCTTGTCTGTAGAAAGAGAAGCCGATTGGCTCCAAGAATCTTCGTCGTTAATAAAGTGATTAATTTTATAATAATCTTGTAGGTTACTTACTTACTTACTTGTTACTTACATATTTACTTGTTACTTACTTACTTGTTACCTACTTACTTGTTGTGAGTACTAATATTGATTGTAATAGTTATAACTAGCTAAGTAGTAGGTACTAACTAGTTGTGGCTGGTGAGAGGCTTTCGCCGAGGCTAGGTTACCACCCTACCGACAAAAACGTACCGCCAAGCCATTTAGCGTTCCGGTGCGATGTCATGAACCCAAAGGGTTGTGGATTTCGTCCTACTCTTAACAAGTTACCCCGCTTCCATCTTAGAATGCATCATCACCTTACATCAGGTGTGATAGCAGTCAAGGGTCAACTTGTGGTCGATAAAATGTGTTTTGAACACATTTTTTTAATTTTCGTAAAGGCAAGTCCAACACTTTCTAAGAAATGTGTTGTATATTCGTGCTCCTACGCGTAACACCTTTAGACTATACGTGTAAATAGCCGCGCTAAATTGTTTTCTTTGCGTCAAATATTCGTGATAGGAATAAACCAACCCAGTCACTCGGTCAAAGTTAGTAAAAGTTCCAAAAATGGTTTTTTGCCTCCCTCAACTCCTACTAAACCCCTCTTAACACGTCGATGAATAACAAAGAATTTGCTACACTCCCAGAGCGCTCGACGCTTGCCTGAGGCTCGTAAGATCAGTCCACAATACACGAATTCATGTTCGGCTTGTGCTTGGTTCGTGCTCGGCTCCTAAGCGTAGCACTTTAAGCCCATACGTGTAAATAGACGCGCATAATTGTTTTCTTTGTGTCAAATATTCGTGATAGGAAATAATACCATACAATAGAATACCAACTCAGTTACTCGGGCAAAGTGAGTAAAAGTTCCAAAAATGGTTTTTGTCTCCCGCAACTCGTCGTGCTAAATCCCTCTCAACACGTCTATGAATAACAAATATGTTGGCGATCGAGACTCGACCAATCGAGTCGATCGGAACGAGTCAGTCCACACAACATGTATTCAGTTTGTGCTCGGGTCCCTATGGTAGATGCAGCTTTAGATCATACATATACCCTATTTATCTCAGTAGTGCGACAAAATAACGAAGATCTAACCACTGCAGGCTCTTAGAACATAGTCGCGTTCGGAACGCGGTGCCGTTCGGACGTGTGCGTTGTTAGTGTCTTGAATTTTTAAATTCGTCTCACTTTATCGTTGCTTTCCAAAATTTGTCTATCCCGGCCCTTTTCAGGGCCACTTTGTAGTTATCGTTACGTTTGTTTTTGTTAATGTTATTGTTTAATTGTTCTGTCTGTTAAATAGGTTAGTTTGTTATTCTCTCAGTCGCCCGCCAAGCGCGTACGTCGCCCGCCAACGAGTGTCTATAAATAGATTCTGAGTCGAGCGCGCGCGACTCGCGCTAAGTTGTTCGAAGTTTTTCTGTATTTTACAAAGGCTCTTCTCAGAGCCACATAAAAGAAAAATATATTAATTGAAAATAATCATAGCTTTTTTGTCTGTTTATTGGTCGATTGTTGTCAATTGCCCGGGGCAGTAGGGCCCCGGGTTTTAGTTTTAGTTTTAATTTAATTAATAGGTAGTCTATTGTGTCTGAGTTTATTTAATAGTTTTCTTGTTTTCAATTTTATTTTGAAGTAGGAATAAGTTAATAGTGATAACTTTGTGGTACTTGTTTTGCCATTCGTCACTTCTCGCTATAACTTTGTATTTTGTGTTGTACCTATTCATTGTTATTGTGAAATATCCAATTGGCGGAATCGAAGGATGTCTCACAAGAGCGTGATAGTTTGTCGGAGTCGAGAAGCGTTTCTCGTACACGGAATATTTCGGAGGGCCGTAGAGATGGGGCACGGACACGAAGTCCAATATTCCAAATTCACCGAGGGGACACGGATTCCGATTCAGAGGATACGAATCCTAGGTGTAACTCTGTGAGTCGTGGTCGGTCTGTGATTAGGGGCCGCCGTACAGGCATTGCCCGTGCTAGAGCCGAATTGAGGGAGGCTAAAGAGGAAGCTGATGAGGAGCTTTTCAACCAACTTCTCCGAGATAGAGCCTTCCGGAAGCAAAAACCAGCTGAAGCGGATGTTATAGACGACGATAAGTTGGTTGAGGAACAAAGCCAAGAAGAACCCTCCAAGCTCAATGCGGAACAACTGAGGGCTCTTGGCGGTCAAAATGTTGCGAATATCTTACATGTGGCTACCAAGTCGGGTAATCTCAAAGGCACTTGGGTGAAGCGCCTTAAAAACGCTGCCCATATTCTGCAGGAGATAGTTGACACACTTGCATCCAGGACAGAGGCTGATGAAACCCGACGTCTGAGAGCAGACAACGTCCGCCTTCGTAACGAAGTCGAAAATTTAAAAACCGATCTTAAGGCTCATCGCCGGGAGTTTGCCGAGATCAGGTCGTCTATGGCTAAGGTGAAGGTTGCTGCGACCCCAATTTTAAATAGCGACGCAATAGAGGAACTTAAAGCGTCCCTCGTTTCATCTGTTAGCGTTATGCTGGATGCCCGTTTCGCAGGCATCGAAGAAAGACTTTTGCCGGAGAGGGTACACCGTCCACCTCTAATGGCTGACCGACGGAAGTCAGCAGCACCAACGCTTAGTTCGGCTTCTGCAACTCCGTCAGTCACTTCTGTCTCAACGACTAAGACCAGTGAGGCAACAACATCCTCTGTCGTAATCACGGAGGCAATAGCTGGCCCTAGCCAGCCTCAGACGACCACATCTACACAGATTGGGCTACAGTGGTTAAAAAAGGAGGCAAAGGGAAAAAATCGACTTCTTGCCCGACAGCCGCGAAGGTGACGCCAGCCAGCGCCCCAAAACCTAAACAAGTTGACAGGCCTAAGCTAGCACCTCCAAAAACTGCAGCGGTCATGGTGACCATACAGCCGGAAGCCGCTCAAAGAGGAGTAACCTATGCTCAAATTCTCGAGCGCGCTGAGCAAAATGTCAATCTGGAGGAGCTCGGAATTGGTGAGGGTATGAGGATTCGCCGTGCTGCAACCGGAGCCAGATTATTGGAATTGCCGAAAAATCAGTCCTCAGAGCAGGCTGAGCTCCTAGCAAGCAAACTTCGGATGGTTTTGGATGGGGTTGCCAATGTCGTCCGACCTACCCAAACTGCGACACTGAGAATAACTGGACTTGACGATTCCGTAACACAGGGAAAAGTGGCTGCTGCTATTACGCGTGTCAGTAACTGCTCCTCACAGTCGGTTAAGATCGGAGAATTGCAACCTGGCCCCAGAGGGATGGCTTCTGTAACGGTACACTGTCCAATGGAGTTGGCAAAGACCCTCTCTGATGCAGGTAAACTTTTGGTCGGTTGGAGTTCAGCTGAAGTTAGATTGCTAGATCAGCGCCCTCTACGCTGTTATAAATGCCTCGGAATTGGGCACACAAGGCCTGTCTGCCCTGCATCAGTTGATCGCGGAAGCTTGTGTTTCCGATGCGGCGTTGAAGGCCACCGTTCCTCCAGTTGTACACAAGAAATGCGTTGTGCCGTATGTGCGGATGCAGGCTTGCCCTTCGGACACATTATGGGGGGAAAGAGTTGCAATCCCCCTCATACAAAGGGTCGACCGACTGTCGGAATCCATACGAACACCGAGAGTGATTGCCGTCAACAAAAAGAGGGAGCTGATATGTCATCATGAACCAGCAGCGACATATCAGCTTTCTACAGTCGAATCTCAACCACTGCGCTGCGGCTCAGGATCTCTTGCTGCAGTCAATGGCTGATTGGGAGATTGATGTAGCAGTGGCCTGCGAGCCATATTACGTTCCACCACAATCCCACTGGATGGGAGACCTAGACGGCTCAGTGGTGGTATTAACGACGATTAATTCCGCTCTTTCACTCTCAGCACTCGAGAGAGGCCCGGGCTATGCGGTGGCAAAATGGGGAGAATACATTATAATTGGAACGTATTTCTCACCCAACCGCACTCTACAAGAGTTTCAAACCTACTTAGATTCTCTCAGAGCGGCAATTCTAAGGCAGAGGGGTCATATTATCGTCGTCGGAGATTTTAATGCTAAGTCCCGGGCGTGGGGAAACCCAGCCACCAACGCGAAGGGTAGGGCGGTACAAGAATGGGCTCTCCTCTCGGGCCTTTCTCTCCTAAACAGAGCAACAGCATACACTTGTGTGCGGCAACAAGGGGGTTCCATAGTAGATTTGTCATTTGCTACTCCCGCAGTTACTAACAGCATCCTCAACTGGAGAGTAGAAGAAGAAATGGAAACTCTCTCGGACCATCTCTATATTCGTTTTGAGATAGCGACAAACTTATTACCCGCTAATCTCTTCAGGGGCCCTAGTCGGTTTCCGCGATGGTGTATTGGCCAACTAGATCGTGAAATGGCCGAAGAAGCTGCTATTGTTCAGCGATGGTGCTCAAGAAGTAGTGCAGAAGCGAGCGTCGATGAGCTTGCAGATCGCTTGCGCAGTGGCTTCACACAAATCTGCGACGCGTCGATGCCGCGATTCCGGAAACGCCCTCGCCGTCGCTGTGTCTATTGGTGGTCTCCGGAAATTGCTGACCTTCGCGTAATTTGTAATATGGCTCGCAGAAAATATGTTCGTTGCCGTAGACGGAACGGGCTCAATCCTGATCTGGAGAACAGGCTTCGGGATGCCTACCGTGAAGCAAAAAATGTGCTTCAGCTAGCAATTAGGCGAGCTAAGGAGAAAGCTTTTCAGGAGTTGTTAGGATCCTTGGATCGTGATCCTTGGGGGCGCCCTTATCGGATTGCGCGAAATAAACTTCGCGCTCAGGGGCCCCCAATAACAGAGAACTTGCAGCCGGATTTCTTGCTTCGTTTGGTAGGTGATTTATTCCCAGATTCGCGTGGCCACGTTCCACCGACGATGGCTCTCCGGGCTAGGAATGAGGAAGTAGATGTAGTCCCTCAAATAACAGAGGAAGAGATAGACCAAGCTAGCGATCGTTTGAGAGGTAGGAAAACAGCACCTGGACCTGATGGTGTACCAGGCAAAATTGTTTTTATCGCTGTGAAATTTATGAAGGAGCGATTAAGAATTCTGTTTGACAGCTGCTTGTTCTCGGGCCAATTTCCTAAGAGCTGGAAAGTGGGACGGTTGTGCCTATTGAGAAAAGAGGGCCGCCCTTTGGATTCGTCTTCATCATACAGGCCAATAATCCTGCTAGATGAAGTGGGCAAGCTGTTTGAGAGGATTCTAGCCACTCGTCTTTGCTCGCATCTCGAGACGATAGGTCCAGATCTTTCTGAGGTACAATACGGTTTTAGAGCCGGCCGTTCTACTCTGGATGCCCTAAGTGCGCTAAAAAACCTTACAACTGAAGCAATGGAGCGAGGGCAGGTCGTTCTGGCTGTCTCTTTAGATATAGCCAATGCCTTCAATAGTCTGCCGTTCGAAACCCTACTTGAGGCCTTGCAATATCATAGGGTGCCACCCTACCTCAAAAGACTATTAAAGGCATACCTCCAGGGAAGACAAATCATGTGGGAAGGTCGTGACGGGCACTTGCACCAGAGCTTTGTTCACAGTGGAGTTCCGCAAGGATCGGTTTTAGGCCCCATTCTCTGGAACGTTGGCTTCGACTGGCTTCTGCGTGGTCAGCTGCTTCCGGGGATGAAAATCGTTTGTTACGCAGATGACACCCTCGTTACAGCCCGTGGGTGGAACTTTGACGAAGCTGCTCGCCTGGCGGAGATTGGCACCTCCATGGTCATTGATAGAATTCGGATGTTGGGCTTGAGAGTCTCCGTCTCAAAAACTGAGGCCATGTTGTTCCACGGCCCACGTAAAGGCCCGCCTCGGAATGCACATATTTCTATTCAGGGCACAGTTGTAGGAATAAAGGCCACCATGAAATATTTGGGTCTTATTTTGGACGGACGTTGGGGGTTTAAAGCACATTTTAAACAGCTTGGCCCGAAGCTTATTAATACTGCCTCTTCTCTCGGCAGACTTCTGCCGAACATCGGTGGACCTGCATCTACTTGTAGGCGACTCTACGCAGGAATTGTGAGGAGCATGGCATTGTACGGTGCGCCCATATGGGTACACGCTATGACTTCTGCTAACAAGACACTATTGCGTAGGCCTCAACGAATCATAGCCGCGCGAGCCATCCGGGCGTGCCGTACTGTATCATGGACGGCGGCAACGTTGCTGGCTGGTGACCCGCCTTGGGAACTCCAAGCCGAAATACTGTCGGAGATATATCGTTACCGCGCGGAAATGAGGGCCCGAGGCGAACTGCGAGCAGGGCAACAGATTGAGAGAATCAGGTCTCTTGCGCAAATCGCCCTAATTGATAGGTGGAAGGAGGACCTGGAACCTCCTACTGCTGGCAGTTGGACTGTGGATACAATACGGCCTCACTTGGAACGATGGCTGAAACGCAAGCATGGGTCATTGACGTTCCATTTGGTGCAGGTGCTGACGGGTCATGGTTGTTTCGGCAAGTATCTGCACCGGATAGGTAGGGAGCTGACACCAGCATGTCAGCAATGTGGGGCCGTAGAAGATACAGCGCATCACACGCTGGTGGCACTCCACCAGCGTGTGATGCGCTGTATCTTCTACGCTGCTTGGGAGCCGCAGAGACACTCGTTTGCGGCCATTCTAGGCGAAGACGTCTCGATGCCAAGCGTAGTGAACGCAATAATCGGTAGCGAGACGTGTTGGACGGCCGCCATATCTTTCTGCGAGGCAGTGATGGCTCTCAAGGAGGCTGATGAGAGGGCGAGGGAAGCCGATCCAGACGCTCCTCTCATACGGAGACGAAGACAGGGAGGAAGGAGGCGTCGCTATGCGCACCTACTCCAACAGTAAATAACATGCCGGAAAACGTCGGTACGCCATAGTAGAATGAGCATTCGATCCTGTGGCGTACCACCCAATGACGCAGACGTGTCCGCTGGGTTTTAGTGGGTATTCCGGTACTGGGGAGTCCCACATACCCTTCCGAAAGTAGATTCGATATTTTCGGCTTTGCTTCCGGGAGGGATGCGTAAATGCATTTCCCAGCGTTAAAAAAAAAAAAAAAAAAAAAGGCTCTTAGAACATACAAGGCAATAGAAGCGTTAAATTGTTTTCTTTGCGTCAAATATTCGTGATAGGAATAAACCAACCCAGTTACTCGGGCAAAGTTAGTAAAAGTTCCAAAAATGGTTTTTGTCTCCCGCAACTCGTCGTGCTAAATCCCTCTCAACACGTCTATGAATAACAAATATGTTGGCCGCAGTCGCCGCTCGGAATTTTAAATTCACTCCACTTACATCTAGTTATCCCATCGGAATAGCTCCTTGTGAATCCGGCTCTGTAATGTCGGTTGCTTGTTTGAAATATGATTTTGGTGCAGCCGCAGTTTTGTGTTGCGGTATTTCATTTATTTTTATGTGTACATAATTATATAACGCCTTGGCAGTAAAGTCGACGTGGATCGTGAACAGTCAATTACTTTTTTCTTATTTACCATAAGCTTCTTTTATCTACTACACGTTGGCCCTTGTCTGCTATCTTATCTGATGTTAAGAGATGATGCAACCTAAGATGGAAGCGGGCTAAGTTGTTAGGAGTAGGATAAAATCCACACCCATTTCGGTTTCCACACGATATCGTACCGGAACGCTAAATTGCTTGGCGGTACGTCTTTGTCGGTAGGGTGGTAACCAGCCAGACCAAGACAAATTAAGAAAAATATCAATCTGCCCCACTGGGAATTGAACCCAGATCTACCACTGCGCCACGGATGCCATCAAAGCTACAATTTTAGTGATGTTAAGTGATGATGGAATCTAAGATGGAATTGGCCTAGCTTATTAGAAATAGAATGAAATCCACACCTCTTTCAGTTTCTATGCTATATCGTATCAAAACGCTAAATCACTTCTAGGCAGCTAACTAGCCACGGCGAAAGCCCCAGTGAGATGGGCCAGATAATCTTAATGAATTAAGAAAATTTCAATCGGCCGAGCCGAATTCTGAACCTCTCACTTATAAACCCACTACGCATACCGCTGCGCCATAGGAGTATGTTATAATTTTTAAAAAGAAGAAAATTGATATGTATTAATTAAAGGAATTTCGGCTTATGAGAGGCTTTGGCCGTGGCTAGTTACCACCTTAACGTCAAAGACGTACCGCGAAGCGATAAGATGAAATAAACAATAATTATTTTTAACCGACGAAAAAAAACGGAGGAGGTTCTCAGTTCGACATGTATATATTTTTTTATGTATGACCACGCATAACTTTTTACAGAGTTTTCCGATTTTGATAATTATTTTTTTATTAGAAAGGGCACACTTTCAAAATATAGTCGTCCCATAGTCATCATATAAGGATCTGATGATGATATCCTGGGAAACTCGAAGGAACTCTTAAAATTTTATAGGCACACTTGCAGCGATTTCGGTATTTGTGTAAGTGTCGGCAGCTTTTTGGCTACAAGTGCCGTATAATGTATTATAATAATACGAGTAGGTTACTTGTCGACTTCATAGATATACTTAAGTAAATTAAAGCAACTAAATGACGCAGTTATTTTTTACTTTTTAGTGCGTTTTGAGTCGGTTCAATTTTTTTGCTAAAAAGTTTTTTTTAACATGAATTCAAAAGACAATTCAACTGGTTTTCTTTATCTATGTTCTTTTGTTCAGGTTTTCTTACTTAATACATGCAGAAATTTCATCTCAAAAGCTCGAGATAACAAGAGTTTTTACAAGAAAATATCCGAAAGGCCCTTAATTTAAAGATCTGTCATTATCTATGAAGATATAAATGAGGCTAGCGCGTGCTTGTGACAACATTGGGCGGACATTTTGAATCCAGGGGCGCTCAACATTTCAATATTAACGTATTTTTCAATGAAAAATTTTCCTTAGGAGTTAATTCTAAGAAAAGAATAAATTGTGTTGAAGGATTTCTAAATTGAAAGTGATTTAATTAGAAAGTACAGTTGATTTTATCCTTATATTTTTTTTGCAGCGAAGCGGAAATACAAAACGTTTTTGTTCCACGTTTCTGATTCGGATTGCGAAAATATGTAATGCCAGTCCAGTTATCGTTTTCCCTACCACTTTGATTATCTTCAAGTCAAGCGTGAATAGACACTTTCTAGGCAAGCGCGTTCCACCGTAGTACCATCAGGCGTGATCATAGCCAAGCACTAGCCTATACAATATAAGAAAATGTGCTTGAGCTGCGTTAACCAGAGAGACATGCGAGAGCGGGCGATGGAAAGAGCAATGCTCGGAGTATCTCTGCGTGATGAACAGAGTGTGCACGTAATGAACAAAGCGCTGAGAGAGCTTGAAAAAAAGAGAGCTGATGGTTATTGAGGTCCCAAGATGCTGGCACCGTAACTTCCCACTGGTAAGCGCAGTGTTGGTCGACCCCTAACTAGGACTTATTATTTATTTATTTTATTATTTTTTATTTAAACAAAAATATACACTTATGACACCCATGACCATATTAAATTTTATGTAAAAGGATTTATTTTCATATTACACAAAAGCAAAATTTTTCAAGGAATTAAAATAAATAAGATTATTTTTTTATTAGAAATAAATATAGCCTAAGTTTTTCCTTATAACTTATTATATTATATTAGCACTCAAAGACATTTTCCTTTACTTCTTTGCTCCTATTGAGTGCAGCGTGATGTTACATAGGCTAAAGCCTTCCTGGAAAAATGGACTATAACACAAAAATAAATTTTAATCAGTACGAGTAGTTCTTGAGATTAGCGCGTTCAAACAAACTTATAGGTATATTCTTGCGTAAAATGTTTCGATGAAATAATTTACAACCTAATAAGTTGTTAAGAGGGCTACCTTAACTCATTTCTAGGACTTAACCTAAATTCGTGAGACTATATAAAATGTGGAATGCAACTTGATAGCGCGGTTTATTATACCACTAACGCCATCTATATAACACTTGCATAAGATTTAATTTATAAAATACAAACATTTTTACTTTTATAATAGTGTGATTATAGTCTAAGAGAATGTGACCAGAACTTAAAATAGTAATTATAATTCGTGACAACCGTTGGAAGGCAGATAAATTAATTCAAATGGATTTAAAAGAAGCAGCATTTAATACTACTATTTTTAAACCACCACTTTTAAATGAAAACAATTTTTTTAATATTGTTAATTTACAGCTGAGTTTTAGAATTTTTTTATTAGGTATCTAATGATCGATATTAAAATATGATAGGGATATCCAAAACCTTGTCAGAAATTTCTTAGAAATGAGAATATCTTTTGAAAAATGCACAGCAAACAGGGGCTTAAACTGTCACATCCTAATATAAATGAACCCAGCTATAGTAGCGACAACTAGATGGAAAGCCTTAATAAATTGAATTCAATTTAGTATTGCAGACAAGGACAAACAATACTTCGATACCTGCGGACAAAAATATATTAACCAAAATTAGATTTGTACCCTGCTTTCAACACCATAAAGTATTTAGAATTTAATATGGATATAAAGATCCTTGTTTGTATTTTTTCAGTTAATTACTTCTAAGCATTCGGGTTTTTTGTTTTTACAATAATAATTTGATTACTTTGACGACATTTTTTTTGTACAAATTGGCTATTGACTGCTCACTGTGGGGCAAGTGCGAGTTTTCACCAAGCGACTGCGTAAAAACGAAACCACTCGATTATATAGAAAAAAAGCGTTCAATCTCGCTATAACTAGATGGCGCTGCTTCAATTCCACATAAATTTGCGTTACGTTTTTACGCAGTCGATCGGTAACAAACACACTAGGCACACTGATGTTAAGTGAAGATGTAATCTAAGATGGAAGCGGGCTAACTTGTTAGGAGTAAGAAGAAATCCACACCCCTTTCGGTTTCGACAGACATCGTACCGGAACGCTAAATCGCTTGGCGCTACGTCTTTGTCGGTAGGGTGGTAACTAGGCACGGCGATAGCCTCCCACCAGCCAGACCAAGATAAATTAAGAAAACTCTCAATCTGCCCCGCCGGGAACCGAACCCAGGACCTCCGGCTTATAAATCCACCACGCATACCACTGCACCAACGAGGCTCTCAAATCATCCGTGGTGCATTTAGTTATAACAGAAAGATCCTGATTTCAATCCCCTTGGCACGAGACACGCTGCGCCACTGGTTATTTTATAAATAGAAAATCTCACAAAATGTTGACAAGACAAGACTTTTTAAAACTCTGTATTCAATAAAGCTAATTGAATGAACTTGGTATGAGTCAGCCGTCTTGCAGTTTTACCACGGCAAAAATTAAATTGTTTGTGTTGTTATTTTATTATATTAGTTTCGTTCGAAGACATTCTTGTCACGGAGAGTAGAGCTGTAAAACAATTTAAAATTAATACGTTTACTATCGTTATCCTATCGTATTTTATTTCGGTTGGATGGAGGCTTTGGCCCTGCCAGCAAAGACGTACCGCCAAGCGGTTTAGCGATCTGGCACGATCTCGTGTAGAAACCGAAAGGGGTGTGGATTTTGATCCTACTCCTTAAAAGTGAGCCCCCTTTTATCTTAGCTCGCATCATCACTTACCATCAGTTAAGGTGGTTGGGGTCAAGGGCTTATTTGTAATGAATAAAAAAATTAAAAAAACCTCAATATTATATTTTTAATTAAAATTTTAAATTCCTCAAAGTCAATCTAGCTAGTAGATTTTACCTATTCAGTAGATATCATCTGAGTGCCTGGTGTGAGCTTTCACCAAAACAAATCGAAAACTTCACATTCGCGTAAAGGCAAATTTTATATGGAATTAAAGCAGCGCCCCTGGCGGTATCGAGAGAAAACTCAAATGGGGGAGTGTCAGTGTCATGCAAAATTTGCGTTTACCGTTCTCGATATCGACGCGGTAAAATCTTACACTAGCCAAACTGATGTTAAAATATGGCAATCTCACATGGTAAATCGTCTAACTTGATATAGGAATAATTTAATTCAACCTACAAAATTTCGCTAGCTCTTACATAAGTTGTTTTTTTAATTTTTTGACATTTTAATTTTTTTAGTATTATATCTTATATTAAATATTCCTATGGATTGAGCTGCTATTATCATGTATTAAATTTCATTTTGTTAATTAATTTTGAATACAATAAAAATAAATGATTTGATTTGATTTGTCCCTCTAAGAGTGCCTACTCGCATTGAAACTTTTTTTTTATCAATTACAAGTTGGCCCTTGACTGCTATCACACCTGATGTTAAGTGATGATGCAGTCTGAGATGGAAGCGGGCTAACTTGTTAGGAGTAGGATGAAATACACACTCCCTTCGGTTTCTACGCGACATCGTACCGGAACGCTAAATCGCTTGGCGGTACGTCTTTGTCGGTAGGGTGGTAACTAGCCACGGCGAAAGCCTGCCACCAGCCAGACGAAGACAAATTAAGAAAAATCTCAATCTGCCCCGCCGGGAATCGAACCCAGGACCTCCGTCGTATAAATCCACCGCGCATACCACTGCGCCACGGAGGTCGTCAAACCGCTGCGCGTTGTGTTTAACCTCCATATCCTCTCTCCTATGAGAAAGACCTGGCTCTGTTCTGAGACTTTAATAGATATAGGATTTATATTCGTTATAAAAACTAAAGGATTTATTATTTTTTATCTAACAACGTTAACGCTTTAGAATATAAATGACAGTTAGCTGTATTAAAATTAACAACTTACTCGACTTGTCTTTGCAGAATATCAAGAAAGGTTATCAGTGACGTGAAATTATGCAAAGCAGATGTTACTCGCTACAGCCAGCCGTGAGCAAATTTCTCACTACAGCCAGCCATGAGCAAACTTCTCACGCGCCGCCGTCTTTTGAACTATTAAGAATTTAATATCAGTCACGCGTCGCACTTGTTACTGGGCACACGTCACTTTAATTTGTGTTTTCGGCGAACCGGCCAATTGGCCGCCGGCCGCTTACCTATATTTGTAGGTATTTCGCGGTCCGATGAACGAGTCGGGCGATTGTTATGCAGCAAATACTCAATATTGTGATATCGAAGTTGAGCCAGAGAACAGTCAGACAGGACGAAAAAGAAGAATGAGGGAGGAGTATGAAGACAGTGAAGGTGAGTGGCAACATGTGTCAAGAGATTCGAAGAGGAAGCAGAGAGGCTAGCATAATAATCAAAATGAGTTTAAAACCCAAGTATGTATTACTTACTCTGAGAAGTTACCCAAACAATTTGCTTTGGCAAAATTATTTCGTTTGCACGATATAGATGGTATTACACGAGTAAAGTATATCAACCCGTTTAAAATATTAGATGAATTTGATAAGGAACAAAATGCAGAAAAACTAATTAGTCATGGAGAATTCAAGAAGTTGAACTGGAGAATTCAAAAAACATGGGAAGTGGGTGTATCTTACGGTATGGTTTCAGACATTGAATTAGAAATTACTTTAGAAGAATTTTTACAGAATGTGTCATCTGAAGAAGCTATAATCTCTGCAAAACGCTTAAATCGCCGAACCGATGAAGGCAAGTGGGTACCAAGTGAGAAAGTTAGAATTGGTTTCGTAGGATCTAAACTTCCCCCTTATATATACCTTCACCATATGCGTATCCGCGTCGAACCGTTTGTATTTCCGGTCACTCAATGCTCCAAGTGCTGGCGATTTGGACATCTCATTAGAATGTGCCCTTCGAATAAAGTACGTTGTCCTAAGTGCGGAGATAACCACGCTAACTGTGAACGCACCACATTTAAATGCTGTAACTGTTCTGGGAATCATATGTCTTTATCAAAAATATGCCCAGTTTATATTAAAGAAAAAAAAATTCGCCAACTGATGTCTGAATACAATTGTACGTATCAGAAAGCAGTTTTATTATATGTCCCACCTGCTCCCCCTCCGAAATCTTCGAATATTAGAGAACCATCTCAGAAAACTGGTTACAGCGGACACACCACATCAATGCCTTCTCCACTCCTTCAGACTTTTGATAACAACAAATCAACAACAGAAGAATATACGTCTAAGTTCGAAGAACATACAAAAAAGAAAAAGAAGAAAAAGAAAAAAAAGAAAGTAATTTTTACAATAGATAATCAAGAGCAAGAAATGGAATGGTCGGAGTCGGAATATGAATCAGACACGAGCATTCATTCGAAAAAGAGTGAAGAAAATATTGATAAAAAAGGAAAAGACAAAGAGGAGGACAGAATACCAGAGTTTCAAGTTTAGTTAAATTGTTTACTTGAGAAACTTAAGTCAGTCATATTTAGTAAGAATGAGGACACATGGATTGAAAAATTCAAGAGAGGTTTTAAATATTTTGTGCAGTGGGTAAAATTCGTATTTCAAGATGTTATCACAAAACTCCCAGTGGTTAAGAATATAGTAAATTTGTTAATTTAATTTAATATTATGGATCAATACGCCCTAAAAAATATTAATTTAAATTTAATACAGTGGAACGCCCGTAGTATTAGCCATAAATTGAAAACATTAGAACAGTTGTTAATCCAACAAAAGATTCATGTCGCAGCGGTATGCGAGACGTGGCTTGATGCTGAAAAGTGTATAAAGGTCAGGGATTACAATATATTTCGCTGTGATAGGGATGAGTCTTATGGCGGAGTAGCTATACTAACTCACAAATCCTTACAGGCATATAAATGTAGAGTAGAAGTTCTAAATCCTGGAATAGAAATAATACATGTAAAAATAACAAATTGTGATATAATCCAGAATGTTATTTGTGTGTACTGTCCCTCGGACATTAGAACTACGCAAGCTGATTGGGATGAAATATTCTCCATAGCTTTAACCAAAACTGTTTTACTTGGTGATTTTAATGGACACCATTCGTTGTGGTCAAGTAAATCTGATAACAGAGGTGCCCAACTTTTCGATGCAATAACTGAGAGCAATTTTGTTGTACTGAACGATGGTTCCACTACCCGTTTTCAGCTCGTTGATGGTCAATTACGTGAGACCTCGCCAGATATTACATTAATCTCTTCTGATGTGGCATTAAGATTTAGATGGTTGGTACTAAATGAATCACTAGGTAGTGATCATCTTGTTATTAAACTTAACACGTCTTACATATCTAATTTTAAAATTCATAAAAGGCGAAATTTCAAATTGGCTAATTGGAAAGATTATCACACATGTCTTGAAAACTTGTTTTTAAACTTGGACTTTCCAGAAAATCCTCAGACAGCATATAATTTATTCATTAAAAATATTAATGAAGCAGCTGATCTACATATCCCTATTATTCGAACGTGTTTAAATCCCCAAAGTAATTTTAAACCTAGAGAATTTTGGAATCCCAATCTATCTCAATCCGTTGCTAAAAGAAGATTAGCCTTAAGTAAGTTTAGACGTAACCCAACTCCAACAAATCTCCGGAATTTAGAAGATGCTGTTGCAGATACACAGAGATATATTAGACGTGAACAGTCCAAATCATTTCAAAAATTTTGCTCTTCGATTGATGAAGTCACATCGACAAGTAATATGTGGTATCGTATGAGCTGGCTCAAAGGTTACAAAATTCCTCGACAACACATAGACCCGGATAAATCCAACGCTCTTTTACAAAATTTATGTCCGGACTACGTTTCTCCCTGTAAACCTTTATTTAAATCCCACAACAGTCTTCTAGAAATACCCATAACGGTTAATGAGCTGAATAAATCCATAAAAACTAAGGATACAGCTCCCGGAAGCGATGATATTTCATATACAATGATTCATAACATGCCATTAATTGCTAAACAATGGTTGGCAAATCTTTACAATATATTTTTATCAACTAGTGTTGTACCTTTGCAATGGCGGGAAGTCAATGTTTTACCTATTCCAAAGCCGGGTCGAAATTTAGATAGTTACTTGTCTTTAAGGCCGATATCCCTTATCTCTTGTGTTTGTAAAATTTTTCATTCTATAATTAATAAGAGATTAGAGTGGTTCATGGAAAGAAATAATATATTTTCAGAAAATTCTGTGGGTTTTAGACATAGCCATTCTTGTTTCGATGGACTAGCTAAATTAGTATCAGAGATACAATTGGGTTTTACCAAAAATGAAATTACAGTAGGATGTTTTGTTGATATAGATAACGCATATAATAACGTTGACATAATTACCCTTTTAAATAAATTAGACAATTTAGGTGTAGGTGTTAAAATCTGTAATTATTTATGGGAATTTCTAAAAGACCGCAAATTAAGAATAAAATCAGACGATTATTTTACGTCACGTAGTACTGGTCGGGGATTAGCGCAAGGAGATCCATTATCACCCTTACTATTCAATATAGCAACATACAATATTTGTAGTCAAATTAATAACTTTAACGTTAAAATTTTACAATTCGCCGATGATTTTGCCATATATTCTACGAATAAAATACTAAATAAAAGTGTTTTAAACGTTCAAGAAGCGTTAAATAAATTATATATCTTATTAGTTGACTTAGGTTTAGAAATATCACCATCTAAAAGTAATATCTGCGTGTTTAAAAAGGGACCAAACAGATCTCCGGTTATAATAAAAATTAAAAAATATTTAGGAATGTGGTTAGATCGTTCATTAAGATGGTCTAAACATATTGATGAAATTAAAGAGAAGACTTTAAAATTTCTTAATATCTTTAAAATATTAGCTGGGTCAAGTTGGGGAATACATCCTCGTCATTTACGACGCTTGTATTTAGCAATTATTAGAAGCCGGTTGGATTACGGTTGTTTCTTATACTCAGATAGCTGTAACTCGCATTTAATAAAATTAGATAGAGTACAAAACATTTCAATGCGGGTTATAGGCGGTTTTTTAAAAAGTACACCTATCCATGTTATGGAAGCAGAATTAAATTTACAACCATTGAACATTCGTAGAACATTTTTAGCTGGTAAATTTTTATTAAAATCCAAATCTTTATCAAATAAATATGAGTTAATAGGTAATTTGCAGTTATTGTTATCCAGATGTACTCCTAACTTATGGAAAAGAAAAAAGATACCTTTACTTGCTTCGGTCCTGAGTGACTGGATGAACACACCACTACATACCAGTAAAATATTGGAAATGTATAGTATGGATTTGTGGGTTAGTCAAATTAATCTTAATGATGTATTGTGCTTAAATGTCAAAGATATGTATCAGGCTAAAAGTAAATATAATGTAACACATCTTAACGAAATTTGTAAAAGGCATTTAGAGAGAAATTACTTTGATTTTTACCAAATTTATACAGATGGTTCCAAAAACACCATTGGTTCTGGCGCAGCTTTTTTGGATCCACAACAGGAAATTGAGGCAAAATTCCAAATTGAATCTAATGTTTCCATTATGCATGTGGAACTGTTAGCAATAGTTGAAGCATTGTCTTATATTAACTCCATTGACTATAATAAGTTCGTTATTATAACTGATTGTAAAAGTGCTCTTCAACAGCTAGATGCACCTCGACTTTTCGAGGACTACCTGTAGCTTACGAAATTATTAAAATTATTTTACAACTCAAATCCTTAAATAAATCTATTAAGATTCAGTGGATTCCATCTCACATAGGTATTAGCGGAAATAATAGGGCAGATCAATTGGCTGACCAAGCTACATATGACGGTGACGTTATACAAATAGCTCCGTGTTATTCTGACTGTATAAATTTGGTTAAAAATAAATGCAAAGACCTATGGCACGAATATTTCGACATGCGCTCGAGATGTAAAGGTATATGGTATCAGACGGTACAATCTGTTCCGATTAGTAGTTGGATTAACAACTGCTCGCTTAGTCGAACGGACGCGGTACACACTATGAGACTTCGAACCGGACACATTCCATTCAATAAATTTGGATTTTTAATGGGCAAGGTACCTTCTCCTAACTGCCCAGACTGCGACAAGCCAGAGGATATATACCATGTATTGATGGAGTGTCTCCGAAACGAAGCAGAGCGACGGGAGGTCATTTTGCGATTCCCTATAATCGGAGAGATTGGTGGTTGTAACATTGCCCTGGCCAATCCTCAATCGGATGAAGCCAGGGCCCTGCTACGGCTATACAAAAAATCACTACGAAAAATTAATTAGTTGATTATAAAAATGTTTATTTCTAAGTTTCTATTTTATATTTAGCGTTTAATGTGAATTCTTTATGTATAACAGATATTCCTTTACGGAGCGACATAGTCCGATTGGACCAAGCTCCTTCAATAAAGAATAAAAAAAAAAAAGAATTTAATATACGGCGTCCTTCAATTCGCTTATCGTACTTTCGAAGGGTATGTTGTAAAAGTAACTTCTTTTCTTTTGTAATTTCTTTGACCTCTTGTTCAGTATTTTACAAGATTTTATTATTATTAGAAAATTTTATTAGACTCACCCTACGTGTGACATTTTATGACATGATGTAAAAAAGATGGGCGTTACAAGTTTAATGTTAATGTTATAGTTTAACCATAGTTGGCGTAAGATGCGTTCGAAGAGATATCTTGTGTAGAGAGAGAGAGAGAGAAAGTTTTGTTATTAGAGGAAAATATCGGAAATATCTTTTCTTTTTTTAATACTAAAAGTTAGCCCTTTACTAAATTCTCACCTGGTGGTAATAATGCAATCTAAAACTAAAACGGACTAACTTGTTAAGAGTAGGACAGAATCCACACCTTTTCGGTTTCTAAACGACATCGTACCGAAACGCTCAATCGCTTGGCGGTTATTGTTTGTCAGTAGGGTGGTAACTAGTCGAAGCCTTCCATCAGCCAGACCTCGACCAATTTAGAAAATCTTAATCGGCCCAGCCCGAAATCGGACCCGTTCTTGGTTTGAGTCCCTGGCTGCGTCTTATAAATCCACTGCGAATACCACTGCGCCACCAGCGGTTCGAACAGCTGATGAACATTGGAGGCCCAAGAATGGCGACCTCGTGCCGGAAAGCGCAGTGTTGGTCAACCCCCCACCAGGTGGACTGACGTCATCAAGCTTGTCGCGGGGGGCCGCTGGCAGCAGGCAGCTCAGGATCGTCGTATTTGGAAGTCACTAAAAAGGCCTATGTCCAGCAGTGGACGTTCACCGGCTGATAATGATGATGATGATGATGATGATGACTGCGCCGTGGGGGCTGTCAAAATATATAAAAATTAAGACTAGGCATCATAAGATTATAATCCCAGCAAATAATAAATTAAGCGCATACTGACATGAACAAAGTCGCGATTACAAGCTGAAGAATAAAAAACTATAAAACCATGTAATGGAATAACAATAATAATAAAGTAGGTTATTCCTCTCATGAGTATGTATGAGATGGATAAATGAAATGTCACGACGCAGAAATATATTGTGGAAGAACACGTGTGCACTGCATCCGATTCATCAGACAAAATACAACATAGTAAAGTCATTACTCTGTTAATGATTATCTTACAGGTTAAATTCTTAGTTAACTTAATTATTTTTAATAAGTTTCATTAAATTTATGACTATTTTATTTCATTTGTTAGTAAGTAGTAGTAGTAGTTAGCAATTTTTAATTTAAAAGGTTTTTGTTTTGTTGACTTTGAGTAATAGCGTGTTTTTGTTTACTGTACATTCAAAATTGTAATTAATTAATTAACTTACTAACTTATATTACTTGACCATAAAAATATTTGTATACTTTAAGATGGAATTTGGCGGATTTTTTTGTTAATGTTTGTAATAGGTATCTTAATGTAATTACTCAAATTAGCAATATTTCTTTTTAATTTGAACTGGAAACAATATTTCATGATAAATAGAAACATAACTTCAAATTAAGTTTCGGTCTCCTGTTGTAGCGCTGTTCTGTAACGATGCTTCATAATTCAATAGCGCGAGGTTCTAGCTCGTCTCTCTCTAACATGAATTTATTGGCAGAGAAAGATGAGACGAACAAATAACGAATTTTCTGACATTTTCTTCTGTGTGATATTAGCCAGGTTTATAGAATTAAGATATAATTTAATAAACTACGGAAACGGCTAGTTTACTATACTTTTGTCGGATCCTTATCGTAAATATTGCACAAGTGTCACAGCAGTATAAGAAACAAGATGACATTGCTCTTTTTATAAAAAACAACCGTCTCTTTGCTGTTGGACAGCTTGAAATAAAAATGAAACTGTTTCAATATTTTAAAATTAGATATCATTTTTAATATTTTATACGTTAACTGAAATTTCTTGATATGTTCTAAGGGGGCTCGCACACATGCAATTGTCAATATCATTGACAATATTAAGGTTGAGGTTGCTTAAAGCCGCTTTTCTTATTGTAGACGGGATATGGAGCATAAACCCACCATGCTCCAAGACATTGTCAACAAGACAAGTCATGCGTTTATGCAAAATATCAGTTCTATCAAGAAGTGGGTCAAATTTAACATGCGAGATTTCATTACCGAAACTAAATAAGAGCTTATAATAACGACACGTGTTGACACACATCCATTTTGAAATATTATGTGTATATTTTTTTATTCATTACAAGTTTGCCCTTGACTGTAATTACACCTTATGGTAAGTGATGATGAAAACGGGCTAACTTGTTAGGAGTAGGATGTAAATCCACACCCCTTTTTGGCTTCTGCACGACATACCACGACACGCTAAAACGCTTGGCGGTACGTCTTTACCGGCAGGGTGGTAACTAGTCACGGTCCCTAACCAGACCAGGACCAACAGCCAGATCAGGACCAATTAAGATAAGAATATATCAATCGGCACCGCTTGGAATCGTACCAAGGACCTCCGTCTTATAAATACACTGCACCACGGAGGTCTTCAATGATATGATTAAAGAAAAAGAAAACTATAACAAATCATATTCATCTGCGGTGTACGCGCCTTCGCGTATTGAGTGAGTGAGATTACAGTGTCAGTCAAGTCAGAATTTGAGATTTAAGACATTATTCACGGAGGCAAGTAGATTGGGTGTTAGGGAGGAAACACAATACTTCGGTGTTCTTGTAAAATACAATAAAATTGAGAAAAAGTACTAGTTTGAAAGTAGTGGATTAGTTTAAATTTAATTTAGTATTCAACATCATCTTTATTGAAGTGATTTAACAGCGTACAGGCCTTTTGTTACAGATAAATATGAAACTAGGTCCACCACGCCGCTCTAATACGCGCGAAGGCTTGAGAATTTATACTAAAAATTTCTTAGAATAGAGAAAAGCCTAGGACTTAAATCCAGGACTTCGTAAACAAAAGCCCTAGGAGATCTAGATTCCATCAAGGTAGGAACAAATGGGGTTTTGTAAATAAGTTCTTAGTTATCTGTCTTTTTCTTCATCGAGAATGCCGGTAAGAGAAGCATGATCGTAGCTTTAGGAGCTTCAGGATTTGTCAGCCTGCTAAATTTTGCATTACTGGGCTTCAATATGTAATTATCTTCCTATTAACGGCTCACTACCGCAGCAGGCCTTCCTCATTATAGGATAGATTTTAGTCTGCATATTTCTATTAAGTAGATACATACAGTTACGGTTTTTATTTTAAAGTTAGTAAGGTCTATATTTTGCTGTTACTTTGACGAGACATTGACATCCAAGCTTAATCTAATCTAACGAATAAGTGTATATCGTCCCTTTAAGGAATGAAAATCACATCAGCATTTCACTACCCCGAATTTGTGGCTTGAATTAGAGCTGCCCTGGATACTAAGATAGTGAAATTTAAACAGATAAAGTCCTCGACTCATCTCGTATAGTTATAACTCAGACAGCTTTACTGAAAGCCAGACATCTATTTCTTACGTCATGGTTCTCATTACTGAGGGCATAAGAATTAATATTTCTTTTATTAGGTACTTTTTTTACTTATAGGCAGTAATATTTATATAATTATAAGTGTGTGTATATATTAATTATCGAATTCATAAATTAAGAAATGCAAAGTATGTTTATATTATTAGTATATTTATATTTTGTCGGTCATATTTATTTAAGGTTAGATTTTTTTTTATTTTTTAGTTATTAATTTTTGATATCTTTTTCTTTTTTCCTTGATTTATTATATTTAAAAGAAAAAGGTTGTTTTGGCTATGTGTGCGTGACGGCACCTTGATTAGGGTTCGGCTGAAAATCAGCGCTGCATGCTCTTTTTCAATGTAGCTATATGATGAGCTGGTTTCTTTTTTTGGGTTGTGCCACACATCGCAGGGTATTGTCCTGGCGACTAATAAACAAGTTGTGATATGTGGTATAATTGCAATAATAAAGATGTTTTCTTCCTTTTTTTTCTATGTAATTTGGCTTTTTGTGACTTTTTATGAAACTTCATGTAATTTTGGGCCAAGAGGTGGTCGATTAACGCTTCAGGCCACGTCCGCTAGGTAAAGGTTATTTGAATTTGCCAGAGGACATTGGTAAGTTTTTCTTTTGTTTTATTAATTACAAGTTAACCCTTGACTGAAATCACACCCGATGTTAAGTGATGATGCAATCTAACTTGGAAAAAATAGGATGAATTCCGCGCCCCATTTAGTTTCTTCACGACATCGTACTGGAACACTACATTGCTTAGCGGTAGAATCTTTTTCGGTAGGGTGGCAACTAGGGCCGTCAAAATTTATTACACAGTTATTAAGCAAATGCATTTTTATTCTTCTTTTTACCTACTTCTACACATATTTTTTAAACATGTGTTTTTTGTATCAGATAAAATATAACATTTTAGACAGGTATAGTATATATAAGTGTAGGTATGTGTAAAGGAGGTATGGCGTTGAAGGAATTCAGTGCGGCGAAAATTGTTTTATTTCTCATGGGATTTTCATTTTCCCATGAACCATGAGTGTTTCAAATTTGTACTGTACTGTGCTGTTTGTTTGTGTGTTTTCGTAAATTAAGATATTTCTTACCACTACCGAAAAATCTCAACTCAACGTGTTTTAATAATTTTTCATTTGATGAAATTTGAAAAATAATCTGTATAGGTACTTCTAACATATCCTAGGAATTAGGTATGAATTGCCTTCAGTAGTAGAGATTTCAGTAGTGGTACTTTTTTTAAAATAATCTATGTCCACCTGACCGCCTAACTTCACTTTGAAGAAGGCACCTGATGATGATGATGATGTCTGAGAAAATACACATAAATGTGTCTGAAAGCAAAAAAGAAAAAGACTAAAAAAATTAAGAAAATATGCCAGACAGAAGTGTAGCCTGTGAAACGCGAGAAAAATATTACAGTTCAATATTTTATAGCCTGATTAAGGGACCTCATGAAGCCATAGTAACCAATAATTCACCTATGTCGATTATTAAAAAAATTGGTTGTCTATAAAGTCGGTTTACTGACGATAGTCGAACGTGACTACGTCTTAAGAAAATACTGATGGATTGGTAGCATTTAATTCGTTATTAAAATTTTTAATTTAAGTATATTTTTATAAATATTAATTTAAATTAATAAAATAATTGATTTTGATTTTATAAATTTATATTTAAAATTTATAATAAATATATTAATTTATAATTTAAAATTAATATATTTAATAATTATATTTAATAGACGGATGTCGAATGCTGCCGAACGCAAAGGCCGATTGTGCTTCTTTGTCGCTCGTTCCGCGCTCTCGCTTGCACTTCAAGCCTTACATGGAACGCCTCAAAGCGAGGTATCGCCGCATGAGTCATGTTTTTTCGTGCGTGCAGCCGGCTCTATCGAATTATAAGACGTTGTCACGTCAAAAATAAGTCTGTTTTGAAGTCGATGTACAACGGTTGCAAAGCGGATATAGCACAAATCTGTATTCTCCAATAACATTTTGCCATATTGGCCTGACAGTCGAACTGAAGGTAGGATGATCATGAGAGAGATGTAAGCGAGATGTTCGAACGATGTATTGTTCTCAAGATTCTGTTTACGTGTACAGAATTTTTATATGTCTGAACACTAATCATATTTCAAAGGACATCTTAACCCGTTAAAGTCAGGACTCGTAAACCCCAATCGTCTCAATAAAGGAATCACCTGTCGCAATAAAAAATCAATTTCACCGACAAAACAATAAAAGGCAAACCATAGTAATAAATAATTTCCCCGGAGTTCGCAAACGAAATTAATCATTCGCGACGAGGGAAATCATCCGGAATAATAACAGTGACACAACAGCCTTCAAGTGAGTGGAAGTGGGGAAATAGATTTGGAAAGGTGAATAGAACAATAAACTATAAATCATTGTATTGTACCACTAATGACTTTTGCACCAATTGTTTGCGGCACCTGGCTCTCATTGTACAGGGTTATATTGTCTGGAAAATTGTTGTCTTAGCCTCTTTATTGTTCAATGGCCGAGTTAAAGTTTTTAGTTGTTTAAACGGATTTAAGAACACCTCTTTTACTGAATTTTTTTTATAAATTTTTAATAATGTGTTTTATTATTGTTTTATAAGCATTGTTGACATAGTGCTTGATAAATATATTTAAAAAATATTTACAATAGTAGTAGGGTTAATTAGCCCTTGACTGCGATTACATGTGATGGTAAGTGATGATGCAATCTAAGATGGAAGTGGGCTCACTTGTTAGGAGTAGCTGTAATCCACATTCCTCACAGTTTCTTCACGACAACTTTCTGGAACACTAAATCGCTTGGTGGTACGCCTTTGTCGGAAGGGTGTTAACTAATCACAGCCAAAGCATTCCACCAGCCAGACCTGAACCAACTCTTAAAGAAAAGAAAATCTTAATCGGCCCAGCCGGGAATTGAACCTGTGACCTCCGTCTTATACAAATACCAATACCAATGAACTGACAATTATTATAATAATTTATTTCAATTACATTATTGGCAAATTGGTGGAGAATAATTTTAAGCTTTAGTTTTAGATTAATTTATCGTGTTGTGGCCTTAGTTTATTTTATGCTAATATTTGGGTAGTTTTATTTTATTATACTTTGTTTAATATTTTTTTAATTAGTATTAACCACTTTTAGTTGTTAAGTATTATGTAGTTATTTTATAGTTTATAAGTTAGTAGTAATAGGCATAGTAGCATAAACACGTCCGTGAATGTACAAGGCTCCGCCTGAAAACCAGCAACACAGGTCGCTGTGGCTTCATGCTGAGGCGGAAACCCTGTTTGTCCCATATATTAGTTTTTTCAAGAACTGTTGTAATATTTTGTAGTTTGTTAATTGTATTGTGTTGTGTTGTGTGAAACTGCGCCACAGAGGCCGTCAAAAATGTAATTTTAAAAATTAAATAAGCAATAAGATAAGCAGATATAAGCAATACAAGGTTTCAACTTTATCTGAAATGCTTTCGTATTTCAGTAGTCTGTACGGTTTGGGTTTGCCAAAAATGTTCCAAAGCTTTTAGTTGATTTCGTTTCGTTTAAATTTCACTGGCGCAATTTTTATTAAATTGATTCAGAAGCCGTAAACTGTTGGTTCGTTTTTGACCGTTGAAATTTCAATTTTATTAATTCTTCATATGGTAAATGTATTTTCGTTTTTTATTACTTTTTGTATGTAATTCTTTTTATCTTCATTTTAAATTTTAAAAAGTATGATATTTTATAACTCGTGCCATCGCAGACTGTCACTCTTGTTAATAAACCTATTACTTGACAGTAGCACAAATATCTATTGCATTGTAAAAGTGACCCGGATATCAAGACTGTATTATGTCTGATTCATCACTTCCTCCGTAACATAACACACGCTACACGCATCTTATAAGAGCGTAAATATATTCTTATTCAAAAGACGTGTTTTATCTACCATCATTTCTAATTCACGGGTCGTATGACGGGCCCGGGGAGTTAGCAAATTGGATATAAATTTACCAAACGTTACATACGTAATGTGATATAACGTCGGCCTTATCCCGATAAATGGCTCACGGGATTCGACGTGGTGCCGGCCTATTTGTCAGTCATATATTCAGAAACAATAATTCATCGATATCGTATGGAATATATTCAGTAGAGAGTGATAGCGCGTCGTCCCATCACTATCACATCTACGTGTGTATGAGCCAATTATAATATTCTATGGTGTTGTGACTACTTGGACATAAGTTATGTATCGATATCTGAATATTAATTTTAAACGTTAGATCTACAAGTATATTGAGTTCGTTAAATAACTTTCATTAAAAATATTTATACGAAACCATTAATAACTCAACATTACCAATAGTAAATTGGTTGATTTATTAATTAATTTCAACATATTATAACAGTACAACTTTGAAAAATTGCATAAATTAGAAACTTAAGAAAATGCGAATAGGAAGAATAATCTTTCATTTTTTTTTATAAATTTACATCAAAATCTTTTTAGTGATTTAATTACATGGAAAATAAAACTAAAACACCACATAATTGTTAAAATATATTAAACGTAAAAAGCTCAATTTCTAAAAGAAGAATTATTGCTATAAAATCATAAATTGTAAAAAGTTTTCTGTTATATCAACAGTTTCAAACCCCTGACTAAAAAATGGCCGTACAAAGTTGTCGCCAACATGTGGTCCCGCTCATTTATATCCTTATAGATAACGACAGCTCTAAAGTTGGAGTCGTTTTGAAATATTTTTCAGGAAATATTTTTATTACCACTACCATTTGTTATTGATTCGGTGCGGTGAAAAGATTTAGTTCCAAATGGAAGATATATTATTGGCGGTGAGAAATCTTCTTCATGTTTTTAGAAAGCTTATTTTGTAACTAGCGAACGCCCCCGGTTTCAGCTGCATAGCTTGTACTTGTTAGAATTGTCACTTGAAATTCTATACATTCGCAGATATTCTCAATATTATATACAATACGTCGCAGGGAATACATAATATAATTTAATAATAAAAAGTAATTAACGACATATTTCCCGGACACGACTTAACTTTAAGCAACCTATATAAATGACGATATCGTTGAATGTATGCAGACAACCACAAACACATCTTTTAAGGATATTAAAAAATTCAAAATTCAAGATCATATTATATTTTATGTAGCATTTTTGAAATGTCAAGTCTGTCAGTACGTAGTGACTGTACCACCGATTTGAAAGGCAGATCCTGCTTAGAAGAGCCGGCAGTTACTCATTTAAAAATCAATGTCACAATTCGTATTGCATAAATTACAATTTTGGTTATCCCGTCTTGTGTGTAGAAAGAAAAGCTGATTGCTTCCAACAATTTTTGTCGTTAATAAAGTCATTAATTTTATAGTAACCTCTACTTAGTAAATGGTTTTTAGAAGTAGAGGTACCTTATACAAACTAGGTACATTATAACTGCAACTTCGTCTACGTAAATGTAGAATTTTTCAGGAATTTCATAGTTTCGGAAAATAATATAATTTAATACTAATAATTTAAATCTACAGTTTATCTCCGTTCCAAACACATAAATTGATTCAAGATGTGTTATCAAGGAGCAATAGAAAAAGACACATAATATAAATATTCACTTTTATGATATTAGTGTGATACAAAATACAATTTAAAAAAAAACATTGTGAAAGCCTCAGGTCACCTAGATATTATATACCTACAGAATACACAAAACAGCTGAGCACATAAAAGCGTGTTAAAAACTCGGTCTTGACTCCAGTAATGTTGATGTTTTTATGCCTTTATAAAAGCTTTCATAAACACTGTTGAACCCATAACGTTTTATGAACCAATAACCCATCGCATGGACCACTAAGAACTGCTATGAACTCAGTATTTAATGGCTCTTCATAGTAAAAATGGTCCGAGTTTAATCGCCTCGTTTCAGTGGTTCATAATGCTTTAAGGATGGCAGGATATCCTTATGAAGGTCTTTGTATGACATGTAGGGCATTAAACTTTACAACTTATGTAACATTAGCTTAAAGGAAACTCAGTGGAAATAGTTAAGATAAAAGTAAGGTATATACTAGATATACTTTAGTATACAATGTACTAGAAACAGAGTGTGAGCGTCACTAATGTTTTACTTGTTTTTTTACTAAGAGGGATGAATATCTTAGCATTTTATGGATTCACCGTGCGGGTGGGTTCATTGTGTGGCTGAGATAATCTCTGAATATAGCTCGAGACTTGTGACACGGATGTTGGTTAGGAGTCCCTTTATTAGGCGTCAATACTTCTCTGTTAGTGGTATTTTCTCTGCGTCAATACTTCTCTGTTCGTGGTATCTGGACCAAATCCAGGACATTTTGATTAAAGGCCAGATCAAAACTACCTTCAACCGACGCACTTGTATGAAAGGTTTAATGAAATTGGAAAAAGCGAGAGAGATATGCAACTATCGTGGCAAGTGGAAGGACGTGGTCTCTGCCAACACCTGTGGGAATGAGACGTGTTGGTATGTACGATTAGAGTCTCGTATGTATGACTGTACGAGTAAGCCTAGTAGGATCCTACTAGAGCAGCTTTGAATACACATTTTATATAGTACTTGCTTTAGTCATCAGGGCAAGGTCCTATAGAATAAAAAATAGTGTGAAAATTTTTGATGAATCAGAGATTTTTACTTAGCTTGTGTTATAGATGATTGTCGTGCAATATTCACCGTGGTGTCAGTTAACGTGTGAATTGATAAAAGTACCTGTAAGTAGAAAGGAAAAATGCATTTATTCATATTTTAGTATTGAAAACAACCTATCCTACTCTATGTATGGTATAACTTGCATAATTATTAACATTAACAAACACCCGGCGTTAATTTTCTGGTAAGACTCGGGTAGCGTTAGAGGCAATAACAATTAAATAAAACATATAAAAAAACGTAATCGATCAAATCACAGATTGTTTGTAGCTACTCTAAATGTACAGCCCTATTAATATAATAGATGCGAGAGAAGTTTGTAAGTATGGATGGATGGATGGATATTAGTTACTCTTTTACGCAATAAATACTAAATAGATTTTGATGAATCTTTACAATTACACAGCTTATACATTAAAATAACATATAGGCTACTTTTTATCACGAAATTTTTATGGGACCAAAAACTCCGCGAGTGACCTAAAGTACGGTATTTGATTACTTTTGTATTATTTATTTATTACAGAGTTTTTCTTTACTACTTACAACACTTTCATATTATGAAGTAGAATTTAAAAAGACGAGTGCATCCTAATGTAACATGAGACATAAGGCAAAATCTATTTATAGTAAATCGATATACTTGATGGCACGCGACTTTAAAATATTCATTTGTACTTTGCCGCAAAAATATTCAAAAATTCTATTAGGAATATGTTCCTACCTATACTAAAGCCAAACTCGATTGAGAATGCTTGTCAACAAACAAATTTAAAATGAAGGTAGAAAATTCAACACATTTTATGCCTAATAAATTTAAAATTGTGTTTTGTTTTTTTATAAAATCTTTTTATAAAAAAACAAAACACTTATTTAAATTATAGTCAATATATTATTTAAATTATTTAAATTATAGTCAATATATTAATTAGTTTTAAGCTTGCTAATCTAATTTATTGTCATGAATTCGTCTTAACAAGTTAATTAAATAAAAAAAATGACTAGTGATTTCTACCTTCATTTTTAATCTGTTTGTTGACAAGCATTCTCAATCGAGTTTGGCTTAAGTATAGTAAGACCTTTTTGGTACATATTTTAAAAAAAAACACATAACATAAAATTATTGATAGTTGCTCAAACCTCATTGTGTTAGATTTTAATCGGAACAATTTATTTACAAAGACATCAAATATGATCAAAATGAAACATTCTTACAGTAATCACTTAATTAAACGTTACGCGCATAGATTCTTACTCCTGTTACGCTGCGTGATTGCATTTGACTCGGATACCATGGTGAATAATCATAATTTTCCACTTTTTCATAATTATATACAGTTAGATTAAGCTTAATTTAGCTTTTCATTCACATCATACATAAGAAAAAAAAATAAGCCGAATTTCACAATAACGAAGAATGTTGCAATTCTCGATGTTAGTTGACATTGATTGCGAATGAAATCGCGGGCTCTACTGGGCTCTGCTATAAAAAATAATGATGACAAAAAAGATCAGAAGGTCAAAGAAACAAAAGTAATAATTACCTGTACCTTGTACCGCTAATTATTACCTGTACCTTTTGTTTCGAAAATAAAAAGATGAAACAATAAAAGAAGAACAACCGACAACGAACATCGGTGCCCTAATAAATAAAATCGATATCTCATTATGAGTTCGCAAAGTTCTTTACTTATTCACAAGGTAGTTCGATGTCTATTAATATAATATAACGTATATGTTTAACAGTAGGCCGAAACTGAAATTAAATCGTCGATATATAATTATGTAACAATATTGTCTGTACTTAATAGTGGACCCACTCTATAATTAAAATAAACCTAATATAAAATATGACTAATAGAGAATAGTCATGGTCGTTTGGACAAAGTGAGGACAAACAGACATACTAGTAGATTATTATCGCATTCCACTGAATACGATATTGCTACTGGCAAGTAATTATTAGCATTAGAATTAGAGTATATTTTTATTAAAATTTTGTTAGTAAAATTATTTTCAATTTTTAACCGATAAAAAAAACGGAGGAGGTTCTCAATTCGACACGTATATATTTTTTTTTATGTTTGACCACGCATAACTTTTTACAGAGTTGTCCGATTTTGATAATTCTTTTTTTATTAGAAAAGGCACACTTCTAAAATGGTCATTCAAATCCCATTGTCATCGTGTTAGGATCTGATGATAATATCCTGGGAAAATTTAAGGAACTCTTCAAATTTATAGGCAACGATTTCGATTGTTGTGTAAGTATCGGTATCTTTTTGGCTACTAGTGCCGTATAACATACTATGACAGTATGGTACGAGTACGTTACGTGGCGATAAATCACTAAAAAGTAAGAAATAAAAATTTTTAATAAAAAACAGAACCGACTCAAAACGCATTAAAAAGTAAAAAATAACTGTGTCATTTAGTTGATTTAATTTACTTAAGCATATCTAGGAATCGCTGCCAGTCAAGTTTTCTACGTTAAGGACATTACCTAGAACCCACAAACTGCTTTACTACGTTAAATAAATGTTCCTTAAACTTGCTGGCACCGACTTCATAGATATGATAAGTATTTTAAGTTTTTATAAGCTGTTACCACAGAATACGTGCTATTACATGCTATTTTATCACATATTATAATTGCTAAACCATTGCATATGAAAGTAATTATTTCTTTCCTTAATTTTACTAGCTTAATCAGTGAAACGATAACTAGAAAATTCAGCAAAGAGATTAATTGCATACTGGACATAGTATTTTTGTTCCAGAATCATTTAAAAATTCCAAAATATTTAAAAAGTCTATGCCGACATAGTTGCGTGTAATATACGATAGAAAATAGATATAGATAGATAACCTTCCTTCCTTTATAACCAGAAAGGAAATAAATCCCAACATAATAGTATCTAGACGGGCATTTTTTCAGCGTGGATCCGATCAGAATCGACTGATTTACGAGCACTGTAAAGGTGGTGCCAGGCAGGGAAAAACTCAAGATTATATGATTAGCACAAGAGGGATTCATATAAGGAAACTTTTGTTCCTACACTTGTATGTGAAGATGCCTTTATCAATTGATCTGCTGTTAATACGTGCAGAACGTTCGTTTAATTTAAACTAGCAAACGCCTTAGGGGAAAATAATGTATTGTACCCAAATTGTAACAAGAAATTGAAAAGATGTTTATAACAAGCTATGGGTTCGATTCCCGGTGGGGCAGATTGAGATTTTTCTTAATTTGTCTTGGTATGGCTGGTGAGAGGCTTTCGCCGTGGCTAGTTACCACACTACCGACAAAGACTTATCGCCAAGCGATTTAGCGTTCTGGTACGATATCGTGTAAAACCGATAGGGGTGTGGATTTCATCCTACTCCTAACAAGTTAGCCCGCTTCCGTCTTAGATTGCATCATCAGTTAACATCAGGTATGATAGCAGTCAAGGGCCAACTTGTAGTCGATAAAAAAAGCTATTTTTAAAAGATAGAGATGTGTCTCCGCTAACTTTTTTATAGTCCTAATAAAGAGAAACGATTCTTCCATACGTACTTTGTTTTGGTTTAGGCAGCATTTGTAATGTAATGTAAGCTCATCTAACAATCATAGTTATATTTGAGCCAATTTCTATAAAAAAATCCCGTCAAATAATACATTAAATCCTTCCTCGGATTTATCTATTTGTGAAACCCGTAAGAAAATACGTTAATTACTTTTTGAGTTTATCGCGAAACGACAGACAGACAGTCGATGATGAGTATGTAGTTTTTAATTATTCTGCACCATTCTCTGAACCACCTCGTTGGTCTAGTGGTTAGCCTATCTGGCCTCGATCATGAGATCCTGGGTTCGAATCCCGGGTCGGGCCACGGAATTCTTCTGAGTTTTTCATTCTTATATGAAATTCTCAGTAAATTCCAAGCGCGGAGTCGGGAAGTTGATGTTGTTACACCGTGCCTCGGAGAGCACGTTAAGCCGTTGATCCCGGTCACTGTCATCAACATCTATCACCCTTAGCCCGCCAATCCGCATTGGAGTACCGTGGTGGGTCTACGCTCCATATCCCTTCTCCTATAAGGAGGGTGGCCTGGCCCTGTAGAAGGTCGTTAATAGGCTGATAATGATGATGATGATGATGATTCTATGAAACTCTTTGCAGCCATGTTGCTGGGGCATTGCAGAGCTAACTCACATTTCAGTTTTTGTTATTTTATGTATTAGGTAGTTTATTCGCGGTCAGCAAAAGGTAGAACTAGGATATTAGAACGTAGTTTTAGGATACTCGACATGGCTCTCGTGAGCGGCAAAACCTGACCAACATATTTTACATGAAAGAATTTTGGTTTTGGTGAGATTAATAAAATCTAATCTAACTGCGTCATCACTTAATGTCTGATGAGATCACAGTTCATGGCTGACTTGTCGTTCAATCATAAAACGAAGTATTCATGACATAAGTACAATAAACAACACTACGCCATAAAGGAAATAAATTCGAATAATATAAAACGTATCGTGCCCCATTTTTTGTGCGTGAGCCGATGACAATATTCGGATTTACGACGGCTCGTAAAGACGGTGCCAGCCGGGAGCGGACACCAGTACATGCTATATGCTCTATAGTCACTCTGTATACCATAGATACCTACCATAGACATCCAGAGATAAATAAAATCGTTTACAACAAAAACATTTTAGGGTTCCGTCTCTCGAAAGGAAAAAACGAGACCCTTATAGAATCACTAGGCATGTAGGTATCAAGCTGAAATTTATATCAAATACTTTTACTACCTCTCAGAGTTTTGAAAAAATCGAAATTCTAAGCTCAACGCGATCAAAAGATACAGCAGTTATTGCCTCAAATTTCCGCATATTTTTGACACTCCCAAGGGAATGAAAACCTGCAGTGTACTTTCTGTGAACTTAGCTTCACATTAGCCACGGCCGAATTCTTTCATCAACCAGACCTAATCGTAGATCAAATTAGGAAATTTCAATCGGCCTAGCTGGGAATCGAACCCAAAACTTCCATTTTATAGTTAGACAGTAGATTATTTTGATTGACTCTGTGGTGCACCCAGAGTCAATCAAAATAATCTCCATAAGTAGAAATCTTTAATATTTAAAGTACCTACTTAAAAACAAAAAATGTTCATCAGATGATACGAGTACATGGTCTAAGCAATAGATAAATTAGACTTGACAATCACAGACAAACAAATTAACAGAGATGTTGTCAGAGACATAGGATTAACGAAGGCTTTCCTTTATTTTCACTTACATAGGTGAAGAAAAAAGCTCTAATTCTAATCTTCTCTAGCTGACATACTATTTCTTTTTTCCTTTGTTCAATAGCTGTTGATCAACACAAATAAAAATCTTTTATTTCAACGAAGGATCACGAAATTATCTATACGTAAGTGAAGACAAAAAAGTCATCTAGATATGGTCTAGTTGTGATACAATTCTTTATTTCTTTGTTTTCTTATTATCATGTTTTGAATCAATAACAATCAAAACGATAATAAAATTCACGTGGATGGACAACCGCTTAATAGATAAACTTATACCTACAGATCATCATCGTTATCAGCCTATTAACTGCCCACTACAGGGTCACATTGTACGGTGATATGGAGTGTAGGCCTACCACACTGCCCAATTCATCTTGCCGGGCTTAGGGTGACAACTTATCTTTTATTTATTAACGATCACTATCGTATGTTGATGAGAGTGACCGGAACCAGCAGCTTAATGCTCCGAGGCACGGGGATATAACATTACCAACTTCCAGATACCGGGCTTACTGTTTACTGACATTTTTAGAAGAAAGAAAAACTCAGATTGACTTAACAAACCGACCCAGTGTTCGAATACACGTCCTCGAGATCGAAACCATATCAGACAAACGAGGCAGCATACCTACATATAAATAGAGGTATTTAACAACAAAATATAGACTATTGGCATTGATATTAACACTAATCCGCGACAGAACATGCCTAGACCGCCAGATAACAGCAATAACTCACATACAGTAATAAAGTGTTCAGACTGGCTCGTGAACTAATGAACCTATTATTATTCTAGCCAGATCAAATATAGAATATAATTAACTTATCTTTGTATTATATTAATTCTTGCTTATTTATTAGTATATTTCATGTATTCACAAGTTGCATAGCATTTCGGGGTTGAAAAAAAATTTAGTGTAACATTTTTTCGTTACGCGTCGATATTGAAAATTGAAGTGATCAGCAAAATCAAAGGGTTTATTTTAATTCTAATTCCAGTGAATTTCTAAAAAAAGTAAGTAATTACATCTCTTTTTCTAATACTTAGGTGTAATTATGGTATTTATTTTTTCACGTTATTTAAAATTAACTTCTGTTTTTGATTGTGTTTTTCAATACACTAACACGTGGGTGAAAGTAATACAACTTTGAACCAGTAATGCTCATGAATTCATCATCATCATAATCATTATCAGCCTATTAATGGCCTACTACAAGGCCAGGCCTCACTCCTTATAGGAGAGGGGATATGGAGCGTACACCCACCACGCTACTCCAATGCGGATTGGCGGGCTTAAATATAATTAATTAGCATTATAGCAATTATAAATTAATAATTATTACTACCATACAGCACTGCTTTGTTTCGGTTTGAAGTGTATGAATTGACTGCAATCACGTCTGATGGAGCTAAGATAGAAGCGGGCTAACTTGTTAGAAGGATGAAATCCACACCGCTTTTGGTTTCTACACGACATCGTATGGGAACGCTAAATCGCTTGGCGGTACGTCTACATGTCGGGTCGGTAGGGTGATAACTATCCACGGCAGAAGCCAAAAGGCTCGAAACCTTAACACCTACGCCCCAAAATAATGGACATGCAGGGCAGCACTTTGCAAGACATCATGCAAGCTCAGAGAAGTTTTACACTGTTTGTAGGCGATGGTTCATGGGATCTAACTCAATTCGGCCGTCAGTATCGGTGCAGTAGCCTAGTGGTTTAAGGTGCTTTGTCCTCGAGTCCCAAACAGACGTAGCATCAAACTTGACTCCACATTGTTGACATTATGTTTATTTTCAACACATAAATGGCTAATAGCTGTATGTTAGATAACTATGCCACGCCATAAGCCGGTTGAACCTCTTATTAAAGTTCCCAATCCCGGTAATGTACGTGAGGAGGAAGCCCACGGGAACTCGATGCTGCAAGTTATAACAGGCTATGAAACTTTGTGCACGTATTTTAGTGATATGACGCATACAATAATGCAGTTCTCAAGATTCTGAAATTGTACTATAACTATTGTTACAAATAAACAACTGTATACTGCAATTGCGCGAACAATTTAATGCGCGTAATAACGAGGCGATAATGGTACTATGGTAAAAGGATCGTAAAACGTAAGAACTTATGTCTGAAAGGTCTGGAGTTTGGTCCTCGGCAAATGGACTATTGGCGTATCCATTCTTAATAATAAATACTCAGTAAAAATTTAAGATCAACTACTACTCAAAGGCTAGTAAGTTGGTAATTGGTACCTGACCCTAACACTTTAATCCTTCGATAAATAATCTTGATATTGATGATCTTCTATAATATAATACAAAAATTGATCACAGAATGAGTTGCACAGCGCAAATCGTAAGAACAGCTGAACCAATATCGCTATTTTTTTTTGTTGTGATTGCTATTATCAGGAGAAGGTAGTTATGAAAGAAACCTGTCAAGAAAACTGCGCGGAAAATTAAAAAATCTTAACGACTATTTTATTGATATTTGTTACTAACCCAGGCTAAACGGGGGAGCATATTTGAATGAAATATACCACCGAGATGGATATTTACATAGGCTATTTTTTATCCGAATAATCTTAAATGGAAACTACGCGGGTGAAACCGCGGGGCACCGCTAGTAATATAAGTCTTGAAAATACATTTCTATGTCAATACAATGATAACCATATTACTTGTAATTTTATTTCTACCATCAACACACAAATCAATCCTAAGCCAGAACGTAACATCGACCATCAGTTTGTTCGGTGAACTTAAAAAATACTTAGAAAAAGCTTTTAGGTACGTGGGTTTGAAACGTAAATCATCCATTCTTTTAATGTATACGGAGGCTAAAATAAAAAGAAACGTTTTATCCCCACATACAATATAAATTTCGTACAGCGGCACTGATAGATCGCCCTCTCGGATAGAAAGGGCCGCGACACTGCGAAATTGATAGGAAACGGGAAACGGAATATAACGATATTGGTTCCATGAGGAAAACCTGCGTAAGGTATACTTAAGTTTCTTTCTATTTACACTTGTTTATGTAGTTTGTTCGGGGCCAAATGATTAAGTAAAGGTTGTTGCTGTTTTATATATTTTTAACCGACATCTAAAAAGAAAGAACCGACATCTAAGAAAAAGAAAGAGCATTCTAGAGTATGCTGCGGTTACAACCACGTAGTTCTCGTTCCCGTGGGAATTTTGGCATAAAATATGTGTTATTTTGATATGTAAGCTATATTATTATGAAGTTTCATCAAAATCCATTATTCAGTAATTTTGCGTGAGGAATGTATTCGGTCTCGTATATAGATTTTATAATGGTGGAAATATTTTCGGGCATACTCGTAATTTTATGTATGAAATTATTTCTAATTTTTGAAAAACTTCAATTCAATTCAATTTCATTTATCTATTCGTAATTTATTTATTAATACTCTAAAAATCATGCCCCTGATAGAATGGTGGTAATAATATTGGCTGCATTTAGTAAATATTGTATCAACTACAAATATCTTTGATATATCAAGTTGTAGTTGTAAAAAGTATTTGTATATTTACCCTTGAATGGGTCGGAGTGAGAGTGGCAGCGAATTGTAAGGCTTTGTTAGCTTTGACTCGCTGCAAAGCCTAAAGAGACTTTTTGTAAACGTGGCCTTATTTCCGTAGTGTTTTTGATGATCACCAAGCAAAGACTTTTGAGATGCTGTGAAAAATTAGTAATTCTTGCGTAAAATGTACTCTACTTTTGTGGTGCCTTAAAACGTTATAATATAGCTATACTATTTAATACGAGTTGGTGTAACAAGAAAAAGACAAGATATTTTTTAACAATAATCCTTTTGGCGGCCGAGTGGCGCAGTGAGTAGTGACCCTGCTTCTGCATCCTAGGCTGTGGGTTCGATTCCCACATCTGTAAAATGTTTGTGTGATGAGCAGTGTCTGGGTGTTTATCTATGTGTTATAAGTATTTATGTATGATATATATAAAAATATTCATCAGTTATCATAGCACCCATAACACAAGCTACTTACGAGTACGCTTACTTTGGGGCTGTATAGCGATGTGTGTAATTGTCCTATAATATTTATTTATTTTTAAACAATCTGGACGTAGGTCATCGCAAAGGCAGTATTTCTATACAAATACATACTTTTAAAAAAATAAAACATTTGTTGCCTAGATTCAATTGAAAAGCGCTATTCACCATCTGCATTCTAGTTACCTAATGTTTTTTTATACCTAAATTTGCCTGAAAGAAACTGTTGTTAAACAATATGGCCACCTGTTGTACCAGTATTTCTTAATGCATTTTAGTCTCTGTTCTATGTTTTTCTTCGTTGTGTTGTACAAATAAAGAATAAACAATAATAATAGATTTATATTAAAACTATGCAAAAAACACGTTATAACTAAATCAAAAGTAATGCTCTTGGCGTAGCTTTTTCGAGTTTTGGAGCCGTTCATAATTGCCGAGTTCATTGTAAGTAGAAAATGCCTTACGCAACCTCAGCAAAATATCATTGTTGTTAATAAACCCACGTTTTCGTAACAAAACAAGCTTACAGGGAAACCATCTCAAAGCAAGACAAAGCCAACCCATTCCAGAGCATTCGAGGGTAAACAATACCCCTGTAAACACCTCCGAGGGCACGGAACGCCTCTCAGAGATGTCCGTGTCAACGCAATTAGACATCAAACGAAACATCAAGCTTTACGTGTTGCCTCATGAGCCGTAATGAAGTCTCAACGGTGACATATGATGCTCAAATGCCATTCAATGTTGCGCTTGCCAGCGTATGCCAGATAAGCAAATAGGAGCGGAAATGTGTGGGACAAGTCATGAGGTGAAAGCGTGAAAGTACATTAATGCTTGGGTAAAACGGGGAAAGGAGGGTTTTGTTTTCTTATAAATGACCATTTCATATCATTATTAAAATTTAAACTATCGCGAGTATTTTCTATATTATCAATTCGTTTCTTAGTTCCTAAACAAGCGAGCTTATGACTAAGGACCGCGTATGGGTTCGAAATTAGTTGGAAATAGAAATTCTGACAGTAGAGACGTGAGTTTAAGCCTATTATACTGCGCCAGTCCTCCCTTCGTATAAAAGAAGTAACATGGAGTTTATCAATGCTACAAGCATTGCAAAATGTACTCTGTTTCTAGATTTCTTTGTTTCTAAATAAAATATGTTTTACAAACATACATACCATAACGCCCATTTCCCATAGGGGTAAACAGAGACCACGCTATCATCATCTATCATTAAACCTTCATACAACATTCATACAAGTACGTCGGTTTAGGTTACAGGACCTGGCCTGAGTTTGTTGTATATGTTAAAAATCGCAACATACCATATCTTGCGCCACAAAACACATTACAAAGTAATGGAACAGGTACATACAGAGGGCTACGGAGGTAGTAATTGCGTGCGCTATTATGAAAGTTCACAGTTCCGCGCACAAAATAATAAGTAGGTTTTTGAGTGTGAATGGAAAATGTTTGTTTTATAAGAGTACACTCAGTTTTAAGGCATTTCAAGCATTTTGTGACGTTCTGTTCCGCGTAGCGTAAGGGATATCGTTCAACTGTATTGTGTTACGCTTTGCGGACAATGTCGTAATGATGTTACATAGCTGCACGACGGCCGAGTGGCGCACTGGGTAGTGACCCTGCTTCTGCGTCCTAGGCCGTGAGTTCGATTCCCACATCTGGAAAATATTTGTGTGATGAGCATGGATGTTTTCCAGAGTCTGGGTGTTTATCTATATATTATAAGTTTTTATGTGTAATATATATAAAAATATTCATCAGTTATCATAGTACCCATAACACAAGCTACTTAAGCTCACTTTGGGACTATATAGCGATGTGTGTAATTGTCCTATAATATTTATTTATTTATTTATTTATAGCTTGGAATTTAGACGGTGAAACTATTATCATTTCTGTTGAGGTTAATTTCTCACAAAAGGTTAGTCCATTGTCTGCCTCGTCTGTCTAGTGGTTCGCCTATGTGGCTTCAATCACGAGGTCCGAATACTTTTGAGTTATTCATTATTTTGTGTAATTTTCAGCAATTTCCAAGCCTGGAGTCGAGAAGTTGGTGGTGTTACATCTTCGTGCCTCGGAGGGCACGTTAAGCATGGGACCGACGGAATAACGTATTCTCCGAGGCACGGGGGTGCAACACTACCAACTTCCTGACTCTAGACTTGGAATATACTGAAAATTTCATAGAAAAATGAAAAACCCAGAATAATTTCGTGACCCGACACAGGATTCAAACCCAGCGATCGAAGCCAAATAGGCTAACCACTAGGTTAACGAGGCAGTCATGAATAAGAAACAAGAGAATAGGAAATCCTCCTCGAAGTTTAATATTACATCAAGCCTACATGTATGTACCTAAGCCAGCTAGTTACCTTGAACTCCCGAAAGTTAGCAAGTTGTATGCTTGAAGCGCTCTTGATCTCCCTGTTATATCGAGTTATGATAGTTGTTCGTTCGAGTTTCTTCAAGGTTAGTTTCAACAACTTTACTAGACTAGGGCACGATGTTTCAATGAGTTAATTAGGAAACTTGACAGGATGTGGATAGAATTTTGTTAGTAATTTAGTCTTTTTGACGATCACTGTAACAAATATTTAACATGTTCATTGTTCAGTTAAAATAAGGTTCACGCATTATAAGTACATTAAGCACAACTAAAAGCTACAATTGCTTTGTTTCATTGAAATAGGTAAAAGGTAACAACGTTACGTTAAGCTAAATAACTCTATGGCTCAAAGGTCAAACTACCTTACCCATTACATAACAGTCTTTACGATTTAATGGACAAGGGGTCTTTTTGACGAAGTCATATTTAACTGCTCGTTAAATTGTTTAGTTAAAAAAACGCTTCACGTATTAACCAATAGAACAAAACGTAGCAAAGTTAACTTAAGCCAGAATTGGAGGTCATGGATTCGATCCCAATCCGTTGCATCTTACCCATCCTAAAACAGTCTTTATATGACTCGTCCATCCAATAGGATGGTAAAGAAATTGTAGGAATATTTGTCATCTAAAAACTCTTCGAGTACTAAAGATCCAAAACGCTCGAGGTGCATCCGCTCTTTGGCGGGCCATACTACAGTAATGATGTTATCGGAAAAATTTACTAAAAAAAATATTGTAGATAAAGGTACCTTTCCAATAAAGCTAAAAAGCAAATATTACCAACATCGTTGATAAAAAAGCAGCTCTTTTTCCCCGAGAGTTATAGGGCTTTGAAGGGCCCAATCTCCTAAATGACAACGAAATGGCGCAGTTAATAAGCCGTCGATATAGAAGGCTTCTTAAGTCAAACCCCAAACAACTCTATCGCCGATCGTTGCGGGCAAATTATGATGACATCCAAAATGACGAGTCATCGAGTCGCGGCATCCTTCCGGCATTTTACTAAGACTGGGACACACTTCGCTGTTTAATAGTATTTGTATACTTTCCCTGCTGAGAAGAGTTTATTTCATCATTATCCTTACTAATATTATAAAGGCAAAAGGAGAATGCCAAACAATGTATAGGACTTTAACCCGTGTGTCGGATTGTAAAATTATTTTTGTTTATTCTGAAGGCTAGACTCAAGAGTGAAATGTACTATTTAATATCAATTTATACCCATCAGCTTGCCATAAATATATATTTTTAATGTCAATGTACTGAAATGTCATACAACGTTGAACAAAAATGTAGACCTTTAGTACACGGGACGGGACGGAGAATATTGCTTCACGGGAAACTATAAAAAAATTAAATTGAGAGGGGGAGCGGGAATGAGCACACTATATGTGCCTTTACACATTTTGTATGAAAGTCTGTCTTTAAAATTAGAAGGGTACCTAAGAGGTTTTCACGCGGACGAAGTCGCGGGCGACTGCTAGTTTAATATAAATTACAGTTAAAAGCTCTAGAACTCAGAGAATTCGACTCGAGCCTAACGTTGGTTATCGTCCATTTCCGTATATTTGTCACACTGACATGACAGTCGCAAATTAGATTTTTAAACAGGCATAACGACTCTGGATACTAGCCTTTTAGAGCCCACTGTTGATGAAAATACAATATAAACGATTTAAAAGGCTAGAACCCAGTGCAACAATAAAGATTTAAAAATGCGTAAGGAGTGTAAATTAAAAGGAAATAGTTTAATTACTTTTTTTAACTTAATTTTCTTGGTCTGGCTGGTGGGAGGCTTTCGTCGTATCTAGTTACCACCCTACCGACAAAGACGTATCGCCAAGCGATTTAGCGTTCCGGTACGATGTCGTGTAGAAACCGAAAGGGGTGTGGATTTTCGGCCCGCTCCTAACAAGTCAGCCCGCTTCCATCTTAGATTGCATCGCTTAACATCAGGTGTGATAGCAGTCAAGGGCCAACTTGTAGTCGTTAAAAAGAAATGGAAATTTTTGTCATCAGACGTGATTGCTACCAATTTACAAAATACAAAAAGGTTCACAATCCCTGCAAGCTCACTGTACCACAAGCTTTCCAATCTCCCACTAAAAGGGGCCCGAAATTACACAAGACATCGAACGTCCGTCTCTACTCTGAACTAACGACTCGGGGAAGCGGCGAACTGGAATCAAATGGCCAATCTGCAAATTGCCCATACAGCCGCCAGATATCTCCATTTGTTTGCGACCCCTGCCTAATTATTTACGTACGATGAATTAACAAGTAAATACTTTGTTTCTGCGAAGGGCCGGAATAGTTGGCCAACTTTCCTCTACAGTAATAAAACTTTTTCTGTACGCACTTTGGCCTATCACTTCGGGCTATGAAATGTTGAGTATTTTTTTCTTTCACTAAATTATCAGTTTATATGAAAATGAACGCGATATGCGCGTTGGATTTATAAGATGGAGGTCCTGGATTCGATTCCCAGCAGGACCGATTGAGATTTTCTGAATTAGTTCAGGTCTGGCTGGTTGGAGGTTTCGGCCGTGACCACCACCCTACCGTCATATTCGTACTGCCAAGTGAATTAATGTTCCGGTACGATGTTGTGTAGAAATTGAAGGTATGTGGATATTAAACTACTCCGAACAAGTTAGGCCGCTTCTATCTTAGATTTAATCACCACTAGCCATCAGGTGTGATTGCGGTCAGGAGCTTACTTGTTATAGACAATAAAAAAATTTTAACAAAAAATAAAAACGCCTTCAAAACGCACTAAAAAGTAAAAAATAACTACGTCATTTACTAACTTTAATTTACTTAACCACATCTATGAAGTCGGTGCCATCCAAGTTTAGGTAAAGACTTTAAAGTAGAAAGCTCGGGTGGCACCGACTTCATAGACGTGATTAAGTAAATTAAAGTAAGTAAATGACGTAGTTATTTTTTACTTTTTAGTGCGTTTTGAAGGCGTTTTTATTTTTTGTTAAAATTTTTTTATTTCATACTTTTTAGTGCTTTATCAACAACGAACATACTAATAAACCTACTCGAACTAAACCATAAGTACCAATATTCACTACCTACTTATAACATTCCGACGCCCCTGCAAAAGTGAATATAAAGTTTAAAGAGTTTCCTCGAGTTTTCGTAGATCATTGGATCATGACTTAGTAAACATTAAACTAACTGGAAACTATAACCTTTCAAACTTCTTATTGAGACATAAATTAATCGAGCCCAATCACAAAGTAGCTACTGTAAACCGTTAAATAGCTCCCTCAACTGTCCTTCTTCTTCATCGCCAGACCCTCAATGACAGTCACAGCCCATCTAAATATAAAGTTCTCATTGACACAAATTAATAGACCCCAAACACAAGGTAGCTACTGTAAACCGTTAAAGAGCTCCCTCAGCTGTCCCTCGTCTTCATCGCCAGACCCTTAATGACAGTCACAGCCCATCTAAATGTAAAGTTCTCATTGAAACAAATTAATCGAGCCCAAACACAAGGTAGCTACTGTAAAACGTTACGGAGCTCCCTTAACTGTACGTCGTCTTCATCACCAGACCCTCAATGACAGTCACAGCCCATCTAAATGTAAAGTTCTCATTGAGACAAATTAATCGAGCCCAAACGCAAGGTAGCTACTGTAAACCGTTAAAGAGCTCCCTCAGCTGTCCCTCGTCTTCATCGCCAGACCCTTAATGACAGTCACAGCCCATCTACATGTAAAGTTCTCATTGAAACAAATTAATCGAGCCCAAACACAAGGTAGCTACTGTAAAACGTTACGGAGCTCCCTTAACTGTACGTCGTCTTCATCACCAGACCCTCAATGACAGTCACAGCCCATCTAAATGTAAAGTTCTCATTGAGACAAATTAACCGAGCCCAAACACAAGGTAGCTACTGTAAAACGTTACGGAGTTCTCTTATATATAGATCGGCTCCATCATCAGATCGACTCCAGACCTTCATCAAATTGTAGTGCTTTTAAATACTTACCGGAAAAATTAACAAACGTACTTGTTGTCCCTACAATTTTTGAAAGTTCCCCTCGTTTTCTCCAGGATCCCATCATCAGATCCTGGTTTCCTTGTCATGGTACCACCACCGGACTATGTTCTTTCCAACAAAAAAAGAATTATCAAAATCGGTTCATAAACGACGAAGTTATGCGCGAACACACATAAAAAAAAATATATATATATATACGGTCGAATTGAGAAACGCCTTTTTTTTGAAGTCGTTTAAAAAAGGAAAAGATATGTTATTTATGTGATAACAGCATTAATAAGATAATATTAGTAAGAAATAATCAGTGGCGGATTTATAGATTTGCCGCCCGTAGGCTATTCAATTTTTGCCGCCTCTAAATTTTGATATCTTAGTCCACAATCATATCAATTTTCTATCAATAAAATTCCAACTTTATAATTTGTGCCCCATCATCCTCGTTACTTCAACTTTTCCCATATAGTTATTATTATTGAGAACTATGGTACCGTGTTAGATCCTTGATTATTTTTACAGCAAAGAATTATCAAAAAACATTATTTTAAGGAAAAAATATCTCAATCGTATACCACTTTTAAAGTAAGGTAAGGTATGTCTTAAAACTATACAACACTTACAAAATATGAATTAAGCTTACGTAAAAAAAATACATTTGGCGAACGTTGATTAACATTTATTATTACACCCACAGTTTAAAAACAATACAATAAATATATCTTTACTTTATTATTTGTTAGCATTATAATTTAAGTTAAATTATAAAAGCATTACAATACTTTTTTGTGAGACTTTGAATTCGCAAAATCATTTATTATATCGTCGTACGAAATCTTGTTCATTAGCTCTGACTCTATGCACAAGAGAGCTAAAGCGTTTAGCTTTTCTTGACTTAAAGTCGATCGTAGGTAGTTCTTTACTCTCTTCAAGCAAGAGAAGCTTCTTTCACCTGAACAATTTGCCGCTGGTGTACAAAGAGCCATACGAAGTGCTATATCCAAGTTTGGATAAATGTTTCCTAGATTCTGTTCTTGCAGGAATGAAGACAGACTTATTAATGATATAAGATATTGAACTAGTTTTTTATTTAATAAAAATTACTCAATTTTAGTCAGTATTTTTGTTACACCATCGATATTATATCGATTGAATTGGGTAAGCAGATCTCATTATTATTAGGTACACGGAGAAAAAATTATAGCAGTTATCAGTGAAGAATATATGTAAAAATTACTAAATTTCGATTATAATATCGAATCGCGATATTCTAAAAGTTCATAATCATTAATGTATAATTAGTAAAGCGTTTAGGAATTGTTCATGCAGAGATGTTGAAATATTTATTAATTAGCACTGTATATGAGAATATTTCGATTTTTGTTAAATATTTCAATTTCTCTCCAATTTTCGAAATTCGTATTATGTGTGTGTATAATATTTTTTTTTTAATTTGTAAACCGAAATAATAAATTTATGAAATAAATTTGCCGCCCCTTAAAATTTGCCGCCCTAGGCTACAGCCTACTCAGCCTGCTGGTAAATCCGCCACTGGAAATAATATAATATTAGCAAGAAAGAAAAAAAAAGAAAAGAAAACAACGATAACGTGTATATTTATACATTCCAAGCCCGGAGTCAGGAAGTTGGTGGTGTTACACCGCCGTGCCTCGGAGAGCATGTTAGGCCGTCAGTCCCGGTCACTGTTATCAACATCTGATAGTGATCGTTAATATATGAAACATTATCACTCCTCTGGCCTCTCTCCTATAAGGAGGGAGGCCTGGCCCTGTAGTATAAATTAATCGAGCCCAATCACAAAGTAGCTACTGTAAACCGTTAAATAGCTCCCTCAACTGTCCTTCTTCTTCATCGCCAGACCCTCAATGACAGTCACAGCCCATCTAAATATAAAGTTCTCATTGACACAAATTAATAGACCCCAAACACAAGGTAGCTACTGTAAACCGTTAAAGAGCTCCCTCAGCTGTCCCTCGTCTTCATCGCCAGACCCTTAATGACAGTCACAGCCCATCTAAATGTAAAGTTCTCATTGAAACAAATTAATCGAGCCCAAACACAAGGTAGCTACTGTAAAACGTTACGGAGCTCCCTTAACTGTACGTCGTCTTCATCACCAGACCCTCAATGACAGTCACAGCCCATCTAAATGTAAAGTTCTCATTGAGACAAATTAATCGAGCCCAAACGCAAGGTAGCTACTGTAAACCGTTAAAGAGCTCCCTCAGCTGTCCCTCGTCTTCATCGCCAGACCCTTAATGACAGTCACAGCCCATCTACATGTAAAGTTCTCATTGAAACAAATTAATCGAGCCCAAACACAAGGTAGCTACTGTAAAACGTTACGGAGCTCCCTTAACTGTACGTCGTCTTCATCACCAGACCCTCAATGACAGTCACAGCCCATCTAAATGTAAAGTTCTCATTGAGACAAATTAACCGAGCCCAAACACAAGGTAGCTACTGTAAAACGTTACGGAGTTCTCTTATATATAGATCGGCTCCATCATCAGATCGACTCCAGACCTTCATCAAATTGTAGTGCTTTTAAATACTTACCGGAAAAATTAACAAACGTACTTGTTGTCCCTACAATTTTTGAAAGTTCCCCTCGTTTTCTCCAGGATCCCATCATCAGATCCTGGTTTCCTTGTCATGGTACCACCACCGGACTATGTTCTTTCCAACAAAAAAAGAATTATCAAAATCGGTTCATAAACGACGAAGTTATGCGCGAACACACATAAAAAAAAATATATATATATATACGGTCGAATTGAGAAACGCCTTTTTTTTGAAGTCGTTTAAAAAAGGAAAAGATATGTTATTTATGTGATAACAGCATTAATAAGATAATATTAGTAAGAAATAATCAGTGGCGGATTTATAGATTTGCCGCCCGTAGGCTATTCAATTTTTGCCGCCTCTAAATTTTGATATCTTAGTCCACAATCATATCAATTTTCTATCAATAAAATTCCAACTTTATAATTTGTGCCCCATCATCCTCGTTACTTCAACTTTTCCCATATAGTTATTATTATTGAGAACTATGGTACCGTGTTAGATCCTTGATTATTTTTACAGCAAAGAATTATCAAAAAACATTATTTTAAGGAAAAAATATCTCAATCGTATACCACTTTTAAAGTAAGGTAAGGTATGTCTTAAAACTATACAACACTTACAAAATATGAATTAAGCTTACGTAAAAAAAATACATTTGGCGAACGTTGATTAACATTTATTATTACACCCACAGTTTAAAAACAATACAATAAATATATCTTTACTTTATTATTTGTTAGCATTATAATTTAAGTTAAATTATAAAAGCATTACAATACTTTTTTGTGAGACTTTGAATTCGCAAAATCATTTATTATATCGTCGTACGAAATCTTGTTCATTAGCTCTGACTCTATGCACAAGAGAGCTAAAGCGTTTAGCTTTTCTTGACTTAAAGTCGATCGTAGGTAGTTCTTTACTCTCTTCAAGCAAGAGAAGCTTCTTTCACCTGAACAATTTGCCGCTGGTGTACAAAGAGCCATACGAAGTGCTATATCCAAGTTTGGATAAATGTTTCCTAGATTCTGTTCTTGCAGGAATGAAGACAGACTTATTAATGATATAAGATATTGAACTAGTTTTTTATTTAATAAAAATTACTCAATTTTAGTCAGTATTTTTGTTACACCATCGATATTATATCGATTGAATTGGGTAAGCAGATCTCATTATTATTAGGTACACGGAGAAAAAATTATAGCAGTTATCAGTGAAGAATATATGTAAAAATTACTAAATTTCGATTATAATATCGAATCGCGATATTCTAAAAGTTCATAATCATTAATGTATAATTAGTAAAGCGTTTAGGAATTGTTCATGCAGAGATGTTGAAATATTTATTAATTAGCACTGTATATGAGAATATTTCGATTTTTGTTAAATATTTCAATTTCTCTCCAATTTTCGAAATTCGTATTATGTGTGTGTATAATATTTTTTTTTTAATTTGTAAACCGAAATAATAAATTTATGAAATAAATTTGCCGCCCCTTAAAATTTGCCGCCCTAGGCTCCAGCCTACTCAGCCTGCTGGTAAATCCGCCACTGGAAATAATATAATATTAGCAAGAAAGAAAAAAAAAGAAAAGAAAACAACGATAACGTGTATATTTATACATTCCAAGCCCGGAGTCAGGAAGTTGGTGGTGTTACACCGCCGTGCCTCGGAGAGCATGTTAGGCCGTCAGTCCCGGTCACTGTTATCAACATCTGATAGTGATCGTTAATATATGAAACATTATCACTCCTCTGGCCTCTCTCCTATAAGGAGGGAGGCCTGACCCTGTAGTGGGCCGTTAATGGGCTGATAATGATGATGATGAAATAATAAATTGGTCTTTAATCACAGCTCTATCGTGAACAGATAATAATAAAAGGTATTTAATTCAATTAAAACAAGATTAAAACAAAGTTCAAAGATAAATAATTTCCTCGAAACGAAATCGTAAACGTGGCAGTCTAATTAAAGTAATTTCTACTTAGAGTTATTTAACACAAATCCGTGGTCTGATTTTACGTAATTTCATTCCGAAATTGTTCCTAAGTATCCATCTTAAATTGCATCACTTACAATCAGATGTGATTGCAGTCAAGGGCTAACTTGTAATGAATAAAAACCAGTGTTTTTTTTTATTGACTACAAGTTGGCCCTTGACTGCTATCACACCTGATGTTAAGTGATGAATCAGTCTAATATGAAAGTGGGCTAATTTGTTTGGAGTGGAACGAAAATCCACACCCCTTTTGGTTTCTACACGACATCGTACCGGAACGCTAAATCGCTTGGCGATACGTCTTTGTCGGTGGGGTGGTAACTAGCCACGGCGAAAGCCTCCCACCAGCCAGACCAATACAAATTAAGAAAAATCTCAATCTGATCCGCCGCGAATCAAACCCAGGACCTCCGTCTTATAAATCCACCGCGCATACCACTGCGCCACGGAGGTCGTCAAAAAGTGTTACCCACTCATAGCACTGCGCGCACAAATGAGTTGAACTATCTATACCTATGTTCCAGTAAAATTACGACCACATTCACCCTAAAGCTGTCAGCATGTTATATGGCGGCGTGGTGTAAAGCGTTTAACCACTGCCCTGATTATGCAGTGTAGTGTCGGTATCATTTGCATACTACCCACCTTGGATTATGGAAATATAACTTGTATATTATACACGTCTTTTGTATGCTACCATCTATACACTGATACTTGTTGGGTAAACTACATAACCTACGTTTCATTTTGAGAGGTTCAAAATAAAAATCGATACCTTTTTAAGTTTGGCTGTACATGGAGTGGATGAGGATCAAACTGTGTGTAGATAAATAGTAAACGGGACTGCAATGCGGACACAAATTGAAGCACCTTCAGCAATGAAGAATGCGACAGAAAATAAGAAGTGAAGGTGAGTGTTGATACGTCACAAAGAAGCTGCTTAAGCCTACAATCATGTCACAAGTCCTGGACTCGGTTGGTGTTTTTCTTTTGCCTCACGAAGGACTCGGCACTCGCATGATGAATATATAGAATGGTCAAAAATTCATCTCTTTGTCTAGACAGAGAGACTTATCTTAGCATTCGATGGATTCACCGTGTGGATGCCGAGTCCATCGTCTGGCAGAAAGAAAAAGAACAGATTCCGAGACTTGCAGCATGGATGTAGACTTAAATCATCTTCGTGACGCGTCAAGACTCATCTTCTTTTAAAAACCAGTCAACGCGCGCCTTCTATGCTCGAATTAATCTCTCTGCCTAACCAAATCTGGTTAGATCGTTCTAGAATGGAGTTTGCGTCAGTTAATATTTTTATTTAAAAATATAAATTTTTCACATCTGCAAGTTTGACAAGCTACGAACATATTGACACTTCTAAGTCAAAGCATTAAAACATCACGGCCTAGTAATTCTGATTGACCAAAAATTAATAATGAAATTTTAGAAGCAATTAAAAAAACTTTTTCAATTTGGTTAAAGTCAAAATATCATTAATCAATAAAATCAATTATAAATGTCACCAATCAACTAATTTTCACTGACCCCCTTCTAATTTACTACCGATAAAAGAAATGCTATTTAAATTGCATAAAACACACATACCTCTAAAAAGTTAGGTAAATATCAACCAGTAATATTGTCACCATCACATATATATATATATAATAGATAAAGGTTTAATGGATAAAATTAATGATAATTAATAAAGTGTAACGCGATGGATCCATCAATTAATTGGTTATCCATAACGACAGCTATTAATGCTGATGAATTGATGGGCCCGCGGCCCTGGGGCCTTCAATTAACTCTTATTATTATATTTATAGAGAGATGTTTTATCGCTTTTATGAACAGAAGTTTTAACTAATTAAATTAATGTCTTATAATGTATTAAACATGTTTTTTATTCGTTACAAGTTTACCCTTGAGTGCAATCACACTTGATGATGAGTGATGTTGTAGTGTACGGTAGAAGCCATTAAATCCGCAACTCTTTCGGTTTCTACACATCATACCGGAGGCTTGGTAAGTCTTTATCGGTAACTAACACCGTTCGAAGCCTTCCACCAGAAATACCTGAACGTAAGAAATTCTCATTCCCCGGGCGGGAATTGGAGGCAGGACCACTGACTTATAAGTCTGCTACGTAAACCGCTACGCCACAGAGTCTAAATTCAGTAATAATTTATTTAAACATCGCGCTAGCAGATTTATTTATTTATGTAAGTAACATCTAAACAAAAACAAAAAATATAAACAAAGTTGTCACTTTTATCCAAGTAATTAAAAAAACCTAGCTATCAGAAAATCCACTAGGGCGGAAAGTGACAGTTTATTTAACGGAATGTAAGTAAAATCCTCTAATCTCATCGCGAGCTCGTTATCATCGTCGCACGGTCCCTTGTACGTGTCTTTGAAGCGAGCTTTATCTGGTCAACTGACATTGGCTTAAAGTCCCTTTATGATCCAACCTCGTTGAAAGGGATCGCTCATGTGTGATATTGCCTTACTTTAGATATATAAAAAAGTATTTTTACCCATCTGCGTCAGAAGTAGGGTAATGTTTTTCGAGCATATGTATTTTTGACTTATTGATACGGGAATCAAAAATAAAAGTTATACATTTTTTTTAATTTATCATTATCGTCAGCCTATTTTCTTGACCCATGGTACTGAAACTAGCCGTATAGAGTGGTGCAAGACAACATTGGCTCTGACAGTGCATGAAGAAGGGAGTAGGTATACAATAAAAAGTGACTCGACTTTCATTAAAAAGTAAACGTGAATTGCTGCGGTCTCTTAAGGTGGCGTTCTCTCTCCTCTCCAATTTTACATTTTCATCAACTCTATCTCCTCCCATCTTTCCTCTTCATTTCATCTTTATGCAGATATGTTCAAGTCTTTATTGCTGTCCCAGTGGAAAGCGTTCGTAACGTAATCAGTGAGATGAATGATAATTTGCAACGAATTAACGAATGTAGTCACATTTAAATTATCTTAATTTTGTGTAAACAGAAATTTTCTACTTCAGTTTTTACTAAACTTCTTAATGGGGCGATTACTTTTTGATTTTCCGTATTTTTAAACGACTTAAAAAAAAGGAGTTTCTTAAATCTGTGAGTGTAAGATCCTTCCACTGGGAAGCCACGCCGCCATAGCTGTATTGTATTAATTCCATAATAGTGTAACTGTATTAATTCCATAATAGTGTAACTTATAAATTCGTCTCTTTCTCTCTACCTATTGAATTGTGTTAGTCAGATAGACATAGAAACGATGTCGAAACTCACACTATCGAATTTCGTAACATAATAGTACTAGAGGTATCAGATTCATGCTTTGACAAAAGACTAGTGCATTCACACGAAAGAGCGACACATGCAAACAGCCTGATCAGTCGCACTGTATTCCGCTCGGGTCGTTGTTACGAAGCGCGCAGACTAGCTATTGTGTCAATTTTATCATTTTTATGCAAAGCCTTGCGATCGCGTCGCGCTGTTTTTCAGTAGAATGCCATTCATGGATTCAGAATTCTAGAATATTTAATGTTTACCGCCCCATTAAGCTATGCATAATTTTTATGCTATTTATTAACCGACAAAAAAACGAAAGAGGTTCTCAATTCGATACGTATATAATATATATTTTGTGTATCATCACGCATAACTTTTTAGAGTCATCCGATTTTGATAACACTTTTTCATCACTTCTAAAATGGTCCCATAGACATCATATTAGGATCTGATGATGATATCCTGTGCAAATCGAAGGAACTCTTCAAATTTTATAGACACACTTGCAGCGATTTTGTTTTTTGTGTACTTCACCGCACCGACTTATTAGATATACTTAAGTAAATTAAAGCAACTAAATGACACAGTTATTTTTTACTTTTTAGTGCGTTTTGAGTCGGTTCAATTTTTTTGCTAATAAATTTTATTTTTGTTTCTGTAGAAGGATTCCCTCACTAAATTACATGTATTTATATTTTTTTTATTCTTAACAATTAATTCTAAACTAAATATAAAAAAACAGTATTAGAAATGTATAAGAAAATATTGTTTCGACAGACGATTCCGTCAATAAGTCTTATAGCAAAAAACTTCGACCAACATCTTAGGACGTTTTCGCTTAGCTGTTGGATCGTGGGTCGGATACATGCAGTAGTCCTTAAAAACTAATTTTAAGGAGGTTCCTCACTTTAGAACTCTGACCGCCGGAGTACTAAAAGGCCCCGCAAGCGGTGGAGCACATTTTTCATACATTTTAAACAGTGTTGATTTAAGCGATACTAATATAATTAACTGCCTCGTTGGTCCAGTGGTTAGTCTATGTGGCTCGATCACGAGGTCCTGGGTCGGGCCACGGAACAATTATGAGCTTTTAATTTTTCTATGATATTTTCTGTACATTTGAAGCCCGGAGTAGGAAGTTAGTGGGGTTACACACTCGTGCCTCGGAGAGCACGTCAAGCCGCCGATCCCAGTCACTATCATCAACATCTGACAGTGATAGTTAAATGAAACATTATCACACTAAGCCCGCCAACCCGTATTGGAGCAGCATGATGGGTCTATGCTTTATTCTCTTATTCTCTCTCCTATAAGGAGGGAGACCTGGCCCTGTAGTGGGCCGTTAATAGGCTGATAATGATGATGATGAATATAATTAAAGTGTTCTTCTAACTAAGTAAATATTATTACATTTAAGAGTAGCTATAACAACAATGCAACGGCTAGACATCCTTTCACCTGTAATGTAACACGATCCAACTATACGCCGACATACACTCGTCTATCTGAGGTATCTATCTATCCTCATGTGCCTGTAATTTCACAGATAGGTTTACCTATAAAATTACAGACTGAACGGTGAACTAGCCTATAAATAAATACAATCGATGCGGCTTGATAGCAGATATAATCATAGCTGTAATATTAGAATGAATTCGGTTAAATTAACATTATCGAAATATATCGAATTGCACCAAAAATAAACAACATTAATATGACGGCAACCATGGCTTGATTTGACGTTTTTGTTGATTTAGTAGTTTGATCACGTGGTTCTGGATTCGAGTTCTGGCTCGAACTATGGAATATTGGACATTTTTCCTCTGATAAATTTTTAGCAAAAATTTGTAGGTCAGGCCTTGGAGAGCGTTAAGCCGTCGGTCTCAATCAGTACCATTAACATCAGTCTGATGGGTATCATTTTAAAACCAAAAATTATCAACCTAAGCTTGCCATCCTACATAAAGGCAGCGGCATCATATCCCGTCTCATAGAAAGGGGGAAGCCTGCCTTTACCAACAGATAACCACAGATACAGAGAGATAAACCAAGTCGAAATTCAAACTGCCAATTCATTACAAAATAGCGACCATATTCACTTACCACAATAGCAACGTAAGTTTATAGCAAGGTCCTATTGTACGAGGGAGAAAATCTCTTTAAAATAATCAGCTGTTTGTCTAACTACTAGTTAAAAAAACACCTGACTTTCATGAGGCTTTTCTCAGATTTACGATACTTTTGGTGTTCTCATAACTTTAGTTGATCTTATGATGAGGTAGGTACTATTCTACGATCACACAACAAAATATCTTAAAATACTTTTCAAATGGCAGAATATGATGTTTCACTTGAACATTAAAATTTGACTTTGACCTTGGTCCAAATCAACGCTTTGTTGGTTACTTGAATAAAAATAATTATGATTTGGCCTTGAAAGTTATTTGGTTAAAAAAAACAGTTGAATACAACATTGAACTTTGAACCTAAAATTTTAACGTAATTTTTTGCGTTGTATAATGAACAAGCAGCAACTCCAAGTCAGTAGCAGTCAGAAACAGCGCGCCTCCCCTTCGTTCTGTATGATAGAATTTCTGAATAAGTGATGAAACGAGCGCGTACATCGTATCGACCCGGGGCTGGCGCGGGGCGCTCGTTGTGGGATATATCAAGTGTCAGCCGACTGCGACAGTGGATATACTGCTTTATATTAGGTGTAGTATGCGAAATGAAAGTATAGGTCCACTGAGTATAAGTTTTTACCGATTCGCTTCGTAAAAACGTAACCCCAACTGAAATGGAAATTAAACCGTTTTATCATATTACAACTAGATTGCACCGCCTGCATTCCATATACATTTTATTAATGTTTTATTTTTACGGAGCGACGCGGTAAAAACACTCAAAATTCTGGTCTCTAACTGGCTGCGTATAATAATGCGTTCCAAAACACTATAAACCGATGAACTTGACGTTTCAAAAGTGCTTCTTAAATTAACCTTCTTGAAATAAACGCATATTATTTAAATTACTAATTATAGCTTATGTTAGATAACATCCACTAGCTTTTGAAGAACAATTGAAGAAGGCTACCTAGCCTTCTTCAATTATTAGGCTGTGTAACACTGGAATAAATCTTAAATTCAAACCAGATATTATTGAGTTTAACGACTTCAAACAAACAAACTATTCAGCTTTAAAATATTATGCTATTTAACGGATAGACATTTTGGAGTTCAAAAAGTTTATTCTGATATATAAGCTATATTATTGTGAAGTTTCATCAAAATCCATTTAGCTGGTTTAGCGTGAAAGAGTAACAAACATCCGTACAACCATACAAAATTTCCCCTTTATAATCTTAACAACCGACAAAGACGTACCGCTGAGCGATTTAGCGTTCCAGTACGATGTCGTGTAGAAACCGAAAGGGGCGTGGATTTTATCCTACTTCTAACAAGTTAGCCTGATTCCATCTTGATTGCATCATCACTTAACATCAGGTGTGATAGCAGTCAAGGGCCAACTTGTAGTCAATAAAAAAATAAGGATATCTTCAATATTATGTTCAATTGCATTGTGCAATATTCAATATGGCAGCATTATATTGTATGGTGTATAGAACCTTTAACTGACCTTTGCTTCAAAGAATCATCCCGTTGCGTCAAAATAAACACGCGAAAGTCAACGCAATTGCGAGAAAAAAATATCAAAAAAATTTAATTAAAAATTCCATTTCACCTTACTGGGCCGAATGCGTTGTCGGTGTTGGAATGGTTATTAACTTGTGTGTAACAAAGTTGGTTTACCCATTAAAAGGACAAACGTCGTTATCTTTATGAATAAAATAAGGGTTGAATCCCACTGCCTATTAGTATGGCATAGGCCACATCCACACGTTTAAGCTTTGATATTTAAGTTATAAAAGTTATAACAAAAAATTCAATATTGTAATGTATTTTATTATTTATTCATTTATTACTATTCATGCCTGCATGCATTCAAGTGCGAGTCGGACTCCCATACCAAAGCTTCCGTAAAATATGCAGCCAAAATTGCTGTTGCTTTTAATTGCATTGGCTTAGAAGTTTGATTTTGCCACACCTCCAAGGGATCGTAGACCTGAGTATTTAACATAAATTTTAGCTTGATACCTCCACACATTTAAATCTGTATGTATTTAAAAATATGTAGTAAAAATATGTAGTATGTTTAACCAGAAACAGCTTTTGACGTGACAACGTCTTATAATTCGATAGAGCCGGCTGCACGCACAAAAAAACATGACGTCATGCGTCGTTACCTCGCTTTGAGGCGTTCCATGTAGGGCTTGAAGTGCAAGCGAGAGCGCGGAACGAGAGACAAAGAAGCACAATCGGCCTTTGCGTTCGGCAGCGTTCGACATCCATCTATTAAATATAATGATTAAATATATTAATTTTAAATTAAAAATTAATATATTTATTATAAATTTAAAATATAAATTTATAAAATCAAAATCAATTATTTTATTAATTTAAATAAATATACTTAAATTAAAAATTTTAATAACCAATTAAATGCCATCAGTCTTTTCTTAAGACATTGTCACGTTCAACTATCGTCAGTAAACCGACTTTACAGACAACCAATTTTTTAAGATTGTTTTGTGTTTATTTATAATTTTTCACTTATATTTGCGCATGATTTTCATTTTGACGTATTTATAAAAAGATTATGTACAGTATTGATTAGGTGTGAGGTTTTGTTTTACTGACATAAAAATATACAAATAAAATAAAACAAACGTATGTTACATGTGATAATGAGGAACGCTGTCGTCTTTAAAAATCGGTCAAGCATACTAAGAACACGCAATTTGCCCGTCAGCCTAAGGCAGTGTTTTCAAGCTTTTTTCCTCTTGCTTATGACCTACAGGTAAGGCTGTGTGAGCCCTCTTGAGGTAACGACCCATAGATTTAAAACACTGACCTAAAGCAAAGGCGTTAAGTTGAGTGTACTCGTACTCTGTAGTTTTCACTAATTACACAATGAATATAAGTAATAACCTTCAAATGGCGCAGAAGTATACGCGTAATAAGCGTGTAAGACTAAGATACTGTGGTCGATTCCCGGCTGAGCTGATTAAAGTTTTCTTAATTGGCTCAGGTGTGGTTGGGGGGTTATGTGCATCTCCTTCTACCACCTTCGTCCTGTAGACACTATTGAGTGCACCGACGGCCGTCAAAGTAAATGATTTCTGATCCTTTGGCGTCCTAAGTAGGGCGCAGGCAGCTCGGTTGGGTTTAAGTAGGTATTCTCGCTGCTTCACAGCCAGCGAGTCCCATATACCCAGATGGAGACTACGCAGTTCTGCCCTGTGCTGCCTCTGGCCGAGATTCGTAAATGCATTTCCCAGCAAAAAAATAAGGTCTGGTTGGCGGGAAGCTTCCGCCGTAGGAAGTTAGATATCGTTGATTAATTTAGTGTCCTAGTACGATGTCGTGTAGAAACCGAAATTCATTGCAGTCAAGTACTAACTTGAAGTAAATTAACAATAAGTATTGAATTACTGTAATATTGCTTTACAACAGAAATAGCTATGGCGATAGTAGTACTACGTCTGTGAACGAGCCCTAATAATCACAAACAGAAACGTCAAGAGCCAGTGTCACAGACAAACGCTAATTTAATGATAAATAAAAAATAAAATATCTCGTCACGTTAATAAGTATTTTAAATTTGGAGTAAAACAGAACGTGTTTAATGCATAATCTTGAGTTAAGATTTATTTTGTTCTCAAGAGAGCTCTGAGACACAACGTAAAATAAATCGCGCTCGGGCGTATTCCCCGCGTGACTCCGCAGAGTGAGCCGTGTCAAGTGCGGAGGTTCCGTGGGCGGAATACACGTTAAACTTTCAGTTCGCGTCGGCAACGGGATGTTCGCGGTAGCGATGTTTCCACGCTGCAGATTGGTGAACAAAAATAAAATTATATAGGTAGATACTTTTCCTTGCAAAATTGTATTTTTAAAATATGTTTGTTACACAATCTCTAATCTTTTGAGGTTCATATCACTAATGTTCATTAGTAAATAGGTACTTAAAAATGTACCTGAATGAAGAAATGAAAGTTGTCGAAATACACGTTAAACTTTCAACTCGCGTCGGCTATGGGTTTATCGCCGTGGCGAGATTTCTGCATTGCAACACTGAACAAAAATAAAATGCCTATTTATTTTGTTTTGTTTTTATTTTAAAAATTAATTGATTTTGGAAAATATATTTGTAATGTAATTTTTTAAAGTTATGTTTGTGAGTAATATTTATATATGACTATCTAAAAATTTATCTCACCTAAGCGAGAAAATGAAATGACGATAAAATACTTCTAAGATGATAAATTAGTTGAGAAAGTAAGCCGCCGTGTGCCCGTAACCTTGAGTTAAGATGTATTTCGCTCTCAAGGGAGCTCTGAGACACAACGTAAAATAAATCGCGCCCGAGCGTATTCCCCGCGTGACTCCGCAGAGTGAGCCGTGTCATGTGCGGAGGTTTCATGGGCGAAATACGCGTTAAACTTTAAGTTCGCGTTGGCAACGGGATGTTCGCCGTAGCGAAGTTTCCACAATGCGGTTTGGTGAATTAAAGTGTAAAACTATATAGGTGTTGAAATATAAAGGTGAAGTACTTGTACTTATAAAAAAATATTTACATCGCTGTTTCGTTTATAATTGAGATATTATTAATATTTATTAGTGAATACTTCAAAGTAATCTTTAAGAGACCTTTTCTAGACACATTTACGAGAAAGTACTTCTAAAATGATAAATTAGTTGGGGAAATAAGCCGCAGTGTCAAGTCAAGGATACGCGTTAAACTTTCAATTCGGGTCCGCACGGCAAATTCACCGAAGCGAAATTTTGTGAACTATGGTTGATAACATACCATAAATGTGTATAAATAATTTTTTGTAAGAACAAATGTAAAATTGCATTAAATACAATTTTACTTTCAATTTGTGGATGAAATCACGGAAGAATAAATAAGGAGTCGCGTTATGATCGCTGCTGCACAGTGCAATGGCTAAAGAAAAGGTCTTTCTAATTTTGTATATATATATGTGCCAATTAATTAGTTGAGTAGCATTGCAAAACAATACACAAAAGAAGTGATGTTACTTTTTTTACACTTTATTTATAAACCACTATGAAATAGAACATATAACAGATATAAAAAGCATTAAGTAAAACTGGTACAAACGGCGGCCTTATCGCTAAACAGCGATTTCTTCCAGGCAACCTTAGGCTTAGGAAAACCTTGGGAGACTAGAATGCATTTCTCAAGTAATAAAAAATGATTGCCTGTAAAGTCGTTTTAACGATAATTTTACGTGATAATGTCATATAACACAACATTCACAAGCTGAACTCTTAGGCCGATCATGCCTCTCTACCGCTTGTTTCACGCAGGCTTAGCTCAGGCGGAATGTGACAATGAGTCATACTTTTTTGTGCGTGCAGCCGGCGTCCTTTTAAAACAAGCTATCATGTCAAAAAAATAACTTCCACACGCAAGCGAATCTGCGAACTTCCGTTACTCAAAGTAATTGTGGAGAATTTCATTCGAAGTCATCAATAAATTAAGACATGTCGACTAGATTAACGAGAGAAAAAGAGGCATGAATGGACATGTTTCTCCCCAGTTTTCGCTTAATCATGACTTGACTTGTGACTTAGAAGGCTTGAGAGCAAAAATCGAGTTGAGCGATGGGATAATTACGCTTTTATGTTCAGTCATCGAGGTTAAGCGTTTGGACGAATTAAAGGTTGTAGAGAATGAAGGTATAGTCAATAATAATTGGCCTCTCGAGCTTGGTGTTTTATAGGTAGTTCTTGATTTTGTAAAGCAGTACTAGTTTATTGCTGATCTAAGTCCACAGTTGATACCTACTTATTAATAACTAGCAAATGCCTGCAATTAAACCCGTGAGGTCGCAATAACACCATAAAAAAAAATTATTGATTACAATTTAGCCCTTGGTTGCAATCTCACCTATAAGTAAGTGATGATGCAATATAAAATGGAAGCAGGCTAATTTGTTAGTAGTAGGATGAAATCTACACCCCTTTCGGGTTTCGACATCGCTTGGCACTACGCCTTTGCCGGTAAAGTGGTAACTAGCCACGGCCGAAACCTCCTACCAGCCAAAGCTGGCAATTTTAAAAAACGTAATTAGCCCAGCCGGGATTCGAACCCACGACCTTCACCTTACAAATCAACTATTACTTATTTATGGCTGGTGGGAGGCTTTCGCCGTGGTTAGTTACCACCCTACCGACAAAGACGTACCGCCAAGCGATTTAGCGTTCCGGTACGATGTCGTGTAGAAACCGATAGGAGTGTGGATTTTCATCCTACTCCTAACAAGTTCGCCCGCTTCCATCTTAGATTGCATCATCACTTAACATCAGGTGTGATAGCAGTCAAGGGCCAACTTGTAGTCATTAAAAAAAAAAAAAAAAAAAAAAACTGCGCATACAACTGTGCCACGGAGGCCATTAAACGTATCATACGTGACCCTTTTTGTGTAGAATAACAGGTATAGTAAGCTTTAAATAATTTCACGGAATTTTACAAAAATAGACATGTATATAAACATAATTCGCCGATACATTAAAATGAACTAAGAGCAAAATTACATTATCCAAATAACGATAAAACAGAAATTTAATTTCACACATTAATACGTTTTTGATTAAAACCGGGCGACCAGCCTTTATATCACTGTCGAATTATCGGCTGGCTCATTAATTAATACTGTATTTATTATTTTAATTTTAAATTTAGGGTTGTAACGAAATCCGCAAACTCAAATAAATATTTTTTAAAATCCGCATCCGTAACCAGTGTAATGCGACGCTGCATATTACCTGTCATATAAAGAGAGAGGCCTGGCCCTGTAGTGGATCGTTAATAGGCTGATAATGATGATGATGATGCAGTGTAAGCCATTTGGAGCTTAGATCCAGTACGCTGCCTCAAGCGGGTTTGACTCGTTGACTGTGTAAAGTTGAGGCATCGAAACGACAGAAACAAATGACACACTAATGAAAAGCTGACAACATTTTTGGTGGCAACAGTCAAGCACAGAGATAATACTCTTCCACTTAAACATACATGACCTTTGTTTATGTTTATTTCTAATTTCAAAATGTTACTAATATTCATATTCATATTGTAAAAGCGAAAATTTTTGTACGTATAAGCTTGTGTTTATTTCTTCTTCATTTTGCAACTGTTAACCATTTTGGCTGAAATTTGGACTAAAGATAAATTACCTATATCCTGGATTAAAACACAGACTGCCTTTTATTTCAATATTCCCACAATAAAAGAAGTTACGCGGGAAAAAACAGTGGAGCTATAATTAAATAATACTAGAACAAAATTTGAACCTAAAAACTCGTGATCTGAAATGGCAACGACTAATTATTGAACATTAAAATTTTCAGAGTTCATTATTTATAAAGACTCGAATGCTTTATTGTATTTCGAGGCTTTCAATGTATGTCTAGTATGAATATCCACATCCGCAAAAGCGATTATATCGGTATCAACACTCTAATTGACAACCCTAATAAATATTCATTCCGAGTGGTTGTTATATTCGAACTGTTTATTTGCCCGACCATCGGTTATAAAAGTAATTTGCATAAACACGTTCCTGTTACATCACATGTTAACATTTGCAATAGCCTGTCTTCATATACAGGATCCATATGAATATTTAATGCATAAATAATATATAGATAATGACATAGATGACCTATGGACTCATTACGAGATCTCTAAAACTGTACATTCGACTGACTTGAAAGCTCATAACGCGAATTTAGCGCCTACTCAGAACGGATTTTTCGATTGTCTTACAAAACTGGGTAAACTGTAAAAAAAGTTATAGGTCTTCAGCTCTCTGTCCATCTAACAAGATCTATTCTTATATAACTATAGGTTGCAATGGAGACCAAAATTATAAAAATTCTCCTTAAAATAACGATATATTTACATCCGCGAGGCGAATTTGTCACATTAATCACCCTCTAATTGACAACTCTAATAAATATTCATTCCGAGTGGTTGTTATATTCGAACTGTTTATTTGCTCGACCATTGGTTTTAAAAGTAATTAGCATAAACACGCCACTGTTACATTACGTGTTAATATTTGCAACACCCTGTCATTATATAGAGAATTATCATCATCATTATTAACAGGTCTCCCTCCTCACAGGAGAGGGGATATGGAGCATACACCCACCACGCTGCTCCAATGCGGGTTGGCGGGCTTAGGGTATTAATGTCTCATTAATTAACGATACTATCACTATGACAGTGACCGGAAACGACCGGTTTAACGTGCTCTCCGAGGCACGGCGGTGTAACATCACCAACTTCCAGACTCCGAGCTTGGAATGTACATTTCATAGAAGAATGAAAAAACTAAGAATTATTCCATGACCCAACCCAGGGATCGAACCCAGGACCTCGTGATCGAAGCCACATAGGCTAACCACTAGACCAACGGGGGAGTACAGTATGTATATATCTCTCTCATTCTAACACGATACTATAGATTGAAACAAATTAAATTTCTCACTGTAAAGTTATAAAAAATATTTACAAAGTAGCGACACCGTATTTACATCCGCGAGGCGATTATGTCGAATTAATCCCCTCTAATTGACAACCCTAATAAATATTCATTCCGAGTGGTTGTTATATGCGAATTGTTTATTTGCCCGACCATCGGTTATAAAAGTAATTAGCATAAACACGTTCCTGTCAAATTACGTGTTAACATTTGCAACAGCCTGTGCTTATATACAGGATTAGTATGTGGATGTTCAATTTAAAATAACTGCGGCTAAATCATTATTACAAATTATTAAATAAAGTCCTGCGACATATCTGTATATCTGTCTGTTCTCAAATATGATGAAAATTGTTAAAAGAGTCGCACGGCCTGAGAGCTTTCACTGAAAATACTGCCTAATCCGTTTGACATATAGCAAAATAAAATAAGTATTATATTTCTTTATTAGGTAGACAAAAAGTTCACAATGGCATAATTATATTTATCTTTTACGGATAGCTTGCTAAACTTTAAGAAAAAGTCTTAAAAAAAGAGATCACGTAATTTTTGTTTTTGGTGTTGTTGGTAGGTTACAAAACATTGCTTTGATCGCAAGCATAGTCGCGAGCTTCTGCTAATATATAAATAAGTAAAAATAAGTATCGAAATAGTCTCAAAAATTGGACACACGAGTATACATTTTATTTTCAATATCATAATAACTGGGTTATCGTTTCTGTGATTTCTAATAACGAAGTCCTGGGTGTCGATGTCGATGGCGTTACACCTTGGTGTTTATCGGGAGTTTAAACTGTCGATTTGGGTTTATATCGTTAACACCAATTTTATTTGGTTAAACACCAAGTTATTTTTTTAAGAAAATATCTCTACGGATTTCTGCCATTTGGCATGGTATATCCAGCTCGCACGGACTACAAATAACCTCCCCTTACTCCTTGATCAGCACGGAACCGCTAAGCATTTCTTCGTGCTGACCTACTTTGTGTATGTGTTTTCGTCTACTTCTTTTTTTCCTTCTTTTTATTATGCCTCTGAGCATATACGCACACTTCTGCGATTCGTCTTCGCTCGACAGCATACGTGCAATAACGTATCTCGCGTTTACCCCATCGTTTGTTCCTTCGGCAGCTGCTGTTAGGTCTGTACAACCTGAGCATTCAAAAGAGCTATTGGAAAAGTAAGTAAAGCCTGCCAACTCTCGCGAATTAGCGTACTGGCTCTAAACTCCATATTTAGTCTGGTTCTGGCCTAAAAATGGGCCGTTAAAATAATATTATATCTAAAATTAATTCTGATAATGTCGATAATGATGAAATTCTATTAAAATTATCATTTATTTATAGCACCATAACATCAAACATATTTTACTTTATATGTCAGGTAATTGTAGTAATTATTGTCGTACACAACAGTCGTTACGATTCATTAGACGTGAAACGGAATAATGACCATGTCAATAAAAGCCATTATTTAAAAAATATCATCAGAGTTTCAAGCTCTCAAATTAATTTTCAACATTTCAGTATTTCCCCAACTTAAACTTTAAAATTGAAAGTTGGTAAAATATCGATATCATAATCAGTTTAATAATTTTAAAACTACGTCCTCGAATGACACCTCTTTTTGCATCAAATACAAAAAATAAGCTCAATCCAATTAAGACTAGTGTATAAAATTATCAAAATGAATAGATTTGTCAGAATGTGCAAACCGTCTTTATAGCTGTTATGATTAATTGGACGGGAAAAGGGTTTTTATAAAAGGTATCAATTGTATATATAATTATGACTTATATAAAAAATAATGTTTTTTGATTTTATTTTAAAAATGAAAAATCGGCCAAGTGCATGTCGGGGTCGCGCATTAAGAGTTCCATAAAATATTTGCTATAACTTATAAGATTTTGCATCGTAGCCCAAATTTCAAGATTCAGCTTGATACCTCCACGTGTTTCTGAAAAAAAAATGCTCTTGAAAGACAGACAGACGGGACAACAAAGTACTCCTAACTTACTAGACATAAATTGATGAAAGTTGCTGAAATACGAGTATCAAAATCATTATCTGTTCAATTTAAAAACTACGACGTCAGTACGGCAACTCTATTTGCACCAAGTGCTACAAATAAGTTCAATCCAATCAAGACTAGTGTAGAAAATGTACAAAACGTATAGATTTGTCCGTCGAATGTACGCCGAGGTCAGACGCGAGTCGGGTGAACATTTTTTCATCAATATTTCTATTTTATTTTTATTTACAAGTTACTTTCACTACAATCACACTAGGCAAGTGATAATGCAATTTAAGATACGAGTACCAGCGAGTTAACTTGTTCGGAATAAGATAAAATCTCAGAACTTATTAGGATTCTTATCCTAATCGTATCCTAATAATAATAATGACGTCTTCGTCATACCGGAACGCCTTAATCGCTTTGGCGATAAATTTTTGTTGGCTGCAGCCGAAACCTCTCACCAGCCAGACCTGGACCAATCAAAAAAAATCTCAATAAGCCCGGCTAGGAATCGAACCCAGGACCATCGCCTTGCCGCCACGCTACAGCGACACGAACACCGTCAAAATATTAATATGTGTATTATTTCAGTATGGCCTACTCAATGGAATATACTTTTTGATGCGTATTTTTATTTCTACCGTGTGATATAAAAACTTTATTTCCACGAAAGCCTGTCACAGGCAGTCACACGAATGAATATTTAAAACGAAAATTCATATCAGAAAGCTTTTAAATAAAAAATGTAATATTAAAAAAGAAATCATATCTTATTTCAGTTTTATGATAATGAAATAAAGTTTTATTTTTATTAAATTTTTCACTTACTTGCTTTTAGGGTTCTACACCTCAAAATAAAAAAACGGAAACCTTCATCACATCAATTTGGTGTCAGTCTGTCTGTGTGTTTGTCAGGAGTTCAAGACCCTTTTACTCAGGAAAACGGGGATGGAGATAAAGAGCTGAAATTTATATCAAATACTCTGGTCTGTACAGGTCTGTAATAAGCTGAAACAATATCAGATTTCTATGTCAACGCAATTATAAGAAACAGCAATTTAAGCACATTTTTAAATTTGCAATTCAAGGGAATCAAAATCTAGAGGTTAAAAATGAAGCAATGTCTTATATCACGTGTGAAAAGAAAAAATACGAAAGCCTTTAATTTTACGGAACCCTTGGTGTGCGAATTGGATTTCCGTAAAACCCTTTTATGATCTGACAAATAAAAAAAACAGTCAGTAGTATTTTCGTCTATACTAAAGCCAAATTCGATTGAGAATGCTTGTCAACAAACAAATTAAAAATGAAGGTAGAAATCACTAGTCATTTTACATTTTTTTTTTAAAATAAATAGTTATGACGAATTCATGACAATAAATTAGATTAGTAGGCTTAAAGCTAACTAATATATTCAATGTTTTAAATAAGATTTTTTACAATAACAAAACATAATTTTAAATTTATTAAGCATAAAATGTTTTGCATGTTCTACCTTCATTTTAAATTTGTTTGTTGACAAGCATTCTCAATCGAGTTTGGCTTTCGTCTAGGTGTATAGAATATAAATATTACAGTGGCTATAGTTAATAAAAACTTTGATAGACAGACTAGCAGCCTACAAAGTGTTAACCTTAGGTTTTCAGCGTTGTATACTAGTTAATATTCAGTCACGTAGCATAAATAAAACACGGCTTTGAAGAACCGCCGCTGTAAGATTACTCTCAGGATCACAACTCTTCTTGAATTTGTTGAGCGCCTTTGACTTGAATAGCAATGAACCGGTGAGATTTGCGTTGAGTAAAAAAGAGATTACGACGAGATGGCTTTGAGATGCGGTTACATCTTGATATTGAGATTTTTTTACTTTATTATTTTCATTGTCATCATGTAAATATAATATATTACATAGACACCTATGAAAAGTACTATAAAGTCCCAGAAGACTAAGCTATTTCTACATCTAGACCAGACATTTTCCTTTCTTCTAAATAAATCAAACGTATAGTAGGTACTTGTTAAACTTGAAGTGCCGAGGGAAACATATATCCCTTAAGATTATGTATTTAAAGTGAATATATATTATGACCTTACTAATGAACTAACTAAAAATGGCTATGTTGTTAGTTTATACGCAGTAAAAGTGGGTGTGGGAGGTATACTAGCAAAATCTCTATATTACCTGCTAATGAACCTTTACTTAGTAATGCAGCAAGCTCTATATTAGAACGACTGCTCTAGTAGGATTTTTCCAAATTTGGCTGGACAAGGAGAACATGAACAGAAGAAGTGAGTGTTGACGCGCGTCACTAAGGGATCCCTTTTATACCTACACCCGTGTCACAAGTCTCGGGCTCTGTTTGGCGTTTGTCTCTCAGCCACGCGATGGACCTGGCACCCGCATAGTAAATCCGTGGAATGCTAAGATAAGTCACTTAATATTTACGTGCCGTTCTACTTGTTTTCCATTTAGTTTAGTTTTCATCTAGATTTTGAAACGAAAATAGCAAAAAACCTTTCTCTCTCTTTTTTGCAACAAATAAACAATAAGTGGTAACTGATTTACTAGTAGTTACGAAAAATTCCCAGTAAAGTCTTTGACGTTGCGGATGGACAGATGTACACAGTAAATATTCGTGTAGGTACGTGTTTGTCGTTGACTGCGAAACCCTAAAAAAGACTGAAAAAGTGCTAACGAATTTTTCCAACACGCCTTTAGAAACAGTTTCCTCCCAAAGGGCCCCTGTATCCAAGTTTTGGAAACAAGTTAATATTTACCTTGGCAAAGCTGACATGCGAAATACCGCTGGTTCTTTACAAGTTAAGGGCGCGTTTACAAAGCGCGAAATAACCGCAGTTATGCAATCGATGTAATATTTATGTTTATTCTTTCTAATATTATATGCATGGATGTATGAATTGATTGTTAGACTGTCACGCAAAATCTCCTGAATGGCCTTTAAAGAAACCTATCAACAATATTTATTTATTTATGTTCCTTTACCAACGGACAGAAAAACAATTACAATAGAAATAGAATATAAAGAAAGTAGTAAACAAAAAAATTAATATTGCTCAAATATCAAAAATACACTTAGGCTTTCATCCCGAAATTCTCAAATGTTAAGTATTGCTTTGTCTTTAAAAATATAGAGCAAAGCAATCACAGCTAAGTTTCTGGTCTCCGCCATGCAACGAATGCCGAATCTGGATGTAGCATGTAGCCAGGTAACCATATTAGAAAACAACAAGTATCCAAGATCATATTAGTAGTAACAACACGGTATTCAATACATTGCTATAGTCGAAACGTGGTTATGTCTAATAAACTATTTAAAAACCTTATGATTCTGTCGGTCTGAACCTAAGTCCTAATCTGTTTTGATATGCTCAGTGCGAACGCGCCCTAAGGTTTACGACCGCCTAAAAACTATTTTTGAACTCTGTTCGCAATATATCGCTAACATCGCGAAAAGATTTATTTGTCTGGAGTTTTTATCTAAACTAAGGGAAAACTTTTTTATAGACTGAAAAAAAGAAAAATGAGCTTATTATTATGCTATCATAGATTTGCCTTTTTGGTCTAGTTTCCTTTGATATGGCTTTTATTGTTTTAATGAAACTTTACAAAAAAAAATATTAATATAAAAACAAAAAACCCGACTGCTTAGAATTAATGAACTGAAAAGAGAAAAACAAGTATCACTCTATCTATATACAATTTTATATGCTTTATGGTGCTGCAGGCGGACAAACAATACTTTTTACTACGGGCAAAGAAAGATCTACTAAAACTACGTTTGTTCCCGTCTGCAGCAACATAATGTATATAAAATTTTATATAGATAGAGTGATACTTGTTTTTCTCTTTTCAGTTCATTAATTCTAAGCAGTCGAGTTTTTTGTTTTTATAATAATATTTTTTTTGATACTTTTTAGTTTTAGTTTGTGGTATAGAAATGAGACGGCACATTTTTTATGACCTTTCATATGATATCCATATTGTTAAGATACCAAAAAAATAACACACATCTCCCTCTTTTTTCCCCACTTAAAGCCGCCATTTTGAAAATTTATGTAGCGTATGTCACTACCACAATTCTGACGAATTCAACGACACCTCATGTGTCAAAATCCGTCCAGCCCACATACCCACATACCCACATACATACATAAATACATATGCTCGAAAACATTACCCTCCTTCTGACGCAGTCGGGTAAAATACAGCCAATAGGTACATCTGATTATCACATAGACTACTTTTTGAACTACGCGGGTGAATTCGTAGGCGTTGTCTAGTAATTAATAAAAAACCGACCAAGTGCGAGTCGGACTCGCACTCCGAGGGTTCCGTAAATTTTAAGGTTTTCGGAATTATTCCTAAATATTGCTTCATGTGACATTTTAAGATTCTAGGAGTAGCTTCGAGTAGTAGAGACTTAAATATGCGGCTTATGCTGTATCCTTTGACTGTGTTGACTTAGAAGTTTTATTATGTTATAGCTTAAAGGTATTATAGAGACAAGTACTTGATATGAATTTCAATTTTATACCTTTACGCGTTCATGAGAAAAGGGGGTAAGTGTAAATTATTAAAAATATTTTTATTATATGATCTTATAATTTTTCCATTATCTGTGCTATATGACGTTGCTTCGTACCAAATTTCAAAATTCTTAGTTTACAGGAACTACCCGTTAGGTTTTGATTTAGTTGTATCTAATTGTGAATATGCGGCTTTTATTGCTATATTCTTTGACTGTGTTAACTTAGAAGTTTTATTTTGTTACAGCTTAAAGGTATTATAGAGCCAAGTATTTGATATGAATTTCAATTTAATACCTTTACGGGTTTATGAGAAAAGGGGTTAAGCTTAAAATTATTAAAAGCATTGTTATTATATTTTCGTAATTTTTCTATTGTCGATACTATATAACGTTACTTCGTGCCAAATTTCAAGATCCTAAGCTTACGGGAACCACCCGTTAGGTTTTGATTTACTTGACCGTGTCGGAAAATGGGAAAAATTTTCGGTATAAGCGGCTGTATCTTTTGATTGCCTTGGCCTAGAAGCTTGATTTTTTCACGACTCTAAGGAACAGCAGATTTGTGTATTAGATATAAATTTCAGCTTGATACTTCCACGCGTTTCTGAGAAAAAGGGTCTTGACAGATAGACGGACAACGAAGTGATCCTATAAGGGTTCCGTTTTTTCTTTTAAGGTACGGAACCCTAATAAACTGAAAAACGCTCCCATTATAGTAAATTGAAGTACAAGGTTCCGACAACTTAACTCACCAATTTCCCAATTCCAGAATGAGAATTTATGTTAAGAATTTATTTTTCACTGAGAAGAAAGAAGTTTTATAACCCCACCCGAACACAGGAGCTCGGGTTGCGAAACTATATAGCAACTACTAAGTCAACGGAGAAATTAAAGTAAAAGTGAATACATTGAAGTAAATAAAACTGTGTTGTATTGTTTAGTTCTTGAAGGTTGGTTTTGCAGTGAAGGTTTGAGTAAATTCAGATTTCCCCACATATTGCGTGGTCGCGGCGGCTTTGCAGTGAGCCAGAGATTTGGACCAGATCTCACTGTATATTAGAGCAGCGCTTCTGCTCTACATAGCTGTGATACTTCGCCGCTGTAGTTTTTCAGTATTTCAATAGTTTCAAATAAATAGGCTCCTTTTACAAGCACTTTAGAAACGTCATGTTAGACTTTTTGTTGTGACTCTACCACCGGCTCAGAAGGTAGGTTCTTCTGAACATACATACATAACATTACGCCTCATTGCCGTAGGGGTAGGCAGAGGCTACATTCTTCCATTTGCCACGGTCGTTGCATATTTCCTTAGTTTCTTCCACTCTCATTAATCCTCTCACAGAAGTTCGTCGATTTAGGGTACTTTTGACGTGGCCATATTTTAAAATGTCTTAAATTTGGTCCAGGAACATTAACCTTTTCCTTCAAACATTTCGATTCATCCTCGCAAATTTGGTAAAAGTACAAAATAAATTTGAAAACAGCCTCATTGGTCTAGCTTAAGTAGCCTTAAATTATGAAGTCCTAGGTCCTAGTCTCAGATCAGGCTATTAAATATTGAGCTTTCTTTCTTTCTCTTTAGAAATTACCAGCAGTAGCTATGAGTTGAGAAGTTGTTGCTGTTAGACGAAGGTATGTGCCTCTAAAAGCCATAGATTTCAATTATTCGTTGCAAAACATTGTCAATCTAATCCCACCTACCCACAGTGAAATTGCGTGGTGGGCTCCAAACTTTTATATTATTATATTATAAGGTAGGAGTACGATAAAATTTCCTACATATAGCGTGGACGCGGCGGCTTTGCAGTGAGCCGGAGATTTAGAGCAGATTTAACTGTATATTGGAGCGTCGGTCTATTTTACCAGGAACAAATAAAATTCTACAACACAAAACTGTACCTATTTTTATATAGGTAGGTACATAAACAAAGTAGCTACGTTGGTCCATTGACTAAAATAATACGGCCTCCGTTGTAGCAGTGCGATGGATTTATTGACGAAGGCTTGTAGTTCTAAATATTTCTAAGTACGCCATGATACCCGCGCAGTTCGGCGTAAATTAACAGAGGGAGGGAAAGAGATCTTGAAAAAGTACTCAATGGAATTGAGTGCGATTTTTATCAATAGCTGTAATATAATGGCTTCTTAATAATCTAAAGAACATAGGTATCTTAGCCAATCCAGCGCCAGCTATACACTGTGTATAGCTATGCTATATCATCCGAGCTGACCTCTCTCCGTGCGCCTGTTGTGTCGGCCGCACAACAGTTCAATCAGCGATAAAGTAAATCTCCAATTCGGACTCCGCTCCGCTATGCCGCGGCTATTTCACCGATGTCTCAATTTATTGCAAATACGATGTAGTTTTTGTACGAAAATATTATAAATTAAACAAACCGGTCAAGTGGGGTTATACTTGCGCACCGAGGGTTTCGTATAAACAAATAGGTATATTTGATTTTGTTACAGCATAAAGGTATTATAGACCGCATCTGATCGTGCAGTGATGATGCAATCCAAATTGAATAAATTGTTAGGAGTAGAATCTGAATGATTTAGCATTCCGGCATTGTATGAACACGTACCGGAATGCTAAATCACTCGCTGGTTCGTCATTGCCAGGTAGAGTGGTAACTAGCTACTACACTCGCACCAACCAAATTAGGGCCAATAAATTGGCTCCGCCGGGAATCTAACCCAGGACCTCCGTCGTATAAATCCACTACGCATACAACTGCGCCACGGAGGTAGTCTAACTCTGCCGAGATGATTATAAAAAAGCCCATAAAATTAACTGATTCTCTCGCTCAAAGATCCGTTTTTATCAAGCAACATTTTAGCCCCAAAAAGTGACCCAAACTCACTAAGATGCGGTCAGCCTATCAGAAGCACCCAGGGTCAAGCAATTAATACGATCCAACGATAATTCGTTGAAATGCCAGATACAGAATCGGGATATTTAATCAAACTGGCAAACTTGGCTCATCAATTAGTAACTTGCAAATATCCATTTCAGATGATCCGGCAAAAATATTCGATTCCCTTGAAAATGTAGTATTAATTTAATTGATTCGAATATTATGTTGACTCGTAACTGATGAAGTTAGAGGGAAGCGTTATTGATACATGATATTAGATTCTGTTAGAACAATTAGTATCATGTGGGTTCAATCTTTGATGAGTTTTTGAATTAATTTAGAAGTTACTATTTTTATTTTCTCATTATTACAATGTTTCACTATAAGGCCAGATATCCCCTATTATAGGAAGGGGATTATGGAACTTAGACCCACCCCGCAAATCTAATGCGGGTTGGCAGCATTAGGGTGGTTGATTCTTAATTTCCACTATCATGTGTTATTTATAATAACTAGAACTGGCGGCTTAAAGTGTTCGCCGAGAAACGGGAGTGTAACACTACCAATTTCCCAATTTTCCTGAGAATTTCTTGGAAGAGAGAATGGGTCAATATTTTGTAGCCTAACCCAGGACTCGAATCCGTGACTTTGTGATCTGGTACCAGTAAAACTAAAGGAACGTTAAAGCAGAAACACAGTTTAGTTTACACACACAAACAAGTTTGTACTATGACTTCACTACTAATATATTTTATCTGCCGTAAAGGAAACAAGTTACAATTAAGAGATATTCATTTAACTAAAGTGCCGATAAATTAAAGATAATTAAGAAGATAGGCTAAGAATCAACATAAATCTTACGACAATGCCCCTAACGATGCTTCTAAGTCCCAACTATGAGCTATCCCGTTGAGAACAGAAGTGAGGCATTTAATCAATTTCTCGAACTAAACTCATCAATTCACTTCTGATACGCACGATTTAGAACTTGTGCAGAAGACGCAATTTCGGGACGAACTTAGGGACGGTTTAATAAACCTTGATGCTATTAGAGATAGAATGGATCGATAATTTAATTATTACATTGACAACTAGCGGACGTCAGTGACTTCGCCCACGATAAAACATATTGCAAGTTTGAAATGTTTCAACTAAAGATATTATTTGTGATGCTATCAGACGCCTGCGACTTCTCCTGCATGGTAAATAGTGTGTGGAAACATTCCAAAACCACCAAAAAAATTTACGTAACCCTTTTTCAGGAAAAATGCGTATAAAAAGTTATCCTCAAAAGATTGATATCATTGCGGACTTTTTTGTAATCATATTAAATAGTAATAATTACTCTTTACATCATTTTATTATATCTCTAATAGATTAAGCAGCGTTTTCGTTAAAATTTTCAAGGCTACATAACCACTCTATGTGTTGGTGAAAACCGCATCACAGTCCATTCTGTTCTCTTTGAGTTTATCGCGAACAAACACAGACAGACCGACAGACAGACGTGGCGGAGGACTTTGTTTTATAATAATTATGTAACAATTTGATCAAACTAAAATGAAGATAATTGACGGCCGAGTAGCGCAGAGGGTAGTGACCCTGCTTCTGCGTCCTAGGTCGTGGGTTCGATTCCCACAACTGGAAAATGTTTGTGTGATGAGCATGGATGTTTTCCAGTGTCTGGGTGTTTATCTATATATTATAAGTATTTATGTATAATATATTTAAAAATATTCATCAGTTATCATAGCACCCATAACACAAGCTACTTACGAGTACGCTTACTTTGGGGCTATATAGCGATGTGTGTAATTGTTCTACAATATTTATTTATTTTTATTTATAATACAAAAATTATTTAACTAAAAATTTTCTCTACTACGGGTTCGAAAGGTAAATGTTCAATACAATTAAACAATTTAATTTTGATCTGTGGTAAAAATATCAAAGTTCTTTGTCTACGATCTTGTGACGGGGGGGCCCGCCACAGGTAGGTAGGTAAAAGAAAACTCAGGGTCGTGAGTCAATTTTGCGTTTATTTCTTCCCCACCTAGCCACACCGTTATGAGATAGGGTAGATAAGTCACTGGCCTGGTAGGCACTCCTGGGACGCTCCGGTTCTGCGATCCAGCGATCCAGCAATCCAGCGATCCCAGCTAGGCTGTCAGTAGGGTGCCCGTCGTTCCTTGGTAAGGGGCCGGTAGCAGGCCGCTCAAAGTAGATTTTAGATGAAGAAGAAGAAGGACGACGAACGAACGAACCTGGAATCCCAGATTAGGATAGGCATTAGAGGTGCCCTCCATCTTGCCCTGTAGTACCTGTCCAAGCCCAGCGACCGTGAACAAACACTACAGGAACACTAAACAGCCTTACAATAAGTATGCACTTATATTAAATAGTAGTTAATTAAGGGACTCACCCCAGCGGGTTAATAGGTGTTCACTAATTAATTTCAGAGTATAGTAGCTAATGTAACTTAGTGTATGCTCGTGAGCTCGCAGCGCTCGAATGACTCCGCGAAAACGAAATTCTTAATCAGGGTCACTGACCGCTTCCGCAGGTAGTCGATCAACGCATTTTATTAATCGAAGCATACGACGCTTTTTGGGATGCGCACGCGCAATTGCTATCGCAATTACCGGAGGCGTCGTTTTAGGAGGTTCCGTAGTGAATATTTGATTGTTTAAGCCTCATTATAATTTTAGAACGTTACAGTACCCCGCCAGAAAACCTAGGATTTTTGTACTTCACACAAAAATCCGACTTACTCCATACTTCGAGTGTGCTTTCTTTGCCTACTTATATACTTCTTCATGCATACGTTCACGTTCACACTTTCATACCATCTCTTTCAAATTTACCTTTTATATAGTCTTTTAGTCAAGAGTTAAGACGTAAGACCCTAACATTCAGAGTGAGTATTTAATAGTAATAATACTTACTCAAGACAGCAACTCAATGAATATTGCTCATAGTTGATGTAATATTCGTACGACAGGTGGATAGATGTTTTTCTTAGTAGTAGCAGGTAAGTACTTTTGTAACTGAGGTAGTTAAATATTAGAATTAAGGTTAGATAAGGTTTATTTATTATTATGAAGTTAATTTAGAGTAATATTGGTTTGGTGTGGATTAGATATAAGTGTAAAATTATTTTTGTTTTAAATTATATTATGTATTAATTATAATGTATTTTAAATAAATTAATGAATAATGTAGTTTAATAACGATAAGTGAATTTTTTATTATTATTATTATTTTTTTTTTTTTTTATTAGTAATGTTGTTATTTTAGCATTATAAGTTATAGTTTGTAATTAGTTAATTTTATGTCTTTAATGTGCCAAGTTCCCAAGTAGTTTCCTTTTAGATCTTCTAAATCATAAACAAGCGGTGACTTTTTATTAATAACACGACATTTAATGTACTTTGGAGCGAGTTTTTTAGCGAACCTATTGTCCTTATCGCTTTGATAATAAGTACGTTTCCACACAATGTCGCCTAGATTAAACTCAGCTTGTTTACGTCGTAAGTTATAGTTAGTGCTATTTCGGCTATGAGCTTGCAGTAGGGATGATTGAACTTTATCAAAAGTTTTACGTAACGCACCTAAGTTTTCAGCGTAATCATCTCTCGGTGAATAAACAATTTCATCTACGGTTACAGGATCAGTAATTGTGTATTGAGATCCACAGCTTATAAGTTCACGCCCGTACACCAAGAATGATGGCGTGAATTTAGTGACCATGTTTACTGAACTATTTAGAGCAAACTGTATCCTAGTTATGTTAGTGTCCCAAGATCTATGGTCGTTTTCGATGAACGTAGACACTGCAGTCATTATCGTTTTATTATAGCGTTCGACTGAGTTTACTTGGGGTGTGTACTTAGGTGTGAATAGGATATTAGGGATTTTGTAAGTTTCAAACATCTCACGCAAAATATTGGCAGTAAACTGTTTTCCATTATCCATTAAGACTGTGGAAGGAATCCCGTGAACATGGAATACACGTTCTTCTAGAATTTTAGCTATTATAGTAGCTGTAGCGCGACGTATAGGGAATAGTAAGCAATATTTAGTGAAGCAACATACTACAACGAATAAGTATGTATTCTGGTTTTTAGTTACTGGGAGTGGTCCTACGAGATCCATACTTATCATTTCAAATGGTCTAGAACAGTTTTTAGGTTGACCCATTACTCCAAGAGTTGTATGATTGGAGTGCTTGTGTGCATTGCAAGCATCGCAATTCATTACGAAGTTAGTGACATCGCGGTGCATACCCGGCCAATAGTAGTTTAGAGCTAGCCGTTTAAATGTTTTGAACACACCGAAGTGTCCAGACATAGGTTCTGAATGATTTTTAGAAATAATACTACCTCGTTGTTCAGCAGGTATTACCTCTTTCCATTCAAACTCACGATGTAATACGCATTTTGCTTGCATAAAACGATAAAGACGTTTATTTTCAACCCGATAGTTAGGAAACGAAGTCGGAGAATTTTGACAGCCGTTATAGATATTGAGATACCACTTATCCGTAGTACGAACTTCATCGAGCGATGTGTTGGTATCTATAGCTGTAATAGGACAAGCTCGTGAGAGTGCGTCAGGTATAATGTTGTCGGCTCCCTTTCGGTGTTTAATTATAAAATTAAAACACGATAGTCTGACTCCCCAACGCGCTAAGCGGCCAGTAGGATTATTCAGGTTCAAGAACCATTTGAGAGCTGAATGATCTGTGAAAACAGTGAACTGTAGACCGTTATCTAAATAACATCTCCAATGTTCCAAGGCAGTTAGAACAGCTAGTGCCTCGCGCTCAGTTATGCTGTAGTTACGTTCGGAAGCACTTAAGGATTTGCTCATGTAAGCTATAGGGTGTTCGATTCCGTCAATAGTTTGTGTGAGTAATGCGCCTACTCCATAGTCGCTAGCGTCGGTATGAACTTCAAATGGTAGTTTGTAGTCCGGGCAAGACAAAATAGGGGCAGAGATTAAGCATTCTTTTAATTTATTAAAGGATTCGTCGGCTTCCTTTGACCAAACAAAAGGTTTAGATTTTTTACCAGACGAAGTTAGTTGGTTTAGCGGACCTGCGATAGTGCTGAAATTCGGCACAAATCTGCGGTACCACGAAGCGGTTCCAATGAATCTTTTAACCTCTTTTTTGTTAGTGGGGGTAGGAAAATTAAGAATACACTCAACTTTGCCAGGATCAACGTGTAGTCCTTTAGAGTTGACTATATAACCAAGATATTTTAGTTCGTCCCGTATAAAAACCGATTTTGACAAATTAATACGTAGGTTTGCCATTTGTAGTTTTTTAAATACCTTAATTAATAGCGATATATGAGAATCGAAGTCAGGAGATACTATAATTATGTCGTCGATAAATGCAAACACCGAATTTTCGAATTCTGGACCATAAAATAAAAGGTCTACTAAGCGCTGTTGAGTAGCAGGTGCATTCGTCAAACCAAAAGCCATGGTGACGAAGCGGTATGTTCCCCGGCCAGGTATGTAGAATCCCGTCTTGTCACGGTCTTCCTGAGCAATAGGTATTTGCCAGAAAGCCTTAGATAGATCAATACTAGATAGATATTTAGCGTTTTTCAAGTTATCTAATATTTCAGAAACGTAAGGTAGTCTGTACGCGTCTTTACGAGTTATAGCATTTAGTTTTCGACTGTCTAAACAAAACCTAAGTTTACCATCTTTTTTAGGTGTAAGTAACACTGGTGATGACCATGGACTTTCACATTGTTCCACGACTCCGAGCTGTAACATTTCGTCTAGTTGCTCGCCTAATATACGCTGTTTGTCCGGTGACAACCTGTAGTATCGCTGTCTAATAGGCGGTGAGTCACCCGTGTCAATGTGATGTGTTATTAAGTGCGTACGACCCAAACCAAATTTCTCAGCAGAGATGCTTTGAAATTGCTCAATAACATTATCCATAGTTGTACGTTGAGGTTCAGATAGATCGTTGTAGGAACGTAACAAACCGACTGGCTCGCTTATACTAGCAACATGAAGGTCAGAATCGTTAGTTAATAGTTGGATAGAATCGGAAAATTTAGGAAAAATTTTAAATTTGGTCCAAAAATCAATGCCTAATATAAAGGGATTTGTAATGGATGGTATGACATAAGCTTTTAGTACGTGAAATTGGTTTTCAAATTTTATAGGTAGATTTATGTATCCTATCGAGGATAGATTTTGGCCACCAGCCGTGACAAATGATTTAGAGTCATTGTTCGATATTAGCGTTAGGCCTAGTTTTATTAAATTTAGATGAGAATCTTGGCCCAATATTGTTACGGCTGACCCAGAGTCCAGTAAGCCACACATACGAACTTCGCCCACGCATACAGTTGCGTACGGTCGTATGTCATTGCTAGGTTTTTTATATAAGATTGATGCAATCGAGTAGCTGTTAAAAAAAATTTTAAGTTTGGCTAACCACTCACTCCATTCCTTTTCATTAAAATTTTCGCTTTCCCTAGTGCTCGGATTGCAACAATCTTGCTTTATTAGTTTTTTGTATGAGATGTAGATTTTAGGTTATTACAATCTGTACAGTCAGGAAATTTAACATCCCGTTTTCCACATTTAAAACAAATTGGAAAACGTTCTTTCTTACACTGGCTCAATAGGTGATCGTTAGAACGGCATCGCGGGCAAGAAAATCGAGTAACTTGTGCAATAGCATTAACCGATTTTGATTGTGTTGTTAAATTTTCTAATTTAGGTGTATAGTATTTTTTGTTGTTAGTATAGTGATTATTGTATTTAGGATAGAATGGTTTGTGTAAGCTAGAATTTTTATTAGTGTGCTGATTAAATTTAGGTTCAAAAGCTAAGTCAGGAGCTAGTGTATTGTGTGATACACGCGGAGGTTCCCTGTACCTAGATGTAAGTACTTGCGCATTTTCGTAATTTCTACAGATACTACGCAGTTTGTCCACTGAAGTGATGTTGGAGGTATTGACAGCTAGGACGTTAGCGTAACAGGGTTTTATATTGTGTAGCAATATATCCAACTTATCCTGCTCCGACAAGGGTTTAGTTAGTCGCGCAAAGTAGTCAGACATAATCGAAAAATAAATAACTATATTCTCCGATTCACCTTGCGTCCGAGTTCGAATCTCGTCCAATAATTGGTAGTCGTAATCGGGCCTGCTAAAATCGTTAATAATTAATTTAGTTAAATCCTGCCATGACTTCACAGACTCGTGTACACTGCGGTACCAAATCTTAGCACTGCCTACAAAAAATAACGGCGCTTGCGTCAGTAAGCGATCAGCCGACAAACCTTTTACCGTCGCGTATTCGTGTACGTCGTTAATAAAGGCACGAACGCACGAAGTACCGTCGAATCTAGGCCTAATACGATCGAGAGTGTGGTCGCAGTTCACTACAGTAGGTAAAGAAGTGCACTCAAAGGTAGGTTGGTTAGATGTACTAGGCGTAGGGGTGCTAGGACGTTGTAACGCTGCGAGGCGGTTATAAATAGCATTAAAGTCTTTATTGACCGATTTGACCGCGACACTAGGCTCTGTGTCGACGATGCGTCTCAGACGATGGTATATGTGATAGCACAAAGCGCGCGCACGTTCGAAAAGATTCGCGTCAAATTTTTCCTCCAGCTGTTTTACCCGCACTGCGCACTCTTTCAGAGAGCTAGCAGCTCCTGCGAGATCCTCAGCTAAGTCTAGACCTGATTCCAAAATGTCTGAGCTAGGTAGTGAAGGTGTAAGCTTAGCGATCTGCTTTTTGAGTTCGATTACCGTGGAAGCTGGTTCTACGCCGCGAATAAGAACTTCGTAAGTAAGTTCCGCTTTATTTAGCAAAAAGTATTTAATTTGGTGAGTCCCCATAATTAAATCAACTGAGTTACAAAATAAAAAATGAATAAGATAACAAAATCACTAAGTAAGTAAGTAATTTTAGTAGGTAGGTTAATTTACAATTTACAAGAAATTTTAGTGCGTAGGTTACAAGAATGAGAGAAATGGCTGTTCTTACAAGTTAAGTATTTACGACTGAGTGATGCTATTAAGTTAATTTAATGAAATAATGAAATGAGTGAATAAAATGGAATGGATGAAAGTTACAAGATACCAATGATTAAAAAAATTATACGAACTGTTACGTAGTAATATAGCTTACAACAAGCTAAATATAAAATAAAAATTAAATGATTGTTATAAAAAAAATATGTTGTAAGGTAGGTAGGTAATTGTACGTATGAACACGCAACAGTTTATAATCTTTGATGATATTAATCACAATTAAACGCAATTAAACACTAAATAACACACAATTAAGCACAGTTTTATAAGTATCTAAGTATGAGTACATTATCTACAAGTAGCGTAAAATAATTAGGTACGTACCAGTTCGTCGGATCTCCTCAGCGTTTACAGCGATGTATTCGTAGGTAAAACGGTGTCGAACCTGTAGTGCTGTTAGAAAAGTACCCAACGAGTGTGGTTTGGTGGAAGAAGAACACGTGAAGGGCGCCACTGTGACGGGGGGGCCCGCCACAGGTAGGTAGGTAAAAGAAAACTCAGGGTCGTGAGTCAATTTTGCGTTTATTTCTTCCCCACCTAGCCACACCGTTATGAGATAGGGTAGATAAGTCACTGGCCTGGTAGGCACTCCTGGGACGCTCCGGTTCTGCGATCCAGCGATCCAGCAATCCAGCGATCCCAGCTAGGCTGTCAGTAGGGTGCCCGTCGTTCCTTGGTAAGGGGCCGGTAGCAGGCCGCTCAAAGTAGATTTTAGATGAAGAAGAAGAAGGACGACGAACGAACGAACCTGGAATCCCAGATTAGGATAGGCATTAGAGGTGCCCTCCATCTTGCCCTGTAGTACCTGTCCAAGCCCAGCGACCGTGAACAAACACTACAGGAACACTAAACAGCCTTACAATAAGTATGCACTTATATTAAATAGTAGTTAATTAAGGGACTCACCCCAGCGGGTTAATAGGTGTTCACTAATTAATTTCAGAGTATAGTAGCTAATGTAACTTAGTGTATGCTCGTGAGCTCGCAGCGCTCGAATGACTCCGCGAAAACGAAATTCTTAATCAGGGTCACTGACCGCTTCCGCAGGTAGTCGATCAACGCATTTTATTAATCGAAGCATACGACGCTTTTTGGGATGCGCACGCGCAATTGCTATCGCAATTACCGGAGGCGTCGTTTTAGGAGGTTCCGTAGTGAATATTTGATTGTTTAAGCCTCATTATAATTTTAGAACGTTACAATCTGTTGTACTATAATTGTATATAACCATGTAATAAGATTACGCATTAAACATTTTAATAATGTAAAATTATTTCATTAACCGTAACACATAATATCAAAGTTGACTTGCTATATAAAGTTTCAACAGGTAACACACAATAATAAAGTTAAGTTCCTATAAGGAATCAACAGTAAATACTACTGCAACGATAGTATATATAAACACAGTCACAAGTACAGTTTTGTTCTTTAAACAGTAATATTATCCAAAACTATAATAAAAACTTCTCCTGTACGGCAGCAAAATATATCACACAGATTATTCAAAAGAATTTGTATTCACGACGGTAATTTCGGTCCAAAACGGTTTCCTCCATTAAAGTTTCCCTTACGTGAGATAAAACTTTTTAACCCGAAGTATGAAAGCGCCGAACGTTCGCAACTTTAGAGTATCTAAGTCTAAACGACTTTTTAGTGCTATACTTTCGAGATGCCCGTGTAAAAATATGTAAGTAGGGCGATTACGAGTTTAACAACTCGTCAGGTAATTGCATTAGTTAATTTGTTCGTAGTTATTAAACAAGATTAAATTGAAAGTTTAAAAACAAGAAGTTCTTTCTGTCACCCCATTACAGATTTGAAATTTTTTATTTGAGGGAGTAGGGGAAAAAATATATAATTCACGAATATTTTGGATCGGTTTTCATCAAACATAGAACCGCCTCAAGGAAACTGGCTATCAATTTAAAAAAAACTGTATCGTAATCGGTCCATCTTTTTGAGCCTATATGACTTCTTTTGTAAAAAATTTAAACTACTTTTTAGTGCCTACTTTCGAGTTGCCAGTATAAAAATATCTTGGGAGATTTCGAGTTTGACAAGTCTAAGTATAATAATTTGTCTGTAGTTATTAAAGCGCTTTATTAGTTCTAGGTGGTTTATTCAGACTTAGAATTTAGAAAAAATAAAATCTCAGAAGTATTCTATAACCCGAACCAGGATTCAAACTTAGGACCTCGTAATCGAAGCTACCTAACAGGGAGTCACCTTCATTAATACTAAACTAAAATTAATTTAGCAGTGCTGCATTATAATAACTTCCAACATGTAATAGGCAACTTATTACAATACCCAAGTTACGTACGAAGCGAAGGAACAGTAGCTGCGCTGGAAAGGTCGTCAAAACTTGTTAATCCCTTTACTTCGACACTACATACTCGGCTGAGCACGCGCAAGTTGCTAACTTAGTTATCTTGAACCCCAGTCACTGTGGATGTGGAGTGAAGAGCTGTTATTGTTGGCGTGGCTTAATATGGCATGGCAGTTCGTGTGAATTACTGTTTGGTGCGGTTTATATTGAAGTGGCTAGTGGCGTAACCTAATGCGTATTACGAGCAATGACCTCTATGAAAATATATGTCTCACATCACCTTTTATCATTTGGTTTCTAATATATTTAGTGACTTCGCTTAAGGTTCCTTGAGTTTCTCTATTTTCCGAAATATAATTCACTAGTACGTTTCACTCCGAAATTGAAGCATAATCAGAAGAAATTGACTCTACAATGTGCAATTTGTACCTAATTAATCCTACTTAGAGGATGTTAGTGTCTTCTAAATTAAGTTCGTTAGCTTATCGCCAAAAATAGCAGAACAAACTAATTATTAACTATAGATACTACAGATTGCTCGTAGTCGCACCTGTTTAGTTCCCAGAACTGTAAAAATATTCGAAATAAAAAGTGGCTTTTATGTTATTTGGATTTTGAAGCAGTATTATTGTGAAGTTTCATGAAAATCGATTTAGTATTTTTTGTATAAAAGTGTATTATATCGTGTTTATAACGTTAATAGGATTAACATCACAGTATAGCAGCATTACATTTGTTAAATAACACCTAGTTCCATTCAGTACTTAAATATCTAGTTTCATGTAGATATTTTCATATCTAATCTACGTTATGGGTCAAGAACTCTTTAATTTTTGAGTGGTAATACAAACAAATGCTATGTAAATTACTTCATGACGTTTATTAGAGTGAGCACTCCACCACACTCCATAAATATTCCAGACAATCTACATTTTAAAGTGTTATGACTGCTGTGCCACTAAAAGCTGTTTGGGCCGAGACACTTTAAACTTTAGTTCGCATGTTTAACATTTTCACCTTGATTTAGGTGGGGAAAGTTTGTTCCTCGTTTATATTAATACAGCTGTCTCGTTGGTCCAGTTGCTGTGAGGTTTTGAGGGTCAGGCTGTTAAGTTTTTAAGTTGGCTTTTTAAGTTCAACTCAGATTAGATGCAAAGCCCTGCCTCATATTTGGCTATATATAAATATTTGTTTTTAAAAAAGATTTCTTCATGGCTCCAGAAAAATCGTCATTTAAATGGATTGCTTTCGACTGCCTTCTGTATCCAACCCTTGAACCAACAGTCAAGCGAAAGTTTAAAGTGTTAGTCGTAGTTTTTCGCTATAAAACCATTGATTGAAAAAAATATCAGGACAATAATCGTTGACTTGCCATTCCACATGGCGTTAATCTAGTACTTTAATACTTTTTCCTATTCAGCTTACACGAGATAATCGTCATGTGGGACAGTAAAATCAATAATCATTGCACGTCACACTGATCGTTCAACCATCACTATATCGAGTCTAGTGGCTACTATACACTTGTCAGTAATAATTGTTCGACCCTAGTAGAGCAACGCAATGCTATTTTCAAGAAATAATGCAGGGTGGTATGTATAGTAAGGCATCTAAAAATCGACAAGGTCTTATCTTAGAGCAATTATTTTTTAAACAATTAAAGCTTTTTTTAACCGACTTCAAAAAAAGGAGGTTATCAATTCGACCCATTTGTATGTAATATTTCCAGAACAGCCCAATTTTGAATGAAGTCGGTACCACTTGTAAGCTTTCTACTTTAAGAATGATACCTAATACACACAAAGTTCTTTGCTGCTTTGTTGAATAAACTTACCTTAAACTTGGATGGCACCGAGTTTATAGATATGGTTAAGTAAATTAAAGTAACTAAATAACGCATTTTATACTTTTCAGTGGGTTTTGAAATCGGTTTAATTTTTTTTTATTGTTATTTTTATATCTGAAAACACATTCTCTTAAATAACACCCTCTTTACAGTTACCGGTTAACTGCCGCTCAAAGAGCTCAAGTTACAAAGACCTCGTACCTACATTAGAATCACATTACATTAATGAACTAACCGGCAAACTTAAACTTGACCCTAAACTTCGAATACATTGTTTCTGAGCACACAACTTGCTAACTTAGTTATTGTTAACTTGAATGTGTTGGTTAATGATGCCTTCGCGGAATAGGTACAGTTTGTAGTTATTTGCCGAGCAAATGTTACTGTTTAGGGGAACTAATAACATATTAATATAATTACCTCCCCAGAATAGCATTACGGTAGAGTAACTAAGAGTAAAACTTACAATAGCAACTGTAACGACGTAATAAAACGTTAATAAGTTGGAAGTTTTAGTAACTTCGCAATGCATATTTTCTTCAGCATTTTTTTATTCATGAAGTTAGCTTGACTGCAGTCACACTTGATGGTAAGTTATGATGCAATCTAAGACGGAAGTGGGCTAACTTGTAGTATGTGTAAGAAGTATGATAACATCTACACCCCTTTCGACACGACATCGTCCCAGAACGCTAAATTGCTTGGCAGCACGTCTTTGTCGGTAGGATGGAGAGGATAATTATGACGACCTCCGTGACGCAGTGGTATGCGCGGTGGATTTATAAGACGGAAGTCCTGGGTTCGATTCCCGGCGGGGCAGATTGAGATTTTTCTTAATTTGTCTTGGTCTGGCTGGTGGGAGGCTTTCGCCGTGACTAGTTACCACCTTACAGACAAAGACGTGTCGCCAAGCTATTTAGCGTTCCGGTACGATGTCGTGTAGAAACCGAAAGGGGTGTGGATTTTCGTCCCACTCCTAACAATTTAGCCCGCTTCCATCTTAGACTGCGTCATCGCTTAACATCAAGGGCCAACTTGTAGTCGATAAAAAATAAATTAAAAAAAAAAAATTAAAAAAAAAATGGTAACTAGCCTTGACCAAAGCCTCGCACTAGTTAGATCTGGACCAATTTAGAAAATCTATATAAAATAAATATAAAATAATCTATAGAAAATCTATATCTAAATATAAATCCACTACGTATTCCACTGGGCCACAGTGGGCGTAGATAGAGCACATTTAAATATTCCCCACAAGTCTAAAACAGCCATACGATTAGTAAAGTATAATAGAGTTACATGCCCCAGAGCTTGTGTACTTTATCGTGACCGGCCGCAGTGACCGCGGCGGTTATGTGCAGGGAACACAAACATTTGGTCCGTGCAGGCATTAGCTTAACGATGTGGTCTGCGAACTTCCGATAGCCAAGCGTTGCGCGCCCCTGCCTGTGTCGACAGGGCACCGTGTAATGTACTCGATGTGTTTGCTGATACTGTGATTGCTAATGTTACTGTGATATCATCATTATCAGCCTATCTTTTAATGTGAAGTGTCTGGTTGACCGAGCTTTGCTTTGTATTTTTTATAAAAATAAAACATAGCTAGTTAGATTAAGTATTCGCCCCCAAAACCTCTTGCTTACAAAATTTCATGGCTGTCTGGCTGTCTAATATCGTTTTAAAATATGCTCTTTCGTTTCATTATATATTATGCTCACTGGACTCAACAGACACAGTCTATTTTGTATCTACCTTAATCCTTACTAATATTATAAAGCCGAAAGTTTGTATGTATGAATGTTTGTTACCCTTTCACGTAAAAACTACTGAATGGATTTTGGTAAAACTTTGCAATAATATAGCTTATATATCAAAATAATAGATAGGCCACATTTTATTCAGAAATTCCGACGGGAACAAGCACTAAGCGGGTGGAACAACGGGCTTCCTCTAGAAATTACTAATTATAATAAAATACATACATTATAAGTTTGTTATTTTCATGACACAAAAACAAAAATTAGTACAGGAATTTCAAATACTATTACAATTTATCAGATAATATTGTACAGAACATTCAAATGTCAATACAGTTTATCACACAATTATTCTACACATAATTTATGGAGTAAAAGTATACTAAACTAATTGTAAAACCGAAGTTAATATATCCAACTAATAACAAACGAGAAAACTACATTTAATACACGATAACCGCAACAGTTAATTGGGACGTTCAAATTTATAACCACAACGTAACCTTTAAACCTATTTTATTTTAAAATTAACTTAATTAACTAACGCCTGAATATTTAAACGAAAATAAAATTTAAGTAGATCTCGAGCCGACTTACTTTGTAATAGACGGTCAAAATAAATGAATATTAAAGTACAATATATAGCTTGGTCAATCCACGATGGCTCGTAGTGTTTTGTTTGTCAAACGCTTACAGTGCAAGTGTGCAATAAAAACTGCAAGAATGTGAGTTCTATTACTACGTAACGAGTAGCAATGTGTGCACACTCACACAAAGTGTCAAGTTAATTATGTCAACAAGAATGTCATGTTTGACTAGCAGTATGCTCAACTTCATTTTAACTCATTTTTTAAAAATGAATATGTCGTGTTGGTCCTGCACAGCAAAATTATATTGTGATATAGGTTAATATATATATCGGAGTATCACCATTCTTCTTGACATCATCTTTAGTGGTTCTTAATCTCTTGGGCGTTTTCTAGGGTTACAAAGACTTCGTCTTCACGAACAGATATATTGCAAGTTCACAATGTTTTGATGTTTTTTTTTTTGATGAAATAGATTTTTATAATTCCTGACGTATTATAAAGATTCAGAACAGTAGTTTATTTACACCCATCTTACTTTACTCCCTAATTTAATTTACTTCTTAAGAACACTTTTACACTGGTCCAACTCGACCAGTGTAAAAGTATATCCTCTCCGCACACCAGACACAAACTAACTACCCAACTCCTTTATTCCCCTCAAGATGGTGTAAATACTCTACTAGGACTTTTGCGCCTGACTCTTTTATTGGTTGGAGTATTAAAACAAATCAATCATTCATTCATTTATCAAATCAAATTGAATTTAACTTTGTGTTAAAGTTTTAAGTAAGCACCTATCTCATATCTCTCATTAAATGATTAACAATTAGTTCTATTTCGATTACTTTCATAAAAAAAAATTGGTTGTCTGTAAAGTCGGCTTACTGACGATAGTTGAACGTGACAATGTCTTAAGAAAATACCGATGGAATGGTAGCATTTAATTGGTTATTAAAATTTTTATATTTTTATAAATATTAATTTAAATTAATAAAATAATTGATTTTGATTGTATAAATTTATATTTTAAATTTATAATAAATATATTAATTTTTAATTTAAAATTAATATATTTAATAATTATATTTAATAGACGGATGTTGAACGCTGCCGAACGCAAAGGCCTTTGTACTTCTTTGTCGCTAGTTCCGCGCTCTCGCTTGCACTTCAAGCCTTACATGGAACGCCTCAAAGCGAGGTAACGACGCATGACGTCATGTTTTTTCGTGCGTGCAGCCGGCTCTATCGAATTACAAGACGTTGTCACGTCAAAAACTCGTGACATACCAAAAATAATTACATCCACAGACAGTAACATTTCCATAAACAATGACGTCTATTACAATATTACAACAATTTATTCTAAATCTCTAGTCTAATTCCTTCGACATATATATTAACCCATTTAAAAATATCTTAAAAACACACATACCCACAATCATCTCAGATAGGTACCTAGTATATCTATTTTTATTTTGTTTAAACAGTTTAATGATTGAGCTCAATTCCACGCTGTCTTGTCTACCATACCCCTAGTGTTTTTGTAAAGCGTGAACCCATGATATCTATTATTATTTTTATTCATTACAAGTTAGTTTATGTAAACTAAGATGGAAGCGGGCTAACTTGTTAGGAGTAGCATGAAATCTACATTTCTTTAGTTTCTACACGATACCGGAACGCTAAATCGCTTGACGGCAGGTCTTTTTTAGTAGGATAGTACCAATGACCAAAGCTATTTTGCTAAGCTAATTTGGAAAATCTATATTGGCAGTAACAAACCAATCAAGTGACCTTTGTAGAAAAATTAAAGTCGAGTCGGTCAACCTGAAGGAATGGGCAACGGAACGATTTTTCTGGCTAAATCACATTTAAATATGTAGTTTATCATCATACGATACGCTTTTTTTGACATTATAAATATAATATTGGTAAAAAAATTAAGTAGAGCATCATTCCGTTGGGTCATGACACGCAGCGATACAACCTACAATAGCCCGTGTACACCGAGCCGTGGTCGACTCGAGACTGATATTCGAACTGTACTCCCCGCACCCTTCGGTTTCCCCTCGCGAGAAATAGTGGGGCGCGTCTTAGTGAATTGAACTATCAGTACACATCGCTATATAGCCCCAAAATAAGCGTAGATAGCTGGTAGGTACTATGATAACTGATGTATATTCATATATATATTTTCCATACATACTTATAGTCGTAATATATATAATAACCCGGAAACTGGAAAACATCCATGCCCAAAATTTTTGCAGATGTGGGAATTAAATCCACAGCCTAGGAATCTACCCACTGCGCCAGTCAGCCGTCAAAATTATTCGATTCGAGACATACTTAAATTTTATAAGCGTTTTAGTATTGGGGCGTAATTATACAATAACAATGCTGCAACTAGGTATTTAGTATACACCTACGATTGTAAAACAAACTAAAAGCCTGGTTTAAATCTCACAAAAAATGGACGTAATCGGATCATCGGTAATCAAATATAGGCTGATCCCACTATGTATTTTGTCCGAGTAAATAATGGATTTTAACTATTTTGGTCGAAATTTTTCGAATATCCCAAACATTAATCTACCACTGTTACTTTGTTTTGGAGGTTTTACAAAATTAATATTATGTATAACTAGTTTTGCCAGATGGTTTCATTACAGAGAAAATATCGTGAAGAAAGTATATTTTATTTAAAATATATACCCTCACGCCTCATTCCGATAGGGGTAGGCTGAGACCACCTTCCACTTGCCACGATACTTCCTTGTCACGCTTCTCCCAGTTTTATTAAACCTTTCTTACAAGTACATCAGTTTAGGGTACTTTTGACCTTTTGGCATTTAATCAGAACGTCCTGGATTTGGTCGAGGAACGTTCGCTTTGGTCTTCCCCTTCCAACACTCATTCATTCACGCTCGCTTTATAAATAAGTAAGTCCTTTCTTTCATTCTCTCTACATGACCAAACCATCTCAGCATACTTTTCTTCATTTTAGTAACTGCATTTTTAGTGTATTTTAATCCAGACTATAATCTAAATTTATTCTGAATTTTAGCCAAATAGCAGGGGGCTGAGAAGGAGTAACACATTTTGCCTTTTTAGCCTTTAATTTACTAAGTTATTTGAAAAAATAATAAGTTTTCCAACCAGTTTCTTGTTTGGCTCGTATGATATTTCGGAAATATTGTCGTAAAACTTGAAAGCAACAAAAGCTCAAAAACGTCCAAACGCTTTCACGGTTGGCAGGTCGAGTACTCGATGCTTGAATATTGCACCTTTGGAAATTGTTTTCTGTTTAGGTAAAATGGCCTTCAGTAGAAATAGTTGTTGAATAGCACGGCTTCTTTGTAAAAAGTGCAGCTGTAAAAATGTTTTTTGAACATAAATATCACGACAAATCGCTGCTTCTTGTCTTTGTTTCTAGTTTTTGCATGAAAATAAAATACTATTAAAATCCAAAAGTACTATAAAAATATCATATTATAAAATGAAGTCCCCCGCGTCTACTGAACGGATATCCACCAACAGATAGTGAGGTTCCTAAGGAAGGTTTAAGTATATATTTTGTAAAGGTATTATGTAAATTGGATGAAATATGACGATAATTGTTGGAATTTTAAGCCGTTTGGGAGCTTTCATGGAAAACGGTGCATTATTTATTTGAAATATAACAAAAAATATGAAACATTCCGCTTTAATTTACTTTTTTTTTTAAGGTGAGTTTATTAATTTACTCATTTCAAATTTAAAAAATAATTAATGAATTCCACATACGTTGCGTGGATGTAAATCTTTGTTGAAGACGGCAGATTTATTCCTTCCACTAAATATTTAATGAAGTTCAAACACTGTCTCGGTCCAGTGCCTTTGTGGCTTTGATTCAAGAAATCCATGGTTTGAGTCCTGAGTGAAGTTAGGAAGTTTGACGGCCTCCGTGGTGCAGTGGTATGCGCGGTGGATTTATAAGACGGAGATTCCGGGTTCGATTCCCGGCGGGGCAGATTGAGATTTTTCTTAATTTGTCTTGGTCTGGCTGGTGGGAGGCTTTACGTCATGGCTAGTTACAACCCTGCCGACAAAAACGTTCCGCCAAGCGATTTAGCATTCCGGTACGATGTCGTGTGAAACCTACTCCTAATAAATTAGCCCGCATTCGTCTTAGACTGCATCATCACTTAACATCAGGTGTGTTGAGGGCCAACTTGGCGATAAAAAAAAATACTGAGCTTTTTTCTTCCCAGAGTTTTACATTTAAGAATCTCAACTCAGACTTCTTGTTATACTCTCGAGGCCTGGAAAGGACATGAAGACATCGTTCCTGTTCTCGTTAGTGGTGGTTACAAAGTTAAACATGGTTAACCTAAGCTGACCATTCGGTACGCCCATGGAGCAGGGTGGTGAGTCTAAACTCCATAATTATCTTCTCACTAAAAACAAGGGAGGCTGATAAAAACCGGCTCGGTTTATTCATTAATTATATTCAACAAAAATAATTTCAAATGAAATTAGCAATAATAATAATTCCAACTTAATTAGATCCCGCCCAAAATAAAATATTTAGTAAATAATTAATGAATTAAAATGAATTTAAATAAATACTTATATAATATTTAAAACTTAATTAGGTCCGAGCTACAATTAAACGTTGTAATTTTAAATCAACTCAATCCGAATCCAAAAATAATTAGTGAATTCAAAACAAAAATGAATTTATATTAAAATAATTAATTGAAAAAAAACCGGTCAAGTGCGAGTCAGACTCGCGCACTGAGGGTTCCGTAAATTTTATGGTTTTCGGAATTATTCCTAAACATTGCTTCATGTGAAATTTCAAGATTCTAGGACTAGCTGCGTGTAGAGAGTTAAATATGCGGCTTATGCTGTATCTTTTGATTGCGCTGACATAGAAGTTTTATTTTGTAATATATGATGCAACTAAAAATTTACAGTTTTCGTAATGTTACCATTATCTATTATACTATGTAATGTTACTTCGTACCAAATTTCAAGATTCTTAGTATACGGGAACTACCCGTTAGGTTTTGATCTACTTGACCGTGTCAAAATTGGGGAAATTTTTGGCAAAAACGGTTGTATCTTTTGATCGCCTTGGCCTGGAAGCTTGATTTTTTCACGACTCGATACTTCCACGCGTTTCTGAGAAAGAGGGTTTTGACAGACAGACGGACGGACATCGAAATGATCCTATAAGGGTTCCGTTTTTTCCTTTTTAGATACGGAAGCCTAAAAATAATTATATTACAACCATAATTAAATCTTCCGAGCTAACATAAAATTTTGTAATTCCGAATCAACTTATTTCCAAATTCAAAAATAATTAATGAATTCCACACACTGCACGGATGTTAAACTTAGTTGCAGACGGCGGAATTATTCCTTCCACTAAATATTTAATGATGTTCAAACAGAGCTCGGCTTATTCATAAATTAAACAGATTCCTTAACTTTTCCGCGATGCTTTGCGCTTGTAGGATTGCGAGCTCATTTCAAATTCACTTTCAACCGAAAGCGGAATCATGATTTCTACGCCACGGACCGCGGAAATGTTTGGCAATTAATTGATGAATTGTTTCTTCGACTATTTGTGAAATGAAATGAAAGTATGTGTAGTATTGTGCACCATATAAAGACAGAAATACAAAATAACAAACATGAGAATAAAAACAGAAACAATAGGCGTTTTATTCATTCATTACAAATTATAGCCCTTGAATGTAATCACACCTGATAAGTGATAATACAATCTAAGATGGAATCAGGCTAACTTGTTAGGAATAAGATAAAAATCCAAATTTTCGGTTTATACACAAAATCGTAACAGAACACCAAATCGCTTGGCGATACGTTTTTCTCGTTAGAGAAGTAACTAAGCCATCTTCCAGCCAAATCACTAAAAAGTGATCTCTGATAACCAGCCTTTCAACCAACCAGCAAAAATTGAAAACAAAATAAATGTTTTATATGTAAAAGTAGTATAAGTGCTATTTCTATGCCTTTCGTTTTATTGACATTCTCACGGATATTCGTAGGTTCTAAAGCTCTTACGCACTTTATTAAAAAATTTCGAAACTTCTTACCTACCTAAAGAAATAGACAAAACTTAGACATGTTTAATGTATGTTCCATGTCTTGCAAAGTATTGCTCAAGTTTTAAATAAGCGAAAGCTACGTGCATCAAGTCATCCCAGTCTTTTCAATTAAGTATTATTACTATAAAAACCCTTCGATGCCTTTAAATACGTATTAGTCACTGACCCATAAATAACTAATACTAATAACCTTGAGAAGTTATTGGCCCGTAACAGACGAACAGACTGAGAAAGTGCAAATTAACCCGAGCGAACACCGAGACATATTCGCTCGGCCAAATATTGATACGTACGTAACGAGCCGTGCCTAATGTGTTTAATATGAGCACATGCTTAAGTAACCTAACGACGCGTGTTGTCAGCTTTTCTGTAATGCTGTAAAACATTAAGGACGCCGATGTATTTTAAGAAACTATCCAATTTGGTCGACCTCGCGGTGTTGGTACCCTTGGTTGGTGGAAAGATCTGGGTTTAATTCGATTAATTAATTGGACTATGTTACATCCGAAAGGCAGTAGAAAATGTATTTGAAGAGTTTGTTGCCTCCCGTCAAGCTGATTTTTACAAGAAGGGCATCAATGAACTGCCAATGTGTTGGCAAAGATACGCGATTGCATGGGAGACTTTGAATAAAAGAAATAAAAAAGTTTGAAGAAATAATGACTTTCACTTATTCAGTACAAAACGGCCATTTCATAGGTAAAGGCCTATATAACCTCTTTTTTCAACTGATATCTTGGACAAGCTTTTTATGTTTCAAAAAGTATATAAGCCATGGGTATATTATTAAACTTTAACCAACTATCAGACACCCCGAATTCAGCCGTGAGCAAAATAGAATAAGCACATATTGCAAATTTTTACGAACACCAAAACAAGTACTTGCCCGTTTTTTTTGAGAAATAATAAATAAAGCGAGCTATTCTTGAAAGATATATATATGTTTTCGCGCATGTCTTTGTAATCCTAAAAAAGAGGAATATTTCTTCCGTACATTGTTTTGTTATATCTCTAATGGATAAGGCAGCGTTTTCAATGAAAGCTCCAATGTATGTGACTCTTCTAACAATAACCGTCATATGTTTTAAAACCTTGACAAATAATATACAAAAAACTCAGGAATCACTATCTATTGGTGAAAACAGTTCAGTAGTCTTTGAGTTAGTTGCGAACAGACAAACAGACAGACGCGGCGGCGTACTTTGTGCTATATGTGGTGACTAGAGGACGCCCGCGGTTTCACCCGCGTAGTTCTCGTTCCCGTGGGAATTTCAGTATAAAATGTAGCCTATGTGTTATTCTGATATGTAACCTATATTATTGTGAAGTTTCATCAAAATCCATTCAGTAGTTTTTGCGTGAAAAAGTAACAAACATCCATACATCCATACAAACTTTCCCCTTTATAATATTAGTAAGGATATTTCTGCTCACTTCTAAGTATCGAATAATGACTGGATATACAACAAGAATGCAACAGATGGGGATCGAACCCATGACCTCTTTGTGTAAATTCCATAATGTAATTACATTATCAAACAGTTGTGCGAGCAAAGGTAAAAATAATGTATGCAAACACCTATTACAGTAGATACCAACTTTTAAGCTTCCATTTTTGCAACAAATAAAAACATAATGGACCACTTATTTTTTTTCACCACAGACAACAAAACGAAACGCTAAATAAAAAAGATAATTTCACAAAGAGATATAACGTGAGTACTTAGGCACTTTTTGAATGTAATGTTTTTTTATACAAATGGCAGCCTACATCGACAGAAGCCTGTGTTTGGAGTTAATATCTTTTATTGTCTCATTTTGACGAGCTAAATGTCTACATAAAGAAAATTTTACGAGTACATTAACCCCGACAAGCCTTGATGATATTATCTACTATGTATAATACTACTACTATGATATTATCTTGTAATAGTGACATCCTATTTTAAAACTGCCTCGGTCTAGTGGTTAGCCTATCTGGCTTCGATCGCGAGGTCCTGGCTTCGAATCTAGAGTCGGGTCACGGAATAATTCTGAGTTTATCATTCTTCTATGAAGTTCTCAGTACATTCCAAGCCCGGAGTCGGGAAGTTGGTGGTGTTACATCCCCGTGCCTCGGAGAGCACGTTAAGCCGTCGGTCCCAGTCACTATTATCAACATCTGATAGTGATCGTTAATAAATGAAATATTATCACCCTAAGCCCGCCAACCCGCATTGGAGCAGCGTGGTGGGTCTACGCTTCATATCCCCTCCCATATAAGGAGGGAGGCCTGACCCTGTAGTGGACAGTTAATAAGCTGATAATGACGAGCTTTAAAGCATTTTTTTTTAAATCACGCTAATTGGCATTGTGAGCTTTGTACTCTTCTTAATATTTTATTGACGGTTGAGTCGCGCAGTGGGTAGTGTCCGTAGTTCTACGCCCTAGGCTGCCGGTTCGATTTCCACATCTGGATAGTGATTATATGAAAAGCATGGATGTTTACCATTGTTTAGATGTTATCTATAATTAAAAACATATTAAGTATGTATAATATAAACATACACATATTAAATATAGAACCATTTTGAAGTTTGTACTAAATTAATATCACTAGATCAAGTTGCTAACAACTGCTTTGTAGTTTGCAAATCAATGATAAACCAAATTCAAGTACTGTATTATCTATGCTATATTATTAATAATCTTCAAATTAATCCTGGATTAGAAACTAATACAGTTTATTTAACAATTACTCTGTTAAATTGCGTATATTAACGAGCTAATTAGCTAACTAAGCTCTTCGGCACAAACTAAGTCGTTCTCAAATTAATTGAGTACAATCAAATCAGATACAATACCGACAGAACTACGTGCCTGCCTTTAGTATCAGAGTCGATGCTATCATATTAGTATTCGAATATAATGTTCTCCCTGTTTCAGTTGATACTTGGTAACGTCTTGGCTTACAACCCAGAAGTTCTGGGCTCAATATCCGTTATATAAGTTATTTCATTTATTTATTTAGGCTTTGACTACAATCATAGCTGCTGGTAAGTGATGTTGCATTCTAAGATGGAAGCGGCTTAAATTGTTAAGAGTAGGATGAAATCTACACTTCTCTTGGTTTCTATACGACATTCTATCGGAATGCTTATTCGCTTGTCAATGCGTTTTTCACTCTATCGACGGTGGTAAGTAACCATGACGAAGGTCTCCCACCAGCCTAAAATGCTTTTAAATATAAAAAATAAAATAAAGTTTCAGTTAATAAATAATGAATTAAATAAAAGAAGCAAAATTCTCATTTCAGCTCGAAGTCAGATAAAAATATGGACTCACAAAGTCATGAATAATAATTGTAAGTCAACGATCTGTGTAATAATATTCTTGTTTGGTATCTTAAAATAGAATAAAACTTCATGATTATTTATTTAATCATGATTATTTATTTTAAATAGCTAATAAGATTTTTAAATTGTAAATTTAAAATCCCATTAGCATTAGAAATGTGCACGAATATTTTTTGTCGTTAAACAAAAAGTTATAACAGTACTTCGAACTACAATAATGCTTAGTGAGATAAAATTATATTCTGGTAGGACCACCAAGATTTTTAACTCTTTTTGAATTTGCCAAGGAGGGGTTTCACCAGTCAAGGCTCTCCGGGGCCATAGAGGTGTTCGTGAAACCTGACGCCTCATTCCCATAGGGCTGGGCTGACACCACGTCCTTGCACTTACAACTCCTTGCATATATATATCAGAATGTCCTGGATTTGATTAACCCTTATGTGAGTGACGAACAAAACACCTTTATTTGAGTGACGAGGTACCTGGGTACCTTCATACAGTTTTTACGTAATGTAAGCAATTAAAGCATGTTTAACTTTAGACACATTTTGAATATGATTATTTTAGTTGTTGTGACAATTGACTGGTCTATACTGATTAATATGGGGGAGGGGGGAGTGCAGTAAATGGTTATCGCCGTGCAAGAAATATTTTATCCATTCAATGCATCGTGCTTGATATTGACACTTGACTGTTTACCTTGTTCGTTTTGTACGAGTTTACTTCTATTTAGTGAGTTTCTAGTTATTTCATTATGAAATGATATGAGCAAGATATAATTCAACAGAATTACAAGCGATACTAGCAGAATGTTCTTGCAATGAAGGTCATTTTGTAGCTTCTTATAATGAACACATTTACATTCCTTTGGTTGAAGAAGGTTGATTTTATATTATAATGAAACTATAATGAAGTGGACAGTATGGATAAGCTGTTGGCAGAATATACCATTAAACGCAGAACGAATCGGTGGCCTTCAGCATTTTCTTACTATGTATATCATTTACATAGAACATAATCCACCATTTGGCTCAAGTAATAGGCGTAGAAAGTTTTTGAAATTATTGATTCTACAACTGCGTTAAAAAATATAAAACAAAGATCAAAAAATTGCATTGTGATATCCAAATTATATGTGAGATCGGCGATGCAGGACATGCTTGACCAAGAACTAAGGCTTTCGATTCTTTTTTGACATACAACTTGTATAAGTCAGACTAGACGATATATTACAGGGTATGTTTCAGCAGTCGGAAATTGTAAACATGTAAAACTTTGTCTAATTACCACAATACGAAGATAAGTGATGAACTTGCATTAACTCGTCCAACATGTAACATAAACTTTGGGATCGATGCTTATTTTGCATAAACAAAAAATTTGTAAATTTTTGGAAATAAAACATTATAAAAAATATTTATTGTTTCATAGTTTTACGAAATAAATAAATACTTTCTTTCATTGACATACAAAACACAAAGAGGTACCCGGGTACCTTGTCACTCTATTGTGAGTTCATGGCATGTTTTGGTTTCACAAAACATTGTAAATATTTATCTCGGCCAAAACATTAAAAAATATATAATTTATAAATAGTTTCCGGAAATCACAGCTACCTATAGTGCATAAATCATACTTTTCTTTACATTTGAAAATGCTAAAGGTGCCCGGGTACCTCGTCACTCGTCATAAGGGTTAAGGAACGTTTGCTTTGGTCTTCTTCTCCTTTCAACATTCCCATTCGGTCTCGCCTAAAAATCTCCTTTTTAAAATATTTTATTTTTGACCACACGAAAACTTTGAAGTCGGTGCCAGACAAGATTATTTTTTACTTTTTAATACGTTTTATGTAAGTCTCCTTTCATACATTCTTTCTACATAACTAAACCATCTCTGCATACCTTTCTCGATTTAAGTTACTACGTCTCGTATATATACGTACTCTTATATCTTAGAAGATATTGTGGATGAAATAGCGATTCAAAACAGTTTTATAATATAAACATTATCCACATAAGAAGTTCATGGCACACGCAAAGGATTCGGAAAGTTTCTCATTTCTTTCCACAGTAACATTGTTCGCGTCGATCTCTCTGGAACTTCACCGATTTGGGAGATTCACCCCGAGTTAAGGAGCTAACGATGTTAGTCTACGCAAATAGTTGGAGTTTTATCTCATATCATTTATTTATTTATGAGATTCGCAAACAATGGATGGATATAATATATTTTCATTAACGAATATTAGCCAGGTACTCATTAATTATTATACATCAGTGGTCTTACTTCTTCAGCTAAGTTTATACCCACCAAATGGAAGGTATATATTTTTAAAAATTTAATGTAACTGGATCTACGAGGCACAGGATTGCATGACTACGAAATTGCCAACTCCAAAATTTTTACCAAACATTCTTAGAAAAAATATTATTCTGTAGCTGAAGCTAGGCTAACCACTGGACCAATGAAATAGTTATCACCATTAGTATCGTTCAAACTCACAGTACAAACAACTTCTATTTATGTTAAAAAAGTAACAGTATTCATATTTTTAGGTATTGGTAAAGATTTGTTTAAATTTTGCTTTCATCTAATTTAATATATTTTTATATACCAAAATAAACATTTCGTATGAAAAATTTTATAATTTAATTTCCCTTGAGGGCATTTTGTTTAATTTAGTATTGTAGCTTAACAAAGCTTAGATTCTTTTTACTTAGAATATGGCTCAATGGAGTAGTATATATTTCTATGAATATATTTGTTAAAGTACAATTACGTTAATAATATAGTCATCTGTTATAACTTCCATTCTTCTATTCAACCGAGAAAATATGCGAAAAACTTTATGAAAGGTAGCGTAGAAATTCTTTGATAATATTTAATATTGATTTCAAATATTCATGCAGGCTAAAAAGGGAGGATGGAATATGGGTTATTTTCCGAACAATATACGGCTACCTACGGCATTGTTCACTTGGTTTTCAGAAGTCGACTTTTTTATAAAGATTACATCTTTTTAAACTTAAACTCCATTAGATTAAAGATGGCTAACCAAGTACCTAATAGTGTATATGGAGTTACGGAATGACGAAAACATCAAAATTCTAATCCTAACCGTTTCCATGCCACAGTAGCGTGCACGGTCGATTTATAAGACGATGCTTCTGGTTTCGATTACCGGCTGTACATATTGAAATTTTGCTTATTGTCTGGATGATGATGACGACCACCCTGCCGACAAAGACGTGCCGCTAAGGGATTTAGAGTTCCAGTACGACGTTGGTAGAAACCGAAAGGAGTGTTGATTTCATTCTGCACCCTTCTACCGTAGTTTGCCACCTTGGCATAGATTAAATTATTTCTACATGGCATTGTTTTGGTACAATAACAATAAGTTCTGGGTTCGGATCCTGGGTTAGGCTATGACATAGTGAGTTTTTTTCTTTTTTCGCAGGTAGGATTTGGGAAATTAGTAGGCTCTCGGAGAGTACGTTGAACTGCTGGTCCTAGTCATTATCATTACAATCCGATAGTGTTACTGACCTATCCGGGCCGTGGTAAGTGTAACGTACATTTCTGTTCGTATAGAGGTAAGTAGAAACCACTTCCAATTACCACTATCCTTGCATATCTGTCTCGTTTCTTCCAACTTCATTAAACCTTTCAAGCAAGTACGTCGGTTTAAGGTACCTTTGGCTTGGCCTTTAGCCAGAATGTCCTGAATTTGATTCAGGAACGTTTGCCTTGGTCTTACCCTTCCAACATTCCCATTCACCTCTAAATCCCTTTCGTAACTCTTAAGTCTTCTTTCATTCATTTCCTCTACGTGACCTACATCTTTTTTCATACCACACTGCTCTCTTATCACACTATTCTTAATTCTGTAACTATTCTGTTCCATATAATATAGACTTAACTATTACTTTAGCGGGCTCTTAAACCAATTATTATGATTGTCTTAATAACATACGATTAATATTGTACATTGTATTTATAAATACTTTTTGACATTGAATGTAATAGTGATCCATTGTCATGACCGTTTGACATATTGTTTAATTTGAAGATACCCTTAAGGAAAATAAGAATTGTTTTCTCGTAAATACATTAGTATAAGAGAGACCTAAATATACAACAACAGAAATTGTTTATCCCGAATTTATTTAATGAAAATAGAAACTAAACATTGTTATACAACGTCTGTGTATTTTGAACATAAATATTCGGTAAAATACTTATGTACAACTCCCACGCTTAAATAAACTTAATGTTTCTCCACTGGTCAATTCTGAAAATTATCTGAAATTGATAAAGCTTTAGTGAGTAGGGTTTTAATACCCGCGAAAAATAATTACAAAACAAACCTTACTAATATTTTAAAGGCGAAAATTTGAATGTATGTGTGGTTGTTACTCTCTCACGCAAACACAACAGTAGGGATTTTGATGAACTATATCAGAATAACTCATAGGCTATATTTTATTCCGAACTTCACACGGGACCTGAACCAAGTGACCCCGGGAAATGAAGCCAGGGATCAAAGCCAGGGCTTCAGTCTTAGAAATCCACTGTGCAACGGAGACCGTCAAAAAGTAAATATAATAAAAACAAAAGTATCACACAATGTCATAATACTTATTACAGCAAAAAATATCCCAAAAATAAGATATGGATAACTTTTGTTTTTGCCATACGGATAATGTAGAAACTTAGTATTTCTACGAATTTTTCCAACATTTTCCGCGCGATGTTTCTACGTCGTTTGTATCATTTCCTTGAAAGCTAAACTAGATTTAGAAAAAAATGTTTCCAAGATAAGTAGATATAATAAAAACAACAGTGAAAAAATTTTTTAACAAAAAATAGAACCGACTCAAAACGCACTAAATAGTAAAAAATAACTGTGTCTAAATGACACAGATATTATTACCACCTTGGAAGTTTGCCCTTCCTAATAAAAAAAGAATTATCAAAATCAGACAACTCTGTAAAAAGTTATGCGTGCTCATGCATAAAAAAAATACACGTGTCGTATTGAGAACCTCCTCCGTTTTTTTTCGTCGGTTAAAAATAGAAATTTTAGTTTTCATGTTACAATGATACTATCTGTGCACCGCGGTTTCAATTGCTCAATAGTGATTTTTGCTATCATTTATTTATTTATAACTTTTTTATGCTTATAAAAAATACTATTAAAATTTAAAGAAAATACCCAGTTCACCTGCTGTGGGGCTCGGAGCCCAGGCAGCCGGTGGTCTGGGCTACAGAGTGAAGATAACATCCACTAAGTCACGTTTGCTTTAGGTTGGTTTAATTTAACCTAGTTAGTAGTAGAGTTTAGGAAGGTCCAACTGGGAAGAACTACAATTTATTCATCTGATAGATATTTCAGAAGATAAAATTGCCTAGCGTTACATCATATTATAGGCTAGATTAGTATTTAGAAATTATTTCTATGCATAATTTGATTTGAGCTGAGAATCGAATCTTGGATATTCGCACACAGTAAAGATTAGCCGAAGAACTAATTAATATAGAATGAATATTGACAATGAAGCAAATAGGTTAAATAATTAAAAAGAAATGTTAATTAATTAAGGTATGCCGTAACCATCGGCTGTAAATCACATTTGAATAATAAGATTTTACCGGAGTTAAGTCATGACAAATAAATTAACTTGACAACTCCAAATCCATTCCAAAAAACATAATATTAAGATAATTGACAATTATCGATATTATAAAGGTCAAAAACTAGACTTCTTATAGAAACACAACGGTCTAGAGCCGTCTACATTCGGTTTGATGTCATTAATTTACCAAATCGGCTGTCGACCAAAACTACGCTTTCCGTTACACTATTTCCATTTCAGCACCTTGGGACTTTAACGTTCATTGATTTTATGAATCATTTATTAATATTTTAGTCAAGCATTTCATTATTGATAGAAATACATCAATAATAAAAAGTGTATTAATATATAAATATAGACTATGTAAACTTATAATGTTGATCTCATTTGGCTATGTCAATTTTGTGAATACAATATTTGACATAAATAGGAATCCCCCTGGAAGTGGGCTTTTTGGACAAAGAAAGTTGAAGGATGAATAAAGAAGACGGAACGACTTCCTAAGGGAACTGACCATAGCGAAACAATAAGTATGAGGTTTTTGGCCCGAGCGTATCAATTCTAACGTCCCCGTGACCGTTGGTGGAATCCTGGGATAATGTTGAAAATTGCAAATTTCGTTTTCACCGAAAGACGGGAGACATTGTCCATTGTTATGTCGTCGTCAAGATTGTGAAGAACATTATTTGGGCGTTTACCTTTTCAAGATTATCGAGGATGAAAGAACGCTCGAAAATCCGTTTTATTCTTCTAGCTTCACGAGACAAGAACATTGGGATACAAATAAAATTAATTATTAATGAAGTCATCCCTTGTGTTATAGTTTAGGAATTATATTTTGCATCTTAGGCAATATAAAACAGTTTTATCTATTTATTTTATTGCTTTCCTCTTATTATCTAAAAACATATAATATAAAGTTAATTTTTTAAAATGTATATTATATTATAAATATTATTTATTATACTCTTCAAAGATGATGATAGTTTGGTAGATTAAATAATCAGTAATATTGGTAAACCAAATAAGAAAATATATGTTTAGCGTATCGATATTAGAGTATAATATCATAATAATCATTCACTACCGCGTGAAATGACGGCATAGTAACCATAAAAAAGTTATTTACTTTACTTATTTGTGTACAATTCCGAATAGAATTCGTCACCCGTGTCTGTAGCCAAGAGATAATGAATATTCATCCTATCCGCACACCAAAAAATAAACAGGCAACCTCAGCATCCTAATTAAAAATACACAACTAACCTGTAAAATGGAAAGGTCATCGCCGGCTGCGGCAAATTTCACGGGAACGAAACATTATAATCAACATAATAACACTTGCACATTATATTTTCACCACTCAGAATTTTTTACACAAGTATTATTCACTTATAATCACTCACTGGAATTATTATTCTGGCAAAGTTCGATCGTAGACAGTTCGTAGCATCCGTAGCGGCACATCGCGTGCGTAGCGGACCGCGTAGATCGGGTGACTGCTACGCCGCTACGATCGGACGAACGAACGCGCAAGTCCGAACTACGAATCCAAGATGGGCAAAACTTAATCTAGTAAAACCAAGAAAGTTTTGCGAACTACTGCCGATTTGTTTATATTAAGATGGTTACGCTTTCATTGATACTCGGGAATAAGTTTAGATTCTGTTTACCTTGATATTTTTATATGAATCTTAGATGTTTTGTCTAATGTAATATGACGGGTTAGTAAAATAGTCAATTTTTATCTTAAAAATTTTAATACAATTCGCGCTTTAATCTAAACTAGTAGCGAGTACTACCAAGGTCCTGGACCTCTTTGACCTGACACCAGGTTTATGGTAATCAGTATCATTCTATTTTAACTGACCCCAACAGGAATTCCCTCCTTGATTATTAACGCTACTTCGACAGGTAATAGTAGGCTTAGGATGATGACCATTTAGTTACTACAAGATTTTTGTAATATAATAGAAAAGTAATAAACAAACAATAATGCACTTTACACCCATTTTAATCTAGTGAAATGACCGAGCCACGTGATAAGTTGGAGTTTGTTTATATATACCTTAAAGAAATAAGACTTGTAGAGTCAGAAGATCCTCTACATGAGATTAGATAACTTTTTGACAGTGCGAATCGTATGTGCTCATTTTGGGAACATTTTATGAAAGGTTCTTGGTGAGATGTTAGTGACCGTGACCGAAGGCGTGGCAAATCAAGTCACGAGGATATATGCAATCAACTTCCTAATTTAGGCAGATATATTTATTTCATAAAAATATAAAAAAAATATGAAATTCGAAATTAGTTCTAGCCGGACATCGAATAGGAACCTCTTGGTTACAAAACAAATTCCTCTTGCCCAGAAAAGTTGACATAAATCCAAAAATTTACGAGAATACTTTTAATAATACAATGCCAAATGACAGCCGACTGTGTTTTGAATTTTTGTTTCTAACAAGCTCTGAAATGTTAACCGAATTTTTATAAAAAATTTAGGGATTAAAACTGGACTTCTAAATTAAATTTTCGCTTTATTATTTTGTTTTTTGTTTTTATATCGATATTGTGCAGCATTCAACAGATACGAATAAAAAATGTTATTAATGAATTTTGTCAGATTATTGCCTCGCTGGTTTAATAGTAATCTTATGCGGTTTCAGGGCATTTTATATATTATCTTAGTAAATGAAATATATGGTTTTTATTTGTTTCAGGAAATTTTCTATAGCGTTGGAAACTACCTAAACCTAACCTAGAGTCGGAAAGTTGGCGGTGCTATAATTTTGTAAACCTAAGTCGTCAGTTAAATTAACAAATATTAAGTAAAGACAAGTTAGCATTTGACTATAATCACACCTGATGGTAAGTGAAGATGCAATCTAAGATGAAAGCGAGCTAGCTTATTAAGAGTGCGATGAAATCAATCGGCTTCTAAACATGGTACTGGACCGCTAATTTGCTTGGCATCTTTGTGGGTAGGGTCAGTCAAAACCTCCCACCTGACCTGGACCAATTTAGAAAACTTTAATCAGCCCAACTGGGAATTAAACCCAGAAAATCCGTCTTATAAATCCAGTGCGAATAACCGCCGTCATAAAATTAAACCGTGATAATCGTTGCTATATATTTGTAAGTCATGGTTAAAGGGTCCATGATCATGGCTCTACGCTAGCCAAACTACATTGGAGCAGCCTGGTAGGTATATAATACAAGCTCTATATTTTTTTGTTTACTACTTACTTTTAGTGGAAGCATGATTTGAAAAACTTTCAGCTTTTTGCTACTACATTATAACAATGGTCTAGCTAATACAAACTCGTTGAACATTTAATCAAATCCTTGAACTTATTAATAAAAGATGTTAAAAATATAACAAGTTGAAGCATACAGAATGAATAATTAATTAAACATTAATTTTAGGAATTAATTAAACTGACAAAAGCGTGGGTTTTAAATAATGTATCTTTTAATAATTAAATCTAAAAGTTGTCATAAGTATTTTGTTTGTAATTAGTAAAAAACTAGAGTCGTTAATAAATTTGAGGCGAAACTTTTTACAAAGTTCCATCCGAGATAAAAAAACGCCGTCAAATTATAAAGGCATCTCAGCTTAATTGTCTCCTTTCTTTCGTTAAAAAGTTTCTCTGTAAGTTTCGGCTGAAATTCGATACGCTTCGTTTGTACACAACCGCTATAGTCCAGTGTTTTTTACAGCTTCAGTTTTAACATTTAGACTCATACATATGTCAATCGAAGTTTCCTGGGACTGTAACGGGTAGGTAATTCTTTTTTACCGATTACAAGTTGACCCTTGACTGCTATCACACCTGATGTGCAATCTAAGATGGAAGCGGGCTAACTTGTTAGGAGTAGGATGAAATCTATACCCCTTTTGGTTTCTGCACGACATCATACCGGAACGCTCAATCGCTTGGCGGTATGTCTTGTAACGGCGAAAGCCTCTCACCAGCCAAACCAAGACAAATTAAGAAAAATCTCAATCTGCCCCGCCTGGAATCGAACCCAGGACCTCCGTCTTGTAAATCCACGGTACATACCACTGCGACAAGGAGGCCGTCAAAAATTAATTAATTACAATTCTGACAACATCAAACGACTGCGTTGACACTCTAGCAGCATCCCATTTCGAGGCTACCTCTTCTAATGCGGGTGCCGTGACGAAGAATGCTGAACTGGCCAAGAGGCGACAATATAACTGGCTATTTCGTTTTTGTGCTTTTTAGTGTAGAGATTTTGGGACCATGGGGACCGGAGGCTCATGCTCTTGTTAAAGATATTTCAAAAAGTTATCGGGTGACTAAAGAGTTGGCAGCTACCTTGACCTTAAATGTATCTTAGGCTCACTTTTACTCATTGCAGTCAAGTCGAGGAGGTTTTAGATTTAATTTAATAATTAGTAGTTCTTTGTATTATTGATCATGTATTATTTAAAAATAAGTATATTGTCTATAATTTAAACAATTTAATTTTTTAAATAAGTTTTGGTTTTGCAATCAAAGTAAGCATGCCACACATTTGGCAAAAAATATTCAGACAATTGTAGAAGAAATAGGATGGAACACAATACGCGAAAAATGTATGGACATAGGAGCTTAAGGAGCTTTCATTATTATTCATTATTCATTATTCATTTATTTGCATTCCAATTTATACATTCCAATTTATATTTATACATATGTCAAATTAGTGTTAGAAATAGTATGTCAAATTGGAACCCCGTCAGGGGCACAGCAAATGGCTTAGAAGGGAGACGGCGCCATGGTATCATTAAGGAATTCGTCAACTGTGTAATATGCTTTATTTAGCAAGTAGTCTTTGGCAGTTTTAATAAATGTTTCATCGTTTTCAATTTTTTTTATTCTTAGTGGGATTTTATTATATAGCTTTGCACACATTGAATTAGGGCCGGTACTATGTATTTTGAGGTTTGACCCCTGTAGTTGTAAATCAAATTTGCGCGCTTCTCGTAAGTTATAGCGCCGCGGAATATCTTCTAATTTTTGAAAGCTATTTGGCTGCTTACGCACAAATTTGATTGATTCTAGTATGTATATACACGTCAAAGTTAATATTTTTAGGGATTTAAAATGTGGTACACAAGTTTCCCTTCTTTTTAAGTTTTTTATAATGCGTATACATTTTTTTTGTAATACGAACAACTGTTGGGTGTCTGTGCAGCCCCCCCATAATACAATTCCATAGCTAAGCCAAGCGTTGGCATACGAATGGTACGCTAAGATTGTCGCTTCTGTAGTGGTAGATCTTTTTAATTCTTTTAATGCGTAAGTGAATTGTGATAATTTTGTTTTAATTTTTTGGATGTGGGCTTTCCAATTTATATTGGTGTCTATGTTTATTCCTAATAGATTGAAAGTATCCACACATTCTAAATTTATATCGTCAAAAGAATATTTTATGTCTAATGGTTTTTTTTGGTACGGCCGGAATTGCATGATTTTTGTTTTTTCAAAATTAATTTCTAAATTGTGATCGCAGAGCCAACTTTTTACGTTTTCTAATATGTCGTTAAGTTTATTGTTTAGGTTGTCGGAGGTTTCACATGACGTTTGGATGGATATATCGTACGCACGGTTCGCGCACGGTTTTTGGAAGATCATTAATATAAATTAAGATATTGAACAGTCAAGTATTCTATGTCGGATCTTATGTTCTTTATTTCACTAGACTTATGATCATAGTACGTCATTTCTACAAATTGTGTCCTATTGTTTAAATATGATTCAAACCATCTATGTGCTACGCCTCGAATGCCGATGTTATATAGTTTATCGAGTAATATGTCATATTGCACTTTGTCATAAGCTTTTGTCATATCTAGTAGAATACCTATAGCATATTTTTTATTGTTTAATGTTTTTAGAATTTGGTCAATATATTTATATGTCGCAAGAATAGTGGATCGGTTTTTTCTAAAGCCATTTTGGCAGTCGTCAAAAGACGCGATTGTACATTGCTTTTTCAAAAATCTTTGATATTGTTGGTAGTAATGCGATCGGTCGGTAGTTTGAGGGATCAGACTGGCTGTTCTTCTTATGGACTGGTTTAACTAAAGATATCTTCAGTGAGTCCGGGAAGATACCTTCTGTAAACGATTGGTTTATTAATATAGTTAGGGGCATAGTGAGTTCATCAGCGCATTTTTTCATAGCTCAATGAATCGGAAGCTCGCGCCCGAAAGGATCCTGTCCCCACGCATTGCACTTTTGTCGTTTTAACTTTTCACAAGCTTTTCGCTCAATTGGATGGGAACAAAATATTAGCCATGTTTAAAGTCAATATCTGGCCAAACGAGCATTGCTCAATGTATTGTATGATACTTTTGCGTGGAAGATAAGTATATTGCCTAAATATAGTGGTTTTCCTTCCAATCCCTGATCTCTAGGTAGTAAAAATCTTACTAATATTATAAACGCAAAAGTTTGTATATGTTTGTTGCTCTTTCATGCAAATTTTAATGAATGGATTTTGATAAAATATCTTAAAAAAAGGCTATTTTTGTCCCGAAATTCTCTGAGGAACGAGAGCTGAGCAGACAAAACCGCGGGTGGTCTTTAGTATTACATAACACCATCTCATATTAAAAAAATGCTTCTTTTTCAACTAAGCAAAAAAATTGATGCTAGTCGTAGGAACTATAATAGTCCTATAAGTTTAAATCGAGCCCAGACCCTCTCAGATTTGAACTCAGGCCAAAAGTCCAACAAAAAATACTTGTAAAGAAGTTAGAAGGCGTGAACAGATTTATTAATGCTTTATGTTATTTACTACTACAACTCGAAGTTAAGCAATGAATTATATGTAACACTAATGGCTCATTCCTGTTTTGGGAAAACTTTTGTAAAGGCGCATCCAGACCTGCGCCGACAAGTGCCGAATGTTCTTCGATTTGGCGTAAAATGTGTGTATTCTTCGAATGCCTCGTTGGTCTAGTGGTTAGCCTATGAGGCTTCAATCACGAGGTCTTGGGTTCGATTCCTGGGTCGGGTCCCGGAATATTTCTGAGCTTTTTCATTCTTCTACAAAATGTTCAGTACATTCCAAGCTCGAAGTCTAGAAGTTGGTGGTGTTACACCCCCTTGCCGCGGAGAGCACGTGAAGCCTTCAGTCCCGGTCACTATCATCAACACCTGATAGTGATCGTTAATAAATGAAACATTATCACCCTAAGCCCGCCAACCCGCATTGGAGCAGCGTGCTGGGTATACGATCAATATCCCCTCTCCTATAAGGAGGGAGGCCTGGCCCGCTAGTGGGCCGTTAATAGGCTGATGATGATGATGATGTGTGTATTCAAATGTGTATGTGTGACACGCTTGACATCTAACAAGAATCGAACCTTTTCTACGGTTAGGCATTCACTAATAGTCGAGCATAACTATTTGCTGGTATAGGCATAAAGTACTACGATCAAAATAACATTCGGCACTTGGTTAATCCCGCACGTCTGGATGCACCCTAATACGGAAGTGAAAGTGTGAAGAATATTCTATCCTATTAGTATTTATAATATATAATAGATGTTAGTCACTCTTTCACGCAAAAAAATACTTAATACAATTTGCTGAAAGTTTACAATAATACTTATTATTAGCTTAAATATCAAAATAACATATAGAAATTCCCACAAGAACGAGAATTGTCCTGGTGAAACCGCGGTCGTCATCTACTATTTGATATTTAGATTGACCTAGAACTCGAACTCAGGACTTTATAATCCGAAGCCACGTGCTAACCACTAAACCAACGAGAGAATTGCATTTGAATTCGAAAGCTGAAAATAATTTGTCTAGTGAAATACCTAAATAAACTTCATAAATTCTTTAATTCGAAATAAACTTCCCCAAGTTAGCGCCCTCTTGCAGGAAGCAAGCTGACACGTCCAATTTAAAGAGGATCGTATTTCAAAGGCTGTTTTGAAGTTAACAAAACAACCATTTATACATCAACGTAACTTGACTTGAATTAAGTGAAGTTATGCCTCAATAGCCTGCCTCGTTGGTCCAGTGGTTAGTCTATATTGCTACGACCATGCAATCCTGGGTTCGAATCTTCTATGAAATTTTATGAAATTATTTATTCTTCTATGATATTTTAGTACATTCCAAGCTCGGGGTCGGGAAGTTGCTGTGTTACACCCCCGTGTGTTGGCAGCATTGTATACTCTGTTTGAAAAGACTATAGGCAATATAGTGGCCTTATTTCCTGTTTTGTGGTACCGCGTTTAAACTATAGATAATAGACTAGGGGCTGTACTCGTCGAACAAAAATGGCGGGCGGTAGGCTATAAAATATGCCCCTATGGAATATTGTGGTTATTCACCTTAGTGTCCGAGTCTTGTGCAGTCATACTGTTTGACTATTGTAAGAATCTGTGCTTATAATGTTTAATTAAGTAATTACTGTAATAATGTTTCATTTTGATCATATTTGATGTATTTGTAAATAAATTGTTATTAAGTTTGTCTTTTGGTGTTTTAAGTTGTATTCCCTTCTGGCTGTTTGTTAACACGTGCCTTGTCGATCCCGGTTACTGTGATCAACATCCAATAATGATCGTTAATAAAGGAAATATTAACACCCTAAGCCCGCCAACCTGCATTGGAGCAGTGTAGTGGGTCTACGCTCCATAACCCGCTCTTATAAGGAACGAGGCCTGACCCCAGTAGTGAACAGTTAATAGGCTGATAATGATAGATCTTTAAATCAGTGGCTGGACACAAATACGAAAGGTCCTGTGTTCAATACCTATTAGACTATTAATAGTTATTTTCCTACTGCACGACGTCGTACAGGAACGCTGAATCGTCTGGCGATACATATTTGTCGGTAGAGTTGTAACTAGCCACGGCTAAAGCCTCCCTTAGAAGCCACTAGCCAGCTTAGATAAGCTTAATCGGCCCAGCCGAGAATCGAATCTAAGACATCCGTCTTGTAAATCCATTGCGCATACCACTGCATCTCGTAGCCCTCAAAATTTAACGTTATGCACAGGGTTGTAACATTTTGAAGTAACCCACACAAGACTAAAATTTTTTTTAAAAAAAGGTTAATATTTATAGCCCTTATCTGGGACTCGAACTTAGAACCTCGTAAGTCAAAGCAACATACAACTGAACCATTGAAGCAATATTTGGAAGGACACCATTACAACGTTTATCCATGGCAAGCTCTTAAACCATTAAAATTAATTTTAAATCTTCAATAAATTGTTTTTACATTACCTTTCCCACAATTTTACAACCAATCCTTTACGCCAACACACGAGCTCATCGTATACAAGCTCCTTAATCACCCAGCCGGCGATCGTTAATCAATATCCCGTGTCGACTATTGCCATCTGTTAATTTAATTATCAGATTTAGGGACAGTTGCCTATAAATAACTTTAACGGATAGCCTGTTTTTATTCCCCTACCAACCCCCGCCCTTCAGAGACAGTGTGAATTTATGCCTGTTATGGTTTTGAGTAATATAATTATATGTTTAGTGGTTAGCCTATGTGGCTTTGGAATACAAGGACCTGGCTTCGAGGCCTGCGTAGGGCTATGGAATTCTAAGCTTTGCGGTTTGCGTCATCTTTTATTATACCCATAGATAAAGTCCTATGCTCTCCCTAGGTCAGTTTTTTCTTGTTCTTACATCTTGGGTATGCATAAAACAAGAGTAAATAGACATTTTCAAGGCGTTTCACCTTAGACTACATCTACAATTACCATCAGGTGAGATCGTGATCAAACGCGAGCTTATCTATACTAATATTATAAAGAGGTACAGTTTGTAAATAAAGTTCTGTCGGGGCTAATCTTCGGAACTACTGATCCGATTTAAAAAATCTTTCAACAGTAGAATGCTACATTATCGGTGAGTGTCATGGGCTATATTTTATATTTGTATTGTATATATTACCCGAGTTATCACAGTTTTTGTCGCGCGAGCCGGACCGTGTTTATTAAATCAGCGTAAATCGCGAATGCATCTTAAAAAATTATACAAAAAAGTCCGCGATAGCATATATCTATCTTTTATATTTTGGCAGATATATAACTTTTTGTATTTTAAAAAATCATTTAATTCATATGCTTACGTTTACGTCATTATTTATACAAGTAAACTTAAATCCTTATCAAAATAAATTATTTAATGATCACAAGAATATTGTAGAGATAAGATTTGCCTTTTACAGTATGTTCATTAGTAATATAGTTTCGGAGATATCACAAAATTACTAAAAATTGCGACACTGTAATAAATCATTTAATTCATATGCTTAAGTTTACGTCATTATTTATACAACTGAACTTAAAATCAAAATAAATTATTTGATGATCTTAAGAATATTATTGAGGTAAGATTTGTCTTTTACAGTATGTTAATTAGTTATATATTTTCGAAGATATTACAAAATTTCTAAAAAGCGCGAAAATACCGCTATGGCGTCTAAAAGTTGACCTCCTTCGTGTTATATTATACGTACTGAATAGAGGTCAGTACTTACATGATAGAAACGTTAATACAGTGATGGATTTAGAATTCGATCTTTGTTCATATATATCATCAAAAAGTTATATATCTATATAGTACACGGAAGAGTTTGTTCGTTTGTTTAAACGGGCTAATCTCTATCTGCGTGTCGGATTGAAAAATTATTTTTGTTTATTCTGAAGGCTAGACTCAAGAGTAAAATATACTATTTAATATCAATTTAGGCCCATCAGCTTGCCATAAATATATATTGTTAGTGTTATTGATCTGAAATGTCGTATAATGTTTAACAAAAATGTAGATCTTTTGTACACGGGACGAAACGGAGGATATTGCTTGACGGGAAATTTGAGAGGGGGAACGCGGAATGCGCACACTTTATATGAAAGTATGTCTTTAAAATTAGAAGGGTACGCAAGAGGTTTTTACGCGAACGAAGTTGCGGGCGACTGCTAGTTTTATATAAAACAAGCTTTTCTTTCTTCTGAAAAATTTTCAGATGGTACTCCTGTTCATTGTCATTATCACTTGATAGTGATCGTAAAAATGTTAAACATAATCTATTTATTTATTTATTTATTTATTTGGGATAGAAAACAGTTGTGTACAAGTATGTCTTAAATTAAAAATAAAGTAGATTACAGACTAGTTAAAATACACATCCCACATCACTATCCACGTATTAATTAGCAAAATATTAATGGGGCAAATGAAAACATATTAGTGTAAAAAAGTTAAATTTAACAATAACAAACATAAACTAAAAAAACAAGAAAAAATTTATACAAAGAAAGAAAATATTAAACAAAATTAAAGATTTAAAAGCAATAAAAAGCAAAGCGAGTAAATTTCAAACTTTCATTTCACTTTTTCAGTGTACTTACGACCAACTTCTTAAAAGTGCCGACTCGAGTAGCAAACATGTCAATGTCACTGAAGTGCTTGTCATATGACTGTGTCATTCTAAATATCGGTGATCGTTTACCAGCATTCGTGCGACATTTAGTTGGTGCAAACAGCCGATGTACTCGGCAACTACGTACATGCGTATTATACGGCACACGATAGCAAAGTCTACGCGTTAAAGCTATACAGTCATATTTATTGTGACACAGATCATATAAAAGCATGGCTTCTAATTGCTTACGCCTAGACTTTAATTTAAGTAGGTTATACTTTTGTAGAAGTTGGTCATAAGATAAACGATTTCTCGTGCATTTGTAGTGCATAGTTTTTAAGAATTTTTTTTGAACGGTCTCAAGGCTCTTCACGTACTTTTCATAATGAGGGTTCCAAATAGCAACAGCATATTCGAGTTGTGAACGTATCAGTGACTTATATAAATGAATATATGTTGATGCTTTCTTAAAATTATTGCTTGCTCTCAATACAAAGCCATACATCTTATAAGATTTATTTATAATATTTTGAACATGCGTGTCCAAGTGTAGTTTACAATCTAACGTAACTCCAAGATCTCTGATGGTGTTAACTTTTTCTAGGTCAACACCACACAGTGAATATTTAAAGTTACTTACTGCTTTTTTCTTAGTAAAAGAAATGAATTTACATTTATTTAGGCTTAAACTAAGTTTGTTTTCAAAACAATATTGAGTAAATCTGTGTAAATCAGCCTGAAGGTTGTGATGATCGTCAGGTGTGTTGATGGTTTTAAAAATTTTCAAGTCATCAGCGTATAGTAAGAAGTTGCTGTGGCGAAAGCATTTATGAACGTCATTTATGAAAATAATAAATAATAGAGGTCCTAGGATCGACCCTTGCGGTACACCAGACGTGATCACAACCATACCCGATTCATATCCGTTAATAACCACTTTCTGAGTTCGATTTGTTATATACGATTTGAACCATCTCCATAGATTACCACGTATACCGTTGTAAGCAAGTTTTTCAAGCATTATTTTGTGATCTACTCTATCAAAAGCCTTTTTATAGTCGGTGTAAATACTATCCGTTTGTTTGTTGTTGTCCATATTTTCAAAAAGATTAGTGGTAAACTCAAGAAGGTTAGTTATAGTTGATCTCTTTGTGACAAAACCATGTTGTTGTGTTATAATTATTTTATGTAGGATCGGATAAATGGACTTATGTACAATTTTTTTCAAAAAGCTTAGCAACCACAGGTAAAATAGAAATTGGACGGTAATTTTCTACATTTTTCTTCGAACCTCCTTTATGCACCGGTACTATACGTGCCATTTTCCAATTAGCGGGGAATATGCCTTGTTGAATGCACATGCTGTATAAAATGTACAACGGTTTATAAATAGTATTTGCAGTTGACTTGAGAAAGATAGGTGGTATATTATCTAACCCGGATCCCTTAGTGATATCTAGGTTATGTAGTCCTTGCAGTACGTTGTCAACTGTGATAGTGACGTGGTTAATAATATCACAAGAAGCTTTATCACGCTTTTGGATACCATTCTCTAAATTGAAATCGTCAGTGAGATCTGAGGGCACAAAAACAGAGTGGAAAAAATCCGAGAATAATTTACAGACTTCAGTGGGATTGCCTGCTATTTCATTTTTGTAGAACACATTGCATGGTATGGATAGACCGTTTTTCCTATTTGACAGGTATTGCCAAAAGAAATTTGTGTTAACTTTAATACTGTGCTCGACTAAATTCATATATTCATCAAAGCGAAGTTTTGATTGAACTTTAAACCGAATTCTAAACATGCTAAATACCTCATAATCAGATATGTTATTATATTTTTTCCATTTTATCCATGCTTGTTTCTTGTTTTTAAATATTTTGATCAAAGGGGAATTAAACCAAACGGGAAAATTATTTGATTTTATTATTTTGAACGGTATGTATTTGCGAATAAAACCATAAATAATTTCGTAAAATATATCGACAGCACAGTTAGCAGTTTTGTGTTCAAAAGCTTTATCCCAGTCAAGGCTTAATATTTCTTTATTTATAATAGTATAGTCAGTATTTTGAAAACAGTAGCGGGTTTGAATATTTGTGGGAATAAAAGATTTATCGGCAAAGGGAAAGAGTATATAAAAAGGCGGGTGATGCCTATCAGGTGGTACTAATGTAGTTGGCGCGTTTGATATAATACATTCGCGTTCAGTGGAGAAAAATAGATCTAATAGGTGACCATTATCGTTCTCTATATTATTAAATTGTATTAGGTTCAAGGCTGACAAAAATTGACAAAGATGTTGGCTAGCTAAGCATTGAGCATTCAATAGTAGCGGTTCCATGTGTGTACCGTTATAGTTCCATTTTATTGATGGCAGGTTGTAGTCGCCAGCAAGGTGAATAGTACAATCAGAGTTATATTGTAAAATTTCATGTAAATGGTCAAAATATGTTGAATATATATCATAGCTTAGATTTGGCGGTATATATGTTACGCCCACGATATGGCGTCCGCTCTGCGTTCGTAGCTCAACCAACAGATAGTCCACGAGCGGCGATGGAGGCGCTGCGGTGGAGTGCGCGGGCGGCGGCGCGAGGCACGCCGCGGACAACGAGCGGCGCACGGCGATCAGAACGCCACCACCATCTCGCCGCCCGGTTGCCGTTCGATTCCTATCGCAACGGTATACGTGATATCGCGAGTCAATAAATTCATTGTCAAAAATGTCACAGGTTAACCACGTCTCTGTTAATAATATTATATCGTAATCATACATAAGTATATTCATATAGACTGTGTGGAGTTTAGTTCGAATTCCTCGACAATTCTGATAATAAACTGAGAGAACCTTATCCATTAATAAGGAAAAATATAATTAAAAGGATTAATAATTGTAATAATTGTACTGGACACGAGTAGTAATTTCGTAAAATATTATAAATAATACGATTTGATACAACATTTTTGTTTACTCTTTGTATGCCTAGTTGTTTATGAGTGTAATAATATGCAAATAATGTTATGAGTATATATTTACTTTTTTGAGAGCCGTAATACTTAAAGACTGATTTATAAGTTAGCACTGAAATTATACAGATAAATTTAAATATGAGCCGATATATACAAAGCGTAATAAAAAATAACTTAGATGTAAGTAGAAAAATACAAGTAGCACATAGAATACAACATGACAAATTCTTATTATTACTTTTCTGTGTCCATTTTATCGCTAACGTTGTTGGGACACTTAAATTTACAAAAGTCTTTAATAGACCGCACAGCAAATGCCGGCGAGGTGTCCGTTTGTCGCACGAGGATTGTCGCATTTTTGACCCATACATACTTGAACTTATACTTTTTTGCTTCTTCACGACATTCTTGAAAAAGGTGTTTATTTTTTAATGTAAGATGTTCATTCATATATATATGTTGCGACTGACCAGAGATACCCAACTGGTCACTTTTTACTCCTCTAGCTCTGCGAAATGCACTCAAAATATTATCACGAAGAATACGCGAAGTGAATTTAACAATGATATTTTTGGGCTTGTTGTTTTGTTGGTTGGCGTGAGGCACTCTATGTATAGATACAATATCTCTTTGCTGTATAGGGTACTTAATTTGGGAACAAAGAGCCTCAAGAATACCCAACAGGTTTTCATTTCTTCGGTCTGGCATATTACAGATTTCAATATTGCACTGCCTCGCTTGCTGTTCTAAGCTGTCTATTTTGAATTCCATGGCATTGACGAGGTCCATGGCATTGCTTGTGCCACTCTTAACTCCTTCCAGGTCGCGGATTTTTTTTTCCAAGTCACTATTCTGTTCGGCCTGAAATTGGGAGGCGTTCTTCAGCTCTGTGACATCTTTGGTTAAACTTGCCAATCCAATCTTCATGTTGTTTTGCTCATTGCGAAGAACATGAATCTCATTTTTTATCTCAGTCAAAGCATTATGAATATCACCCCTGATTTTGCCGAGACTGCTATCCATATCTTGGTGCCATGCCTTGAGCATACTTTGTAGTTCTTGCTGGAAGTTGCGCCAGTCCTCGTGACAAGCGGTTCCATTATCAGATACAATACAAGTTACTGAATCTTTAGAAGTAGGGATGATTGCACTACGAACTGGTGTGTTTTCACGGTCGCCCCTGTGTCGACGGGTCACATTGCAGCAGGTGGGACATTGCCATGAGGCCAATTCATCTTTTGTAAGAGATGAATATTGATGCAGGCTGATATTTAGACACTCGCAGTGATAAGTTTGCTTACAAAGTCGACAGATCATGAGTGACTTCTCAGTAAGTGGATGACCACAACCACTACCGCATTCTATTTTCCTCGACATATTTTAGGTATATTTTATCAATTTGTCTCGAAGAAATACTCGAACTCAATTTATTTCACGTATTTGAGCCTATTATTGATTAAGTAATAAAGTCGTTCCGTAAAATATTTTTATTAGAATCGTGTAGGTAGGCATAAAAATTACGGATTATAGTTGCGTGATGGATAAAACAATTGTGTTTAATTTAAAAGTTCCGTTTAAAATTTAGTTCAGCAATATTGAAACACTGTCAACACAGATTTTATAAACACTTTAGCTTGGTAGTTAGTTCAGTTTACTCACAGCATAAAACTTTGATTTTGACGTCTGTTTACGTTAACACTTTTACACTATATTTGCTTTAGTTTTTGGAGACGAGATAGTTTTCTTAAGTGATCATATAGATTTCACTATTATTTACTCAATCCAACTTGCTAAACGATAAATATTAAGCAAAAAACTTTTTAATGATTTATTTTTACAAGACATGTACGATGAACGTGTTTACTTTACAGCGCCCTCTTGACAGACGTATATCTCTTAATCACCGTAAGTCTGACAACGCGCACTGTGACAGCTTTGAAGATCTACGCTTTGAACAAAAGCTCAGAATTATTCCACAAACCGATCAAGGATTCGAACACAGGGCCCCGTAAAAGTCTTGCTACATAGGCTAACACTAGACCAAAGTGGCAGTCATATAACGGATAGCTTGTTTTTATTCCCTTACCAACCCCCGACCTTCTGAGAAAGTGTGAATTTATGCCTTCGTTATGGTTATGTGTAATTTATGTAACCGTCTCTAGGTCCAGTGGTTAACTTGTTTGGCTTCGGATCATGAGGTTGACTGGGTTAGAGTCCTATAAAATATTAAGTTTTTCTTTCTTTTGTATGTTATTGCCCTTAAATTATGTATCTGTGACCTAATACAGGTTATCTACCTATTGTCTGTGGTACAGTTTCTGTTTCCGCTCTCTGCGTTTCATGCTCAACACTGAATGTATGTATTGTTCTTTACAACTATTAGTAATTTCAAAGTGTTTCTTTTCTACTGTAGTAGACTCGCTGCGATATGTCGTCTGCTGCTTTAGTCTGTAGTATGCTACGGACCGAACGAGGCAGTCGTTGGTCTAGCGGTTAGCCTATGTGGCTTCGATCACGAGGTCCTGGGTTCGAATCCTGGGTCGGGTGACTTTTTCATTCTTCAATGAAATTTTCAGGACATTCTAAGCCCGGAGTTGGTGGATTTACACCCCCGTGCCTCGGAGAGCACGTTAAGCCCTCGGTATCGGTCAGTATCGTCAACATCTAATAGTGATCGTTAATAAATGAAACATTATCACCCTAAGCCCGCCAAACCGCATTGGAGCAGCGTGGTGGGTCTACGCTCCATATCCCCTCTCCTATAAGGAGGAAGGCCTGGCCCTGTAGTGGGCCGTTAATAGGCTGATAATGATGATGATGATGATGATGCTGCTACGGACACTGACCGTGGGATTCTATATTCGCATTTTTGGTCCGTATTTCCGATGTCTTTGAATGTAACTTAAACCTTATTTACATGTGCTCTATGTAGTTGCACCTACAAAGCCGAAATAGAGTACTTTATTTACTGTAAAGCACACCAGAGAACTGAAGATCCAAGTTCCAACAACCATATTTAAGCAGCTAGAAGCATCACTCTGCTTGGTCTGTCAATTATACCATAAAAAAGGATTAATGTCTTTAACCCGAGCACTGGCTACCAAAATGCGTGGCATATTACGGCCAAGAACTAACTATACCTTAGAGCTATCTTCAAATACATCTCACGTTATATTTCGTCTTTTACGTCATTAAATATTGAAGCCAAATGATAAATATTTTATTCCCGCCCGTGGCACGGATACGAATACATGTACAAATACGAATAGGATTAAATCCAGCCCTTATCAACCTCCAACGTCACCATTAATCACGGATGTATGGCTGTATGTAAATTTTATTTATCTACCGGATGTTGTATGGACGTGCTCATACATTAGATCGTTTAAACGTGCATTAGTGTATTTTGGAATGCTTCTCCGACTTTACAAAGGAGGTTATCAATTCGACCCGTAAGTAGGTATGTAATATTGTTAGAATTTTATGGTTTTAGGTATGGTATATACCAACTTTTAGACAAATGTTCTTCCTCGAAATTCTGTAAGTCTTAAGTTAGAATTAAGGCTATGTAGTCTAAATATTTTCTTTCTTATTTATACCTAGTAACTTTTTTAAATACAATTAATATTTAATTAATGACATGCGATGTTAACCTGTAATTAGATTTACATCTACATATGTTACTTCTACATCTTATTTTTATTTAATGTATTATTTGTAAAACTGTTGGTAAACCTTGGTTGGGGTTTTGGTCCATAGTTTTTTTTAGGGTTTTAGTCATAGAACCCATGAGCTTGTAACTATCATCAAATTATGTTCATGTTTTGAAATAAACGGTTCAGAGTACATGTGGGCTTACGGGGTTGCAGAACCAACAACTACGGGATTTTTCGATTTCAAAGTCCACATTTTCATAACTAGACCAAGGGTCAGGACCTTATGATCGATCGTCCAGATTAATAACTAGACTCACAAGGCAGTTACTAGTGTAGCTTGCTAAAATAGCATCTTGCAAAGCTGCCAGAGAGTGGCAGCAGCTTACAGTTCTAAACCCCTCTAAGTTTACTTTGACGAGCTACCAAGACAAAGCAAGTGGATTTGATATTTTAGTCTCGGACTTCATTCAGTATGCTTTTAGGTAATATCTAGACGTCCAAACCTTGCTTCTAGAGCTGTTTCTATGCCACTAGTGCCATTATTATACCATTTTAATCTTTAATCTTCATATCTACATGTGTCCAGATGATTTGCATCCCACTACTCTATAGCCAGACAACTATTTAACCTAAGAAAAAACGGAGGAGATTCTCAAGTCAACGTATACACTTACTAAACTACGCATAACGTTTTACAGAGTACTTAGTTCGATTTTGATAATTTTATAAAAATTATAGAGCTGGTGCATTGAGTTAGTGCTATAGCGATACATAATTCGATACAGTGCTATCAGCAATTAAAGGTTTAAAAATGTTAAGCTGTATTTCATTAATTTCGTGTTTCGAGGAACAGTAGCCTCTACTGCTCTTCAACCCACCATTAGATTGCAACTGGCTTTTTAGCTAACTATTAACGGCTCACTACAGGGCCAGGTTTCCCTCCTTTGTAGGAGAAGCGGGTGGGCGGGCTTAGGATAATAATGTTTAATTCATTAACGATTGCTATAATATTTTGATACAAGGTATCGGAACCGACGGCTTAGCGTGCTCTCTGAGGCACGGGAATGTAGCTCCACCAGCATTCTAACTAAGCTAAGAATATACTGAAAATTTCTAAGAAAAAAGAAAATGATAGGATTATGCCACAACCCATCCAGGACCTCTTGATCAAAGCCACATGTGCTTATATAACCTCAAAACCAGCAAGGCAGTTTTTTACGGTGCATAAAACAACACCGTTGAGCACTGAACAACATTTGGACCGGAAGTAAATGACTGACGAATTTTGTTCGATGCTGGGTGTCCATAAGAAAGAATAGCGGTTTTATAGATTGAGCCGTCAAAAATTCCTCATTTTCAAGTTAAAATGAATCGATATGGTCGAAAAGGTTTTATCATTCAAATTTCGTTCGTTCACTTTTTTTCCAACCGCTTTTCATGTAATTTTTTTCAATACACCTTTTCAGTGAAAACCTGGACGTGCTGAAGTGAAACGTTTTCAATTTAAAAAATATACAACTCTTTTAAAAGATACTCGTTCTTTATATTTTTATTATATTATTCATACGAATTTTTTATTGAAATGAATAAAGGAAATATTTCCAGAAACTGCGTAATTATATTTCTTCTTTTTAATAATTTACAAACGAATTTGTTACCTTTGCTATGGATTTATTAAATTAATTTAACAGACGACAGTAGACAGCTAGACGACAGGCTTAAGATATATTCCTTGAGAAAAGTATTTATTTTTTTCTATATCCTTTATTATTTTCTTTTCTTTGTTTTTATAGTAAGAGATGGATCCAAGAAGAGGCCCACCGCCTATCTGATAGTTCGAGTATGTGGAAAATTTTCACGAAAAATAAGAACAAACCTTCGCAGGGTACGCAGAGAACACGTTTTAGAAAGTGCCGCCTTGTGTTCATTAGCTTGTGGCGAAGGTGTTAAACTTTACGTACCTGTAATTACTGTCATATTTTCCCATGAAATCCACATGAAAGTTAACAAAGTGAAGAGAGCGAATAAAAAATATGCGACCCGGCAAATGAACCCAAAAAGGACGGGTGCAGAAGGCAACCACTTCACTAATAACCAAGTAAATAGCAGTAGCGCAGAAGAATGTATCAGTATGCCTTTTCAAGCTAATAACAACAGCCGTCAGAAGAGCAGAGGACCGGACTGAGTGGATTGAGATTGTGAACACCGTATCAAGGACACTGCAGACGAAGAATTACTGTCAACAACCGTTTAGACATTGATAAACCTTGGCAGCAGAAATACGCATGGATCCAACACGGTAGCGCTGTTCTGTAAAGAAACACGACACTGTTTGTAATCAATAGTTTGGAATCATCGTTTCTATCTCTCTATAGGTACAAAGAGAGGATTTTATGCAGAAATATCAAGTTAACAAGCTTGTTGTTGGAGCGTTTACCAGCACCGGTCCTTCTTGGCCAACCGACATTAAAAAGTTTTAGACCTGTTGTTGAGATTTTTGCATGCGTAATTATAAAATGTTTTTGTTTTATTTGTAATTATAATTAAGTTTCTTTTCGTTTGTATGTGTATATGTTTCAAGTATATTTTTATATTTTTTGCTTCTTTAATTTTATAGTTTAAGTTAGAAGCTCCGACGTGTGTTTTTTGTTAATTTTTAATAATTGTGATTGTAAATTAAGATTCCATGGGTTGTATAAAAGTTCCTTAAAGTTTTTGAGAGTAATAAAATCTCTATAGTATCGTGTTACAAATCGATGGAAACGTAGCCAAAACTAACACTGGCTTTTTGTTACAAAATAGCGATACTGTTTTAAAGCTCGACCACTAATTAATTATAATATCAATGACTCTATCACCCTTCCCATGTATTACAAATAATTCAAAAATATATATATTTTTGAATTATTGAATTATGGGTTCAAGGGTTAATTCAGTAGATTATTCCGATAACACTCGATAAATGTGCGAAGGGTTATAATATCATCATACGATAAATCTAGTCTAAGAACAAAGTCTCGAGGTCAGAGTTGAGTAACGCGAGCCGTTGTATAACATGCTATATTATATCCCTAACAATCTGGTTACCAGTACGTGAGCACTCGACCTCATAAAATAAGGGCTTGTTCAATTTACAGCGTATTGTTCTACAAACAATTCTTTACGAACTTATTTCGTACGAATTTTGTGCGATGAATTCAGATTTTTTGTATATATGTTTTTAGCTAGTGGGAGGCTTTCACCGTCGCAAGTTACCACCCTACCGACAAAGACGTATCGCCAAACGATTCAGCGTTACGATTTCGTGTAGAAACCGAAAGGGGTGTGGATTTTCGTCCTACTCCTAACAAATTAGCCCGCTTCTATCTTAGACGGCATCATCACTTATCATCAGGTGTGATAGCTGTCAAGGGCTAACATGTAGTCGATAAAAAAAACGACATCCTTACTAATATTACAGGTCACATCTTATCCCAAAATTCTCACGGGAACCAGATTTACGCAGATTAAATCGTGGACGTAAATATTACCAATATAGGATGAAATAGGTCACCAGATTTCTGTGATTTAATTCCAGCACCTTAAGCGTGAAGTTTATTCAAGCATTTAATGGAAACCCTACTGTACTACTGTGTTTGTATATATATACATCACAATATAGATTAACATTCCACCGAGCATGTCTATATCTTGCTGTGGTGTCCTACACATATTGACCTGACGCTGGGTAGAGTCGAGTGCTTGCAATTTTGTTAGGAAATCATTCACCCAAAAAACAGCTACGTTGTATTACAAAACTAACGACCTTTGAGTATTGACTATAGGTTTATTTTTGAAAGACAAGTCAACAATAGTAGTCCTAAATCTCACCTCATCTATACTAATATTATGAAACTGAAGAGTTTGTTTTAAGGCGCTAATGTCAGGAACTACTGATTCTAATCTGAAAAATTAGTTTTGTGCTAGATAGTACATTTATAAAGGAAGGTTTTAGGCTAAATAACATCACGTTGCAAGCAATAGGAGCGAGGAATCCGTGGAAAATGTGGAGAAATTATAATATCCTAGAGAGCTAATATAATGTAATAAGTGATAAGGCCAATTTTATTTTCGTAATTTTATTTATTTCAATTCTACGTCGACGAAGTCGCTAGCATCTGCTAGTGTTAACTAAAGATGCAGTCAGTTATTTATAATGTATTTCCCAATGTTTACTTACACAAAGGTAACGGACTTATAATACCTATTTCGTAATGTTTAAGTGTGTTCGCATTCAAATATTCAAAATCGCTGTACCTAATATCACGCTAACACACACCCGTACCTTTCCCACACTAGACCATCCGTGTATCGTTTTTAGACAATACCCGAAACAGTGTCTGAGGAATTGTGATCAACACACAGTAGAGCGTGAAAGCCTTTCGCTAATAAAATTAGGCAGCGCTCCAAATGTACTTTCATTATAACATAAAGTGTGTCGGCTCTTTCTTTTGCCAAATGTTACTGCGCCAAATCCGCGCACATTTTTCACAATTTTTAGGTACATCGTAAACTCTGGATTGTACGGTTGAAAAAGCTTTTAAAAAATTGGTCTTCGCCACTTTATATATGGCTGTGTTCTTTCCGCTTACGGGTTCTCTCGCTTTTTAAGCGAAGAAACGTTATCTGTACCCTTATAAACATGTAGAACTGTGGAAAGGGTGCTCATTTAATCGACTACCAAAAACTCTGTCGCTTTAGCAAAATACACTTCTATTTTAAAAATTTAAATACTGTTAGATCAAATTTATATAATTTGATGCAATTATCTCAGTGTTCATTCGGCTTGTGTCTTGGCTCTTGGAGTTACACAATTTGTGTTAGTGTTTGATTTCGACGTCGCAACCTTGATCTTTGGTTTTGTTTAAGTTATTCACGCTTGTAACCTCAAAATAAAACTCAATATGTAACAACTTTCTTACAATTTTCTCTGAAACCCAAAATTATTTACCTGTATCGGCAATTTTCTTGACATTTTTGTAGTTTGTCTACTTTTGGTATTTAAATATGTATGGCTGTAGAATTGCTTGAAAAAAAGGCAAATAAACATTTGTCAAGTAAGACCAATCATTATATTAACGGCCAACTACAGGCCAGGCCTCCCTATAGGTGAGCAGATAATATGCAGCGTATAGAAACACCACGCTTCTCCAATGTGGATAATGTTTCATTTATAAAAGATCACTATCAGATGTTGATGTAAGTGACCAGGATCGATGGTTTAACTTGCTCTCCGAGGCACGGGGTTGCCACCACCAATTTCCCTGTGAGCTTGAATTCAAACCCTCAGACCTCGTGATCGAAGCAACATAGTCTAACCACTAGACCAACGAGGAAGTCTAATTAAATGTTACAATAAAATAACTACTTTGCTAATTTGTTAATTAGTTTATTTATTATAATAACAATTTATAAAAGTACACAACCTACTTGATAAAAAAGCCGAATAAAAGAACAGAATATAACAAAATACAAAATATCCCTAACCCTCGTCTTAGCTTTACAATAGCAACACGATCTTGATAAGTAGCAGAAACAAAACACTAATTAATTATCTACGCGTAATTAGCAATCTGTCACTTTGTAAACAAAATCATAAAAAGATCGATCGTTTGATCTTCCTTAATGCTTTGTTACACCTACGCTCCATCTATCCAATTATTTATACAGGATGATTACTATACGGTCGATCTTTCGTGGCAAAATATGTCAATGAAAATATTTGAACCTACTTCAAAACGCACTAAAAAGTTAAAAATAATTACGTTATTCACTTGCTTTAATTTACTTAAGCGTATCTATGAACTCGGTGCCATCGTACTACTCGTAGTATATTATTAGAGTACATTATATCGCACTTGTAGCCAAAAAGCTACTGACACAAAAAGCTACTCGCTGCAAGTGTGCCAATAGAATATGAAGATTTCCTTCAATATTCCCAGGAGTTTATCATCAGTGAGACTAGTGTAAGATTTTACCGCGTCGATATCGAGAACGGTAAACGCAAATTTTATATGACACTGACACTCACCCATTTGAGTTTTCTCTCGACACTGCTAGAGGCGCTGCTTCAATTCCATATAAAATTTGCCTTTACGCGAATGTGAAGTTTTCGATTTGTTTTGGTGAAAGAACATACACATGTCGAATTTAGTACCTCCTCCGTTTTTTCATCGGTTACAAAATTATAAAAAATGATTTAAGATTTTAAGATTTAAGATAAAACGCCAAAAGAGAGAAGATTGCAGAAGATTTGCTAGTCTAAACTGCTGTACTGTCGTAAATCTCTCTGAATCCATAAATTTTTTGTACTGTCTTAATTAGATCTCGAACGTTCATTTTGCTGGTGCCATATGGTTTAAACCGAAATTGTTTAAACAATTGCAAGGAATTGTTATTATATATTATATGCATTAATGATATAAAGTCACGTGGCTCATCTCCTAAAATGGGCGTTCCACAGGTTTCAATTTTGGGTCCTTTTCTATTTTTAGTGTATATCAATGATTTACCATACCATGTTAGCGACATTTGTGAAATTGTACTGTTTGCTGATGACACATCTTTAATTTTTAAAACTGATAGAAATAAAAGTGACTTTGACGATGTAAACCGTGCTGTATCGCATGTGTCGCATTGGTTTACTGCTAATAATTTACTATTAAATGCAAAGAAAACTAAATGTGTTGAGTTTTCTTTACCGAATGTAAAAAAAATAAATAAGTCTTTAATGATAAATGGTGAAACGCTAAGAATGGAGAGTTCTACAGTCTTTCTAGGAGTGACCTTAGACTGTAAACTTCAGTGGAGCGCTCATATAGAGTCACTGACAGCTAAACTTAGCTCAGCAGCATTTGCAGTGAGAAAAATAAGACAGTTTACCGATGTAGAAACAGCTAGACTGGTTTATTTTGCTTACTTCCACAATGTGATGTCTTATGGCATCTTGTTGTGGGGAAAGGCTGCTGACATAAATTCTGTCTTTATACTTCAGAAACATTGAGAAACGAGCAATTCGGTCGATTTATAAACATAAACCACGCGAGTCCCTCAAGTCAGAGAGAGACAGCGATACTTAGAGGTAAGCGACGCATACTTGCGAGCGCGCGGAATTAACAATTAAAAAAAAGATATAAACAATGAAATTTTTTAAAATCTCTTTTAACAATATTATTAACAATTGTATAGAGAATAAAAAAAAAATATTACTTAGACATTATGTTTTTTTTAATATATTTTTCATGGGTCGAAAGTACCCAAATTTGAGATTTTTCGAACCTTTAAAAATTCATATCTTTAAAAGTATTAACTTTATCGTTAAAAGTTATAGGACCTTTTTTATTGGTATTTTAATAAAAAATATGAAAAAAAATTTGGCCGGTTGAAAAATAACAATTCCTTGCAATTGTTTAAACAATTTCGGTTTAAACAATATGGTACCGGGTTGCGCCATGGCAACATGCATTTATATCATTAGGAGGGCAATTTGAAGAGGATCGCAAAAATGTTTGTCTCAGTTCCTCCTGGACTATAAGAATAACTCATTTATTTTTTGTCATTACGATGGCCAAACTATATAATATTTCTGTGGACTTGATACCTTTTATCCTAAAAATCTCTGAACGTAGTATGAACCACACTCAATGCTGTCGCGCGGAAATGCCCCCTGGCTTATTTCCGACAAGCCATAAAAAGGCCGCGGATCCAAGAGCCGGGGAATTTGTGCCTTGTTTATAACTCTGTCATAGACTGTGTAGTACATGTGAATGGAATTTTACAAATTTCAACCTTATTGACATGGAGCAAAGTCTATATTTGTGCGGAAATAAAAACAACGACTTTTTGTTGAAGGAATAATGTAAGTATGACTAGCGGAAGTCCGTGGTTTTACCTGTGTAGCTTCTGTCCCCGTGGGTATATCAGGGTACAATTTGGACTATGTCACTTCTCATTTGCTTTACAAAAATTGCGACAAAAAGTGCAAATGGATCACCTGAAGTTAAGTGACTACCGCCACCCATGAACATCTGCGACACCAGAGGAGTCACTGACGCGATGCCCGCCTTTAAGTTGTTTATTTATTAGCCCCATGAATATCCCAAAATTAGATGAGTGAGGGAACACCGAGAATGGAACCTGATTCCATGGCTTGCAGCATGGCAGACAAGTTTGAGTATAGCGGATGGCAGTATTGTCCCTGGCATCCAGATGTTGAGGATTTATTTCTGTGGCGTGAGGTACGGGCAGAGAATCCTGACAGTAGTATTAGACTAAATAGCTCTTCAGAACACTCCATACAATATAGTCTATAAAACACACAAAGGGAACTGTGGACACCCTTCGGTGTTTTAAAGACTCCAGATTATTAGTTAGCTTGGGAAGTCGAACAGCCCGCTTTTGATGTTTGTCTTATCCTGTCATTACGTACAAAAAAAATTTTTGCATTTGGGCTAGTAGTTTCAGAGTGTTGGCTCGAACGAAATTTAAAAAAAATATTATAGGTAAGTAAGTATAATTTTATAAGTATACTTACTTACTTATAATTTGCAATTACAAACACACAATTCCATTTATTTATTGGTGTGTATATAGCTTTATTGTGTTTGACGTTATATAAACGGACGGGTCATATGGCAACATTAGCCCCAAGCTCATTCTAATAAAAAGTTAAAAATTGGCAAACACAAAAGTTTCTCTACGAAATGAAAGATTTATTTACGAAGTACTGGACTTATATAATTAGAAAATTTCGTAGACTTCAATTCTACGGAAGTATAATTATTTAATTTGTTTTACATTCTGTTTTCCAACTAGAATTTAATTTTAATGTGGCACACATTCAAAATGATTTATTTAAATAGAAAACACTCATTTTGTGACAATTCTTATTAATATTATAACCACGAAAGTTTGTATGTATGGGTGGATGATTGTTACTCTTAAGCAAAAACTATTGAATGGATTTTGATGAAACTTCACATTAATACAGCTTAAATATCAGAATAACATATAGGTTACATTTCATTGTGAAATTCTCACAGGAACGAGAACTACGTGTGTGTCACATAATCTGGTGGAGGTGGACCGATAACGTCAAGTGGGTGACAGGGAGCCGCTAGATGCTGGCAACTCTAAACCGTGGTATTTGTGGCGCAATGGTGTGCGTAGCAACTACCATCAGGTGTGATTGCAGTCAAGGGCTAACTTGCAATCAATAAAAATAAAACCGGGCAAGTGCGAGTCGGACTTGCACACCTAGGGTTCCGTAAATTTTAAGGTTTTCGGAATTATTCCTAAATATTGCTTCATGCGACATTTTAAGATTCTAGGAGTAGCTGCGAGTAGTAGAGAGTTAAATATGCGTCTTATGCTGTATCCTTTGACTGTGTTGATTAAGAAAATTTATTATGTTATAGCTTAAAGGTATTATAGAGCCAAGTATTTGATATGAATTTCAATTTAATACCTTTACGGGTTTATGAGAAAAGAAGGTAAGCTTAAAATTATTAAAATCATTATTATTATACGATGCAACTAAAAATTTCCAGTTTTCGTAATTTTTCCATTATCTATACTATATAACATTACTTCGTACTAAATTTCAAGTTCCTAAGGTTACGGGAACTACCCGTTAGGTTTTGATTTACTTGACCGTGTCGAAAATTGGGGAAATTTTTGGCATAAACGTCTGTATCTTTTGATTGCCTTGGCCTAGAAGCTTGATTTTTTCACGCTTATAAGGGAATTAGACTTTAGTATTTGATAGAAACTTCAGCTTAACACTTCCACGCGTTTCTGAGAAAAAGGGTCTTGACAGACACACGGACGGACAACGAAGTGATCCAATAAGGGTTCCGTTTTTCCTTTTTAGTTACAGAACCCCTTAAAAATAGAAATACTTACAAATAGATCCAAATCTCGAAGACGTCCACGCTTTTCGCTTCTGTTGGTAGCGATCTTCGCTAGCGTATTGAACGTGGTATGGTTAGACTTGCTCAGCTGGTCAGCCCATCATGTAAGTAAATGGCCACGAGATCTTTTTCGGTCGGTGTTGCCGGTTATTGTCAGCTCTTCCAAACTGCAGTCCTCATGACGTGCCCGAAGTAAGCCAGAATTCGTTGATGGATAAAAGCCTAACCTTAATTCTAAACTGCGACAAAATAGATGCTTTTGTGCGTAAAATAGGTTCTTAGTAAATCAGAACCTGACCTTACAGTGGGCAGTTAAACTATGCAGATAAGGGAAAGTTTCGACGACCTCCGTGGCGCAGTGGTATGCACAGTGGATTTATAAGAGGGAGGTCCTGGGTTCGATTCCCGGCGGGGCAGATAGAGGTTTTTCTTAATTTGTCTTGGTCTGGCTGGTGGGAGGCTTTCACCATGGCTACCACCAGTTACCACCCTACCGACAAAGACGTACCGACAAGCGATTTAGCGTTCCGGTATGATGTCGTGTAGAAACCGAAGGGGTGTGGATTTTCGTCCCTCTCCTCACAAGTCAGCCCGCTTCCATCTTAATTTGCATCATCACTTAACATCTGGTGTGATAGCAGTCAAGGGCCAACTTGTAGTCGATAAAAAAAAATAAAAGTTTTACTAACAAGTATTCCACTTGCAAGTAATCGCGTAGGTCCTACTATAATTATTCAAAGACAATTTTAAAATTTGAATATTCATACAACGTCCTTTTTCACAAAGTTTACCACCAGTTGGTCGATTGGTCGACGAATAAGTTGAGTGAACGGACTCTCGGGTCCTGCAGTCAACACCTATCCTTCCGCTTTCCGATTCTGTTAAAGTAGCCAAAGTCAACGTCAACACGTTCATGCATCTATCTTTACTAGAAATCTAGTTTTTGACGGCCACCGTGGCGCAGTAGGTTTATGAGACGGAGGTCCTTGGTTTGATTCCTGACGGGGCAGATTGAGATACTATTAATTGGACCTGGTCTGGTTGGTGGCAGGCTTTGGCCTTAGATATTTACGACCCTGCCGGCGAAGACGTAGCGCCAAGAGATCTAGCGTTCCGATATGATGTCGTGTGGAAACCGAAAGGGGTGAGGATTTTCATTCTACTCCTAACAGGTTAGCCCACTTCCATCTAAGATTGAATCATCTCTTACCATCAGGTATTATTGCAGTCAAGGGCCAACTTGTAGTTGATAAAAAAAAAACAAAACTTGGCGGTATGCCTTTGTCGGTAAAGTGGTAACAAGCCCGTCATACCAGTTAAATTATTTAAATAAGACAGGTTAGCCCGCTTTCATCTAAGATTGAATCATCTCTTACCATCAGGTATTATTGCAGTCAAGGGCTAACCTGTAATGAATAAAAACAAACTAATGCCGACCGCTTCGATCGCAAAATCAGTTTTGACGACCTCCGTGGCGCAGTGGTATGCGCGGTGGATTTATAAGACGGGGTCCTGGGTTCTATTTCCGGCGGGGCAGATTGAGATTTTTCTTAATTTGTCTTGGTCTGGCTGGTGGGAGGCTTTCGCCGTGGTTAGTTACCACGCTACCGACAAAGACGTATCGCCAAGCGATTTAGCGTTCCGGTACGATGTCGTGTAGAAACCGAAAGGGGTGTGGATTTTCGTCCCACTTCTAACAAGTTAGCCCGCTTCCATCTTAGACTGCATCATCACTTTACATCAGGTGTGATAGCATTCAAGGGCCAACTTGTAGTTGATAAAAAAAACTTGGCGGTATGTCTTTGTCGGTAAGGTGGTAACAAGCCCGTCATACCAGTTAAATTATTTAAATAAGACATCTCGAAGACTAGAACACACAGCAATTTTTTATTCAAATTAATTTTTATTGGGTTTAAAATAATACAATATCATCATTATCAGCCTATAACGTACTAATAATGCGTACACCCAGTAGGGTGATTGAAGAGTTCGTTACACCGTTGGTCTTAGTTATAACATATAGTGATCGTTAATAGAGTTAACGTTATCACCCTAAGCCCACTAACCTCCATTGGAGCAGCCATGTAACTCTCCGTAACCTTTCTTTTATAAAGAAGGCCTGATTTCGATTTGTATTAAACAACACAAGTATTGAAGCTGATATACAACGGTTGCAAAAAGGATGTAACAGAAATCGGTATTCTCCAATGATATTTTGTTGTATTGGAGTGACAGTGGAACTGTGAAGGTGGGATGATCGATGATATATTCACACCATGCATTTATTTTAAGAATCGGCATACTGGTCCTGTAGAGGCCTTAATAATGATACAAAAATATAGTCAAATACCTAGCCCAATAATCGGAATATGAAGTAAATGATAGCATTAACATGTAGCTCGTAATATACGGCGCATAGCACGCGATACGGAAACTGCGGCGTAATCTCGGCGCGCGCGGTTTTTGATTTAACTGCACCGGGGTGTACGGGAAGTAGAACGGATGGGGCAGTTGTAAATTCACTTTTAGCGTTTTATAGGTGAAATTTGTAAATATGTTGACTATTTGGCTTTACTGAAATTTGCGTCCCACGGTTATGGGCGCGTAGATTTAGGTCGTGTACCGATATCGGGATAAAAAGTAGTATTTGTGCTATTCCAGACTATTCTGTCAGTAGTGTGTTTTAGTCATAAAGACGTTACTCTATAGCTTATATAAAACCATTAGACCGGAAGTGGAACCGGAAATGACGTCGGGATCAGAAAATTTTAAATAGAGTTGCGCATTGAGTAGAGAGCCCATTGCGCCTTCGCTTGTATGCAGCCACTTGATTTATTGAAGCAAATTGCGGCCATTAGCCGGAAGTGACGTCACAACTAAAATATTTTAAATAAATCTAAATAGAGTTTAATGCAGCGACTGCAAGTGTATTACCTAATGGTATCATAAACCCGTCGCGCCTTCGCTTGTATGAAGCCACTTGATTTATTGAAGCAAATTGCGGCCAATAGCCGGAAGTGACGTCATTACGCCAGGCCGCCGCCTGCGCGCAGGAAACCCTGATACGGCTGTTATAAATTCTGTTTCGGAATTTCAATACACCATAATTCATTTGCATCCCACTTCACAAAAGGAGATTATATATATAAACGTAAATGTTAACCAAATCCAATCGTATTGAATTAATTCATTTTAACTAGATATACAAACACTTTGAAGCCAAAATTGTTTTTGATCTCATCAGCGTGTAATATGTGCAGTGGATTACTAAGACAGAGGTCCTGGGTTTGATTCCCGGTGGGGTTAATTTAGGTTAATTCGTCTAGGTACTTACCACCGTACAAACTTTGGAACGCCGTTGCAACCTCTTCGGATGAATTTTGGGAACAAAAATTTTTGATTCCTGTTCGAATTGTTTTTATAGTAAAGAGGTCTATAAATTACCTATAACATGGCAAAGATGCATAGATAGCAATAGTACATAATTTGATTGAATAATTGAATAAATTATATTGAAATGTTGTTTATTACAAAATAGGAATTTCATACTTATTATTAGTAAGGATAGACACTATATAATAATTTAAATAATAAGGATGTTTTAATAATAAGGATAGACACGTTATAAAAACATAACGAACCTTCTGTAATCGGGTAATAACACCTCTTATTCCCATTGTCACCATTTGAACAAATTGAATAGTCTTCGCTGAAGCGATTCCCGAAGTTACAATCGTTAGCAAGTCGTCTGATAAATATTCATAAGCTTTCCTGTAATATCGCCCGCACCGGAAGCGTGTTGCTTTTGTTAGGCTCCATTTTCGTGCTAATTTTGTTTTTCTCCCTTATTTTTTGAATTTTTGCACCTAAATTTTAGCGGCTTTTATTATAAAGGACAACTTTACGGATCTATTGGAATTGATAAAATTAACACTATTGCTTAATAGGGCATCTAATTTAATACCACACATTTGTAAATAGACTCGTTGGTCGAATGGCAAGCTTATGTGGTTTCGGTCTTGGGTTTAAATCCTGGGTCGGTACACAGAATAAGCTGAGTTTTTCATTCTTCTATGATATTTTCAGTACATTCTAAGCCCGGAGTCGGGAAGTTGGTGGTGTTACACCCCAGTGCCTAGGAGAGCACGTTAAGCCGTCGGTCCCGGTCACTGTCAACATCTGATAGTGATCGTTAATAAATGTAACATTATCACCCTACGCCAATCCGCATTGGAGCAGCATGGTGGGTCTACGCTCCATATCCCCTCTCCTATAAGCAAGGAGGCCTGGTCCTTTAGGTCCTGGGTCGTTAATAGGCTAAAAATGATGATGATGAATTATAAATGTTGTATCTAATAACTGTAAACCAAAGCCTTCCTCACATCGTATATCTATGTCAATCATCGTTGAAAACGATAAACACTACAAGAGATTTATGATAAAAGTTCGTCAAGATTTAAGGCGATAGTCAATATGTACTCAAATAAGCTTCAAATGTATCGAATTATTCTTAATAATAAAGAGCGATTTCTAGTACCAATTAGATTAAGCACTCGATATAATTGAATATACTTTCTTAGCTAATAAGAACATAATATTATGAAAAAATAACTAAGTACCAACAACAAAGAAAAAGAAGCTAATAGGCAATTAGGCTGTCTTCCATCTTCACACAAGGAATAAAGAGAATTAATGAAATAAAAAAATTGACACCTTTTTGACTGCAATCACACCTGGTATGATACTGATGATAAAATCTACGATGGAAGCAGGTTAGTTAGGAATAAGACACAATCCACGCCCTTTTCGGTTTACACGACCGGAATACTGATTGGACTATATTAATGGACACATATGAAGAGAACTATAAAATCCCACAAGACTTAGCTATTTCGACATCTAGACCGGATATATTTATTTTTTCCAAACAAATCAAACGTATAGTACTTGTTGAGCTTACAGTGCTGTGGGAAACAAACATCCCTAAAGACCATGTATTAAAAGTGAATAAATATTATGACCTTACTAATGAACTAACTCAAAATGGCTATATGGTTAGTTGATACGCGGTAGAAGTAGGTGCGAGAGGTAAACCAGCGTATTCTCTCTATGGCCTTACTAGAAGTGCAGTAAGCTCCATATTGGAACGAGTGTCCAAAGCTGCTCTAGTAGGGTCCTTCGGAATTTGGCTGGTTAGGCAGAATAACTTGAACAGAGGAGGTGAATGTTGACGCACGTCACTAAGAGTAGTCTTTTAAACCTACACCCGTGTCACAAGTCTCGAGGTCTGTTCGGAGTTTTTCTCTCAGCCACGCGATGAACCCGGCACCCGCACGGTGAATCCATGAAATGCTAAGATATTCGTCTCTCGTTTGGAGGTACGAGTACATACGTTTTTGTCACCAGGGTAGCTAAGCCCGACCAAAGTTTCTTGCAAACCGAACTTGAACCAATTTAGAATATCTCAATCAGCCCGTCTGGGAATCGAACCCAGGACTTCCGTCTTATAAATCCACCGCGCATACCAACTTCACACTTATAACGCCCCTCTTTTTATGTCATGTTAAAAACCATTTGCAAGATATTTAAAATCGTGCTAAAGTAGTGTACAGAATTCTAGACGCGAAATTGTTTAGTCTTTCAGCAGGTACTGAAGGTTAAAGGTGTTCTCTTTGATAACAAGTAATTTAATAAGCTGGCTTATTAAGTTTTGGAGTTTGGAGAGATTAGAAATTTGGGAAATATACCAGCTGGTTTATTGTTTATTGCGTAGAACAGAAAATTTCGTATTAAATAAGCGAAGTAATTAATTGTTATGCCTCAGTCTGGCTGGTATTGAGCGAGGCTTGTTGTTTAAGAGATCAAAAGTATGGCTGTACATTGCCAAACTGATCTTTAATATTCTTGACGAGCACCAATCATTATTATTTATTTAACATCTTATTTGCACACCAAATCAATACAATTCAATACATTACAATTCGAGACATTAATGGATGTACAAAGAGGCGGCCTTATCATTAAAAGCAATTTTTATAACACATTTTTTTTACCAGGAGGAGAAGAAAATCCTCATAGACACCCTCATTGGGTAGTGCCGGACTTTTACCGGGTAAAAACCCCTCCTGCCTCCGCGGCGCTGGTGTACCTGCCCTTTTGACTTACCACCTGCGCCCGCGTCTATTCTAACCTGCTCCGGTTCTTCCATCTTCCTCCTTAATTTTCATTATAATTTCTGAGTAATTTTTGAGTATGTTTTTGACGGCCGAGTGGCGCAGTGGGCAGTGACCCTGCTTCTGCGTCCTAGGCTCTGGGTTCGATTCCCACATCTGGAAATGTTTGTGTGATGACCATGGATGTTTTCCAGTGTCTGGGTGTTTATTATTATAAGTATTTATGTATAGTATATATAAAAATATTCATCAGTTATCATAGCACCTATAACACAAGCTACTTACGAGTACGCTACCCTTTGGGGCTATATAGCGATGTGTGTAATTGTCTTATGATATGATGATATGTTATACAGTCCTACACTTCGTTCGTTTCCCGCATTAAAATAACTAAATTCTTCACGTCTATTTAGATTCCAACTTCAGCATTCACAACAGTGAATGGTTGTGTGTGAAAGTGGTTCTAAACGCCATTGTCCTTTGGGCGCTTAGAACCGTCTTCTTATAGATTTCCTTATAGCCGTAGCCTAAACAGGTGCCGCATACATTATTGTGGACTGCATTGCCAATGCCAAAGTCCTTCTTTTTCTGGAACTGGGTCCACGCATTGGGCAACATCGTGCAAAGAGCCCTCACGGTCTTATGAGCCTTATCGCACACTGCATTTATGTGTTTCCCGAAATTAAGTCGCGTATCGAGAGTCATTCCCAGGTAGGTTATGGAAGATGCTGGCAAGACCTCTTTTATAACACATAGGCTACCATAAATTTTTGAAAATAAACGTGATATCAAAAATTGTGGAACCTATGGGATACTAAGTTACATATCTATGGCTATCGCGGCCAGAGCGTTCTACTACTGAACCATGGATCCTGTAGCAGTTCCGAAATAATTTTGCATGAAATCACAGTTAATTCCAATCCAAGCCAATCAACTTTATTAGCTACTTTTATTAAGAAATTCTTATATCCTCGGGAATGGAAACTAAACGGGTGAAACCACAGGTAACCGCTAGTTATAATATAATTATGACGAAGCACGCGCAAACTGATCGACTGTTGTATTACCTACTAGCCTATATTTGGAGTCAAACAATGCGTAAATCATTATGTTAATTTGATTATTAACACTTTGATTTATAGGCGCACATAATGTTGTAGCACACGCTATTATTATTTATCATGAATTAATTTAATATTGTACCTAACATATATAAAATTGAATGAATTTGCCCAGGTTGCTTTGATGCATATTAGCGAGCGGGTGCATCCCAGTAGTACCCCATACCGTAGTTCTATAGAACTGTTGGAATCATAGATTAAAGACAACTAGATAGAGCCCATAGCGTGTCCACTCGTGAGACAGTAAATCAGCCTTATTGACATGACATGTCAACATTTAAAGTACATCATAAAACGTTATGTTTTAAAATATCGTAAAATACGAAATATTACTTTATATAAGATAGTTTAGTAAACGCATAATACATGAAATTTGCTAAAAAATAACATATCTAAGCTTTAAATCATCAATCAATGAAGTTTATGCCTACTTACGTATGAAACGTAATTCCTTTGATTTTCTGTTCGCTGCGACTGTTGCAGCCGAAAATATTACAACCCACCATAGCACGATAACGTTTAAATTATTATCGTAATTGCAAAGTTATATTATTTATCAGCAAATTTAATAAAAAGCTAATAATAGCTCAGATATGTCCCTCGCTTGTCACAAACTCCACTCTTGACAAACAATAAAAAGGAACACGCTGAAAGGGACAAAAAATAATTTTGTGTCACTTTCTAATAAAGGCCGAATGAAATAAGTCTGTCACGCTCTTGAACCTACAGCCGCGTTATGACTCCATCTAGTAGTCTTTAATCTATGGTTGGAATACTTTCCGGGCTGTCAAATTAAATCCCAATAGTTCTATATTGAACTGTAGCATAGTTTTTGCACTTGACTTTACTTATAGCATATAAGTTATAAACTTTATATTATTTTAATTGATATTTCATTTTGTTTTTAACAAAACAATGTCCCTTGCGACAAAAGGTAAATTTTTAAAACCAAGTAGTTGTCGTGTCTAAAAAATATTCTCTTATTTTAGAAGTTACAGGGGGGGGACATTTCACCACTTTGGAAGTATCTTTCGCGCAAACTATTCAGCTTAAAAAAATGATATTTGAAATCTCAATATCATTTTTATTATATTTAGCATGTCGCTGAAAGCTTTTTTGAAAGCTAATTTTAATCTTTCGTCATTCCCAAAGTAATCTTCAGCAATTAAAGAAATAAATGGTTGCTGCGTTTTGTGCAATTTAAACAAAGTTGTATTCGATATAGTATGTTTAGATACTTCACCATAATGCATTTCAGTTTATATAGATACTCTCAAATTTAAGTGGACATTTATTATTATAATCAAAAGAGATTTTATATTATACGTATAAAAAAAGGGAGATATGTGGACAGGAATTGGTTAATCTTCAAGGTGTTATAACCCTTTATATTCTTGTTAGTATGGATTTTTTAAATAATTATTTTCGATCGATTTTTAACAAGATCGAAATGTAGCGGTATATTTTGTAATGTTATTTATTTATTGTATAACGTGTTCCTCAAGGTGTAGTCGTGTAAAACTAACAAATTATCAAATCTAAGAAATATCGCAATACTCAATCACGGACCAGGACCTCATAATCTGAAGCAACCTAAAAAGCCCAACTACTCCCTCATGATGTTACCTCATGATGTCTACATAGGCGTTACTTTAAAACCGATAACAAAATAATAGTTCCTTATGTGATAACACAGGATAAGGAACTACATTAACGCAAACAAAGCCATGGACATCAGCTAGTTATATTTTAGTACCAGAGGTCGCTCGTGGTTTCACTCGCGTAGGTCCCGTTTCCGTAAATATTTTGGAACAAAAAGTATTTTGTTTTATTTTGATATATAAGCTGTATTATTGTAAAGTTTCATCAAAATTCATTCAGTAGCTTTTATGTGAAAGAGTATCCATCCATCCATCCATACTTTAAACTTCCGCCTTTATAATATTAATAGGAAGATTGTATTAAGAGCTTTAGTAGGGCATAAAGTTATAACGCTTATCTATCTGAGTATCAAGGTTTTTACCGAGTCGTTGCGTAAAATTTAAAACCAATTTAAATATAATTAAATCAACGCCATATTGTTACACCTTGTAAAAACGTTACACAGTTGTCGTTTTTACGAAGTCACTCGATAACAACTGACCCTATGTTCAAATGAATCAAGCTTACATTACAATTTGTATTCAAACTAAATTAAAGCGTACAAAGTCATGGCAAAAGCTAACTATATGTTAGAATGATTGTATTAAAAGCTTTAGTGGGTCATAGAGTCATAACGCTATGTATCTGTTCGTATGAATCACTAACTCGCGTCACAATTCACACGTTTAATTCCCGAAGGATTTTAGTTTCATATATGAATAAAGCGGAGTGCATACTGAACGGAGAATAATTTTTCATTATTATTTGCATTTCTTGCAATTTTAATGTTTTAATTCAATGAAATTGTTTTAATAATTAACAGATATAAGATTTGGTGGATTATTATCATAAGGGTATTTTTGATATCATATTTATTTTCAAAAATTATAATAATCGAAAAGTGTGATTAACAATAAAAATAAAAAATAAAAATTGGAACATTACTAGATGGTATTACAGTTCTTACACCTGTTGTAAAAAATCAAACGTGTTTTCATGCATAATATCGGAGCTAGCGGTACAGGATCCGTGGTGCAGTTGGTAGAACGCTCTGACCGCGACAGTCATAGAGATGTAGATTCAAATCTTTATGGCTCCGCAATTTACGGTATCACATTTATTTTAAAAATAACATTCAATATTATATTCATTCAATAATGTCCAAATGTATAATCCATAAGATATTAAAAATGATAGTTTAACACTTACAGTATTACTATTTTGAAAGGTAGTATGTGCAGTGCCTTATCTCAATTTGGCCCAGTTCCAGCTCTCCCGGACAATACTCATATATAAATTACTATTCTGAATGCATTGCTAGGGACGATGCCATCTACGTAACTCATAAAAATATTATTTTATACGAATGTTCGGCATTTTTGCGAGAGATTAGAAGGCTTTGATGGAATTTAGGAATGAGTCATGAGTTGTAACTATGAACTGCCAATATTTTAAGATTATTCAGAATTCATAATTAATGTAGTGCCCCCATACTGTAGCAATCCTCATTATTATCAGCGTGTTAAAGACCCACTGCAGGGCCAGGTCTCGCTCCTTATAGGAATGGGTATATGTAGCGTAGAGACACCACGCTGCTCCAATACGGGATGGCGGATTTAGGGTGATAATTAGGGTGAAAATCATTTATTTATGGTCTCTATTTGATGTTGGTGATAGTGACCAGGACTGGCGGCTTAATGTGCTTTCCGAGGTACGGTGGCGTAACACCACCAACTTCCCGACTCCGGGCTTGGAATATTCTGAGTATTTCATAGAAGAATGAAAAACTCAGAATTATTTTGTAACCCGGGACCTCGTGATCAAAGCCACATAGGCTAACCAACGAGGCAGTCATAGTATTATTGTAGTATTTTTTTTAATATTTTTTTGATCAATCTCGTGACTGTCATATTTTATGTGTTCTTACATTATCTTCAGCAGGCTATATTTAACCAACTCCAAAAAAGGAGGAGGTTCTCATTTGAAACGTATAAACTCTTTAATAGCTCTTAACAAAGCCTCTAACTACTATATTTAGAGCTCTCTACTATATTTAGAGCTCACACCTACCTCACTGCTTCAACGTGGGTTGGTGGATATAGAGAAATAGAGTTGAATGACTTTTAACGTACATAATTACTTATTCCAATTTTATTAAACCTTTCATACAAGTTGAGTAAGTGTACTTTTGACCTTTAATCAGAATGTCCAGGATTTGATCCTTCGATTTGAAAGTTTTTCTTGGTCTTTCCCTTCCATCATTTACATTCACTCTTGCCTTATAAAATCCTACTGTAAGTCTCCTTCCATCCATACATTTTTCAAAAAAAAAAATTTTGAAAGATTTTTTTTATTACAAGTTACCCCTTGGCTGTAATCACACCTGATGGTAAATCATGATGCAATCTAAGATGGAATCAGGCTTGCCATATTTTCTTATCTATATCGCACCTATATTACGAACATCAAATGAAATCAAATTATTTTTTACAGCGAGCATATTTTCTAAACCTATATAATGTAGCATTATATAGGTTTAGAAGATAAAAAGCCAAATATTCGTTCTTTTATATTTGTTCATCAAAAGCTTCATAAAAAGGAATCTAAAAGAAACAGTAATAAAATATAAGCTACTTAAGTAAAATATACATTTACATACAATATGCTTATAAATATATTATATTATAACAGAATTTATAGTCGAGTCCTAAATAAATATTTGTACATAAAGGTATCTTCTCATGGCCTTTTGAAAGCGTTCATATTTTGATTAAGTTTCACTCTGTTCGTAAAAACACAAAATTATAATTTCCAAGAGGTATACAATATGAAATACACTTTCAATTTAATAAATGCTACTTTTTTATTCATTACAAGTTAGCCCTTGACACAAATCACATCTAATGGTAACCGACGTTGCAATCTAAGAAAGTAGCGGGATAACTTGATAGGAGTAGGGTGATATTCAAACTTCTTTTGGTTTATACACGATATCGTACAGAAATCTCTTGGCGGTACGTCTTTCTCGGTTTGAGATATTATGCATGGATCGTGGCAAGTGTAAAGACAAGACGTGGTCTCTGCCTACCCCTAGAATAAGGCGTGACGGCATGTATGTATTATTGCCTACACTGAATGTCGCTGCTAGGAAATCTGGGTGACAGAGTATTGTGATTTACATTTTTTTTAAAAGAGCATATATAAGCAAACAACATCGCCACTAACACCTTACATTACATAAGTATAAATGTAGCGAATTCACAGCAAACATAGTATAGAACCGCATGCTTGTTTTTAAAACGAAAAAATGGAAAATTTATATTCATAAAAGCTAAAGTTTGCGAGAGTATATGTTTGTTACTTCTTCACGACTAAACCACTAGAGTGGTTCTAGTTAAATTTGATATGCAGTTAGCTAACACTCTGGGTTAACACATAGACTGCATTTTATCCCGAAACTGCTACGGAAACGATAACCACGTGGGTGAAACTGCAGGCGTCCTCTAGTTAAATCGAAAGTCAAGAAGATCGAGACGATTGTATAAGTATGACTATTTCACAGCATGTAGCGTGTTGACGTACGACCCATGGGAGGACACCCTAACAAGGATGTACAGATAAAAGCAAGACAGAGCGTCGCCGCAGTTATAGAGTATTCCCGATAGTAAACATATATGTGATACATGCTCGCGTGCGGGACGGCGGCCAAATACCGCACATCAAATATAACGGAAAGGCGATTTGTTTCATATAAAATATTTACTCCACAAACTTGAAAATATGACAAAAATATATTTTTAACGTCCTCTAAAATGGCGCAGGTCAACTGCCAACGGTTAAATCTACTTTCTTTTATTTATTTGCAAAGAGATTTCTTTATAGTTCAATTTTAATGGTATTTTATTATTTTCAATCTGCGCTATAAAATCAAAGGCTCAGAGAATTTATCTTTTCAGCACTCATAGAAGAAGAAAAAAATTTAAAATTAAAAATTTAAATTGTATATTTTTATAATACCACTATGAACTTGTAAGTGAAAATTGGCCTTATCTGCTCTGCTGCTTTTATATTTCACACATTCGTAATGACTTCGCGACCAGTGGTAATGCAACATAATTTAAAATGAACAATGAAATTTTGAGGCGATGGAAAAAAAATAAAGAAATTTATTATAATAACAATATTTAGAATTTTCGGCTGTGGCTATCACCTTACCGACAATGACGTATCGCCAAACGGTATAGCGTTCTGGTAAAATGTCGCGTAGAAACCGAAAGGGGTGTGGAATTCATTCCACTTCTAACAAGTTAATCCGTTTCCATTCTAAATTCAGTCATGTGTAATTGTAATCAAGGGTTAACTTGTAATGAAAAAATATTCTTATAAAAAACAAACCTCTTACTCAAAATTGTATGTCTGTAACCTTGACACATCCCAAACCTTCCTTACCATACTTACCTTTGGTAGGACCAAAAGCTGACAAACGTGCAGCTCTTACAAAATGACGCAGGCTCTTAAACAACTAGTTAAGCTACACTGAAGTGAATTTAGGAATATTTACTTAGGAACCCCGTGCTTCGAAAACAAAGGATAGATTTGCTTGCCCCGAATCCTACAATCTTATCCGGGACTGTATTTTGTGAATTTAATTGTGACAATAAATCCACCGTTGGTGCTGAGTGTTGTTTCGATTTACTGCAGCAACACTTGCCTGGCCTCGTAAATTCTGTACCTTAAGTGTAAGAAGCCGTAAAAAATACGACACTGTATTAACCCATTAAGGCAAAAATTGTTTTTGTACTTACCTACAAACGTAACTTTCTTACTTTCGTTTTTATTTACTTATTTCGATTATTAAATAGTAACGTCGAGAACAAATTAAGTTTACCTACGTACGTTAGGTATTGTTAATTAAATAATATTTTAATCAGATGAATAGCAACACTTGCTTAGCATTGAAAAATCTGTGTCTGGAGTATAAGACATATTACTATACCGTATTAACCCATTTAGGATTTAATTGTTTTCGCACTTACCAAAAATTCTAGACATGCCTCGGTCCATTGGTTAGTTTAAACGCAAGACTTCATAATCTAAAATGTAGATATATTTTAGATTAAGATGTTTTGCTTTCCAATCTCGGCTAGAACTTTGAAATATTAAAATTTATTCCTTTCGAGATATTTGCAGCAGCAAGTCTAGTTAGGAGTTAGAACAACCTAGCTCGAAAAACATGGTAAAACTTCGATTCCAATTGGTGGATTTATAATGACAGATGTCCTGAGTTCGATTCCTGCGGGGCAGATTGAGATTTTTCTTTATTTGTCTTGGTCTGGCTGGTGGGAGGCTTTTCGCCGTGGCTAGTTACCACCCTACCGACAAAGACGTACCACCAAGCGATTTAGCGTTCCGGTACGATGTCGTGTAGAATCCGAATGGGGTGTGGATTTATTCCTACTCCTTACAAGTTAGCCCGCTTCCATCTTAGATTGCATCATCACTTAACATCAGGTGTGATGGCAGTCAAGGGCTTGTAGTCAATAAAAAAAAGTAATCTTGATCATTCTAAGCCCACAAATACAGAGGTAAGAGCTTGGTAGTTCATAATAATGATGATGATTCACCATCTTCTGATAATGTGTGTAGTAAGTTTAACAAATCTCATCGAAACAAACTTTCACTCTTAAAGAGATATACATAATCCTTACTAATATTATAAAGGGGAAAGTTTGTATGGATGTATGGATGTTTGTTACTTTTTCACGCAAAAACTACTGAATGAATTTTGATGAAATTTCACAATAATATAGGTTACATATCAGAATAACACATAAGCTACATTTTATACCGGAATTCCCACGGGAACGAGAACTACGCGGGTGAAACCGCGGGCGTCCTCTAGTTCATGAATAATTTTGAGATATTCCCAAAAAACTTATAAATGTGTGCAGTAATACTAAAACATAAAAGATGAGCTTAGTATTTTAGTAGATGAGGTGCCAAAATGTATTGCCGCAAGAAATATGAGAAACAAAAAGTTGTAAACTCAACAACTTGCACGGCGAAGTTTCCACTCGTGATATAAAAGCATTCATTAGCTATTATAAGAGAAGTTTTTCCATCAAAATATAAGCTCAAAGTCACACGAGCTACATAATATTGTACGAAGATTATAATAAAATTATAGAGGTATTTGTGTTCAAAAGTTGTCCTTTTTTATTTATTGGGTGTAGAGCATAATCTCAAACGCTCCGTGTTATATGGCGTGACAAATACATAAAGTCCTCTCTAATGAAAAGATAAACTTAGTTATTTCTCAAAGAAACATTTTTATTCGCGATATAAAAGCATTTTTTTATTATAAATTAACTGCAATTACTTCTGACACTAAGTGATTATGCAATCTAAGATAGGAATAACTTGTTAGGAGTAGGATAATATCCATATCTCATCGGTTTCTACACGACATCGTACCGAAACGCTTATTCGCTTGGCGGTACGCTTTTGTCGGTAGGTAACTAGCCATGGCCGAGGTTTTCCACAAATCACAGTCAATACTGAACCAATTTGACTGAAATTTGAAATACAGATAGATTATAGCCTTTTTTTAGCGCTGGGAAATGCGTTAACGCATTCTTACTAGAAGCAAAGCCGAAGATATCAAATCTACTTCCGAAAGGGTATATGGGACTCCTCGGCTATATACCCACGAATACCTATTCCACTATGGACGTACGTTACGTTCCTGGAAATGGATAATTATAGCCTGAAATAAACACATTGGCTATTTTTTAACCGACGACAAAAAGCGGAGGAGGTTCTCAATTCGACGCGTATATTTTTTTTATGTATGACTACGCATAACTTTTTACAGAGTTGTCCGATTTTGATAATTCTTTTTTTATTAGAAAGGGCAGTGTGTGGTGTATAGAGAGTATAGCTCATCTATCATAGTACACACAAGCCACATTTTTTCCGAAATTCCTATAGAAACGAGAACTACGCGGGTGAAACCGCGGGCGTCCTCAAGTTCTCAATAATTTTGAACCAAGAAATCAGGGAAGTAACATGTCATTTTTATTGATATCTGACAGTAATTTTAAAAGAGAGAAAGTAGTGTAATAATCATAGTATCTATTGTATTGTATTTTTTGGCTGGTGGAATGCTTCTGTCGTGGCTAGTTACTACTACGACAAATACAAACTGCCAAGTGATTTAGCGTTCCGATGTCGTGTAGAACACGAAAGAGATGTGGATTTCATCCTACTCCTAACAAATAAGTCTGCTTCTATCTTAGACTGCATCATCACTTACCATCAGGTATGATAGCATTTTAGAGCTAACTTGTAATGATTAAATAAAATAATCCATGAGCAAAGAGTGATGTGGAATAAAGACGCTGAGGCATTACTACTTATAATACAAAAATTAAACTATTTTTTTACTATACGAAATTACTTTTGTACGCCTGTCTAAGTAAATCTTTGGAACTATAATATGAGGTATCAAAGAAAAGTAGTTAAGCTAAGTTAGTAATAATATGGCCTTATTGAATGGACTTTTAGAGAAAGTTATCATTACCATAGATATTAAAAAATATTACCTTTATCCTAGGGAAATTGAAGAGATTACAATATTTTTTGTTCTATTTTATCTATTAATAGGGGTTAAAGAATGAAATTGCCGTTTTATTGTAATAGGTACTTCGAATTGACACAGAACCTTCATGGTTTAAGATTTTAAAGTGAAAATTTTTTCATACGCTGCCTGTGTAGTTTTTCTTTTAAAAAATGTGCAACATTCGATTATCAACTTTCAGTTGTTTTTTTTTTTATTCAGCTTTGACAATAAAGATGGATACTTCGAAAATTCGTGTGATTTTTGAATACGACTTCCGGCGCGGAACTAATGCGGCAGAAACAGCTCGCAATATTAATGTTGTTCACCATTATTGCTCCATGCGAGACCTCATACAGCACGAGAAACCGTTTTAATTCTACAGGAACTGCAATTAGAAACCATTTGTCACCCTCCATATTTGCCAGACCTTGCTCCAACGGACTATCATTTTTTTCGTGATTTGGACAATTTTCTACGTGATAAAAAGTTTTCTTCTCAGCAGGCAGTGCAAAATGCTTTCACACAGTTTGTTGAATCTAGATCACCAGATTTCTATCGCAAAGGCATAAATGAGCTTCCTATTAGATGGCAGCAATGTATACATAATAATGGTAATTATTTTGATTAAATAAATAGGATGTTAAATTTAAAAAAAACGAATTTTTATTTTTCAGTACAAATCGGCAATTTCATACATTTCGTACAAGGGGGTAAATGGTCATAACATACCGCAACGTAGTGATATATTTCGATCTTGCTAACACAATTGTGTATAAAATAATTGTTTTATATATATATAAAAATATTTGTATGCATTCATAATTTTTGTAGACACGTAATCTTAGTCAGAGTTCAATGTCAAGTCTACCTAGGGTTGCTACTTTAAAGCTTTAACCAAATTCTTGAGTCCTCACATCTCCCTCAGGATTCTACATAGGAAGCTCATTTTTTTCCGAGCATGTATTCTCTCTCCTGATTGTTGACGGTTTGATAGGGTATTTACCTAAAAACATATAGACAAAGGGATAGTTTAATAAAATGAATAGTATAATTCAACAGTTATTACCAAAAGACCCCTTAGGTGATGATAGAGAAAATAATATTAAGTTAATTATACAATCAAGTACAATCAAGCAATTTAAAAAACAAGAATAACAAAAGACTGAATAATTAGCAGAACACAATTCCAAGGAAATAATAACACACAGAGAGAAATCACATATTTATGAGTGGTAATGAAATAAAGAAATGCAGTACGAGTCTGCATTAGTATGCATTGTGCATCCTTCGCTCCGGTATCAAGCGGGGGACGGAAAAACAAAAAAATGAGCCACTTCCAATGAAAACCGGAATCGGAAAATTCAACTCGATAAAGGAACAAAAACATGGATAAAAGTAGTTGGTTATCTCGTTATACTTTAACGATGTTTTACAGCTTACAAATTATTATTATTATTTTATATTTAGACTTTTATATTATTCTAATTTATTTTTAATTTTACTGTAATTGGTTCATTGTATTAATATTAGTTTCTTAAGTTTATATTAGACTAGCTGACCCGGCAAACGTTGTTTTGCATTAAAAATTAAAAAAAAATTAGATTAAAATTGGATAGTAGCCGATTCTCAGACCTATTGAATACGCATACAAAATTTGATAAAAATCGGTAAAGCCGTTTCGGAGGAGTACGGTAACTAACATTTTGACAGGGAAATTTTATATATTAGACTAGCTGACCCGGCAAACGTTGTTTTGCATTAAAAATTAAAAAAATTATATATTTTATATATTAGATTAGCAACGCCCTAATAGGGCCCATTTCACGTAAAGTATGCTAAAAAATGAATTAGATTTTCTAACATGTCGGCACGGTAAAAGTAAAGTTGGCAACTATATTTTTGCTGATGATGATATCCTGGGAAAATTGAAGGAACTCTTCAAATTTCATAGGCACACTTGCAGCGGTTTCGGTTTTAGTGTAAGTATCAGTAGCTTTTTGGCTACAAGTGCCATACAATATACTGTGACAGTATAATACGAGTACGTTACGTGGCGATAAATCACTTAAAAGTAAGAATTAAAAATTTTTAACAAAAAATAGAACCGACTAAAAACGCACTAAAAAGTAAAAAATATTAGTACAGTTATTTTTTACTTTTTAGTACATTTTGAGTCGTTTCTATGTTTTTTATTCCATTATCTTCACTAGAACGTTAACTATTCGGATGTAATCGATGAGTGTAGATCGATATAATTCGGGATATTAAAGTGACAGAATCAATATCGCAAAGAGAACATTACCGCCAAGTGAGCAATGCTCGCTTCACGCTCTAAATCCTAATGCTAAGCTATTACCAGATAGCGTCTCTGAGTTATGTCTCACGGCCTGCTAGCGCTCGCAATTATCTCGCATCTCCACTGTGCCAAGTGCTGACTCAAGGACGAGCTGTGACCTTACTTAATGTATTCGGTTTTAGCGAAAAACTGTTTTTGATTTATTCATTGGTATTAACGCTAGAGCAGATTTTAATATGCTGCGGCAAAATATAAGAAGATCCTAACTAATATTATAATGTATGAATGAATGGATGTTCGTTACTCTTTCGCGCAAAAACTACTGGATGCATTTTGATGAAACTTGACAATAATTGTAGCTCATCTATCATAGTACACACGAGCCACATTTTATTACGAATATCCTATGGAAACGAGAACTACGAGGAAGTAACATGTCATTTTTATTGATATCTGACAGTAATTTTAAAAGAGAGAGGGGAATGTAATAAACATAGTGTCTATTGTATTGTATTATTTGGCTGGTGGAATGCTTCGGACGTGGCTAGTTACCACTACGACAAATACAAACTGCCAAGTGGTTTAGCGTTCCGACGTCGTGTAGAACACGAAAGAGGTGTGGATTTCATCCTACTCCTAACAAATTAGTCTGCTTCTATCTTAGACTGCATCATCACTTACCATCAAGTATCATAGCATTCGAGAGGTAACTTGTAATGATTAAATAAAATAATCCATGAGCAAAGAGTAATATGGAACAAAGACGCTGAGGGATTACTATAATGCAAAAATTAAACCATTTTTTTACTTTACGAAATTACTTTTGTACGCCTGTCTAAGTAAGTCTTTGGAACTATAATATGAGGTATAAAAGAAAAGAAAAGTAGTTAAGCTAAGTTAGTACTAGTATGGCCTTATTGAATGGACTTACAGACAAAGTTATCATTACCATAGATATTAAAAAACATTACCTTTATCCTAGGAAAATTGAAGAGATTACAATATTTTTTGTTCTATTTTATTTATTAATAGGGGTTAAAGAATGAAATTGCCGTTTTATTGTAATAGGTACTTCGAATTGACATAGAACTTTCATGGTTTAAGATTTTAAAGTGAAAATTTTTTCATACGGTACCCGTGTAGTTCTTCTTTTAAAAATTGTGCAATATTCGATTATCAACTTTCAGTTTTTTTTTATTCAGCTTAGACAATAAAGATGGATACTTCGAAAATTCGTGTGATTTTGATTAAATAAATAGGATGTTAAATTAAAAAAAAAACGAATTTTTATTTTTTAGTACAAATCGGCAATTTCATACTTTAACCCCTGATATTATATTATACAATGGGGTAAATGGTCATAACATACCGCAACGTACTGATATATTACGATCTTGCTAACACAATTGTGTATAAAATAATTGTTTTATATATTAAAAATATTTGTATGAATTCGTAATTTTTCTAGACACGTAATCTTAGTTAGAGTTCAATGTCAAGTCTAGCTAGGGTTGCCACTTCAAAGCTTCAACCAAATTCTTGAGTCCTCACATCTCCCTCAGGATTCTACCTAGGAAGCTCATTTTTTTCCGAGCATGTATTCTCTCTCCTGATTGTTGACGGTTTGATAGGGTATTTACCTAAAAATATATAGACAAAAGGATAGTTTAATAAAAATTTTTAACAAAAAATAGAACCGACTTAAAACGCACTAAAAAGTAAAAAATAATTGTATAATTTAGTTGCTTTAATTTACTTAAGCATATCTAGGAGTCGGTGCCATACTTTTTAGTGCGTTTTAGGACGGTTCTATTTTTTGTTAAAAATTTTTATTTCTTACTTTTTAGTGATTTATCGCCACGTAACGTACTCGTACTATACTGTCATAGTATATTATACGGCACTAGTAGCCAAAAAGCTACCGATAACGAGACAAAAACTGAAATCGCTGTAAGCGTGCCTCTAAAATTCGAAGAGTTCCTTAAATTTCCCCAGGATATCATCATCAGATTCTAACATGAAGACAACGGGACCACCTTGGAAGTATGCCCTTTCTAATAAAAAAATAATTATCAAAATCGGACAACTCTGTAAAAAGTTATGCGTGGTCATACATATAAAAAAATATATATATATATATATACGTGTCGAATTGAGAACCTCCTCCGTTTTTTTTTCGTTGGTTAATAAAATAAATAGTATAATTCAACAGCTATTACCAAAAGACCCCTTAGGTGATGATAGAGAAAATAATATGAAGTTAATTATGCAATCAAGCACAATCAAGCAATTTAAAATAACAAACGGCAATAAGAATAACGAAAGGCTGAATAATTAGCAGAACACAATTCCAAGGAAATAATAACACACAGAGAGAAATCACATATTTATGAGTGGTAATGAAATAAAGAAATGCAGTACGAGTCTGCATTAGTATGCATTGTGCATCCTTCGCTCCGGTATCAAGCGCGGGACGGAAAAACAAAAAAAATGAGCCACTTCCAATGAAAACCGGAATCGGAAAATTCAACTCGATAAAGGAACAAAAACATGGATAAAAGTAGGACTAGTCGGTTATCTCGTTATACTTTACGATGTTTTACAGCTTACAAATTATTATTATTATTTTATATTTAGACTTTTATATTATTCTAATTTATTTTTAATTTTACTGTAATTGGTTCATTGTATTAATATTAGTTTCTTAAGTTTATATTAGACTAGCTGACCCGTCAAACGTTGTTTTGCTTTAAAAATTAAAAAAAAATTAGATCAAAATTAGATAGTAGCCAATTCTCAGACCTGTTGAATACGCATACAAAATTTGGTAAAAATCGGAGGAGTACGGTAACTAACATTTTGACAGGGAAATTTTATATATTAGACTAGTTGACCCGGCAAACGTTGCTTTGCATTAAAATTAAAAACAATTTATATATTGTATATATTAGATTAGCAACGCCCTAACAGGGCCCATTTCACGTAAAGTATGCTAAAAAAGGAATTTGAATTTCTAACATGTCGGCACTGTAAAAGTAAAGTTGGCAACTATATTTTTACTTCGATCAAAGTCAACTTAACGGATTTCATAACATTTAGTATGGAGTTAGCTGACACCCTGAATTAACAATGAGGAGACCCGTGCATGAAACCGCGGGCCTCCCCTATAAGGCTGATATTGATGAAAAGGTTTTGACAGCCTCCGTAGCGCACTTACAAGACGAATGTAGTGGATTTATAAGACGGACGTTGAAACGTAGGGTTTGGTTTGAAAAGAAACCACCTTAGTTAACACAAAAGGAACGTATATTAATAAAAATTTATGGGCCGTAGGTGTAAGGCCCGCCTAATTTAAACCTCGCGCAGTCCGGTACCTCCCTGGAGCCAGGCGCTACTCGGCGACAGCTGATGGCCGGACACGGGATTGGACGGCCGAATGATGCTACGACGCCGGTGATAAAACCACCACGGTGACGTCACGGGTAGGGCGGCGGTTGTTAATTGTACCGATATCGTTGAAGGTGGACTTGGGACCTGGAATTTCCCATCTTTTCTGGTTATGACCACCACAAGCAAAGCTACAGGGGTAGCCCGAAAGTGTAGATAGTGAGGTGGCCGTGAAGACAATCAGAAAGGAGTGAAAAGCAAAAAGAAAGATATTTAAGTAATTAAATGACATGATATGTGTGAATTACTATTCCTGGGTTCGATTTCCGTCAGGGCCGATTGAGATTTTCTGGCTAGTGGGAGGCCTCAGCCGTGGCTAGTTACCACTCTGCCGACAAAGACGTACCGCGACTTCACGTTCCAGCCAGATGTCGTGTAGAAACCGAAAAGAGTGTGGATTTCATCCTACACGTAACAATTTAGCGCCCGCTACCGTCTTAGATTGCGTCATCACTTACCATCAGGATGGTTAGCCAAGCGCTAACTTGTATCGAATACAAAATAAAAAGAAAAATAAAAGTGAAAAGTGAACAAATACTCGACTGTAACTTCGCAGATGAATCGTACATCTTTACAAAGCGTCAAACTACGACCATATTATGTGTCTCGTCTCACCAATTTAACGGTGTATCATAAAATCTCTATTTAATAGTTATGGCCAAGTTAACGATCTCGGCCAAGTATTAGTGCAATAAAATAAATATATTGTTTACAAAATAGCCGCAATGAAAATAAAATTTGATTGTCTAAGGGTTAAGCCAGACTAACAGAAAAATGCTCGGCCGCATTCACACGATTTATCCTACGTAATTAAGCTTATCGGTGTGAATATTTATTAATGGTTTAAATTGATCCTAACAGAGCGTAGGCGAGTAGACCATGGCTGTAGGTAATCAAGCTCACTTTCTACCCTAGTATGTAAGCACCTATACTTAAGCCAAACTCAATTGAGAATGCTTGTCAACAAACAAATTAAAAATGAAGGTAGAAATCACTAGTCATTTTACACCTATTTTTTTAAATTAACTAGTTAATGACGATTTTATGACAAAAAATTAGATTAGTAAGCCTAAAACTAATTATTATATTCAATATCTTTTAAATAAGATTTTTTAAAATAACAAAACATAATTTTGAATTTATTAGGCATAAAATGTGTTGCATTTTCTACCTTCATTTTTAATTTCTTTGTTGACAAGCATTCTCAATCGAGTTTGGCTTTAGTATAGTTTATGTTCATTTGATTTGCTATTTTGTGCAAATAACAGACTAACACAACGTCTACCAAATCAAAAATATAATATCTATATTGTAACGTTATAACTATATCTAAGTTGTGTACAAAAACAACATAATAGATTATGATTACATACATTCTCGTACATACATCACGCCTCCTTCCCATAGGAGTAGGCAGAGACCACGTCCTTCCACTTGCCACGATCCTTGCACATGTCTCTCGCTTCTTTCAATTTCATTCAACCATTCATACAAATACGTCGGCTTAGGTTACTTTTGACCTGGCCTTTAATCAGAATGTCCTGGATTTGGAATCCAGGAATGGTTGCTTCGGTGTATCTTTTAACGGCCTCCGTGGCGCAGTGGTATGCCCGGTGAATTTATGAGATGGAGGTCCTGGGTTCGATTCCCGGCGAGGCTAGTTGTGATTTTTCTTAATTAGTCTTGGTCTGGCTGGTGGGAGGCTTTCGCCGTGGCTAGTTACCACCCTTCCGACATAGCACCGTTCCATTACGATGTCGTGTAGAAACCGAAAGGGGTGTGGATTTCATCCTACTCCTAACAAGTCAGCCCGCTTCCCTCTTAGATTGCATTATCACTTAACACCAGGTGTGATAGCATTCAAAAGATTAGTAGTAGATAAAAAAAATCTATTGTATAATAATAATAATCACTTTTATTTTATAACTCGACTTTTAATAAACTCCATTATAATGCTACAATTTCAACTATAGTTATCAGACACATATTGCGTTCACGTATTTGGAAGTAAACAGTATTCACTTAGTGTTTAATATAGTAATTCAAATCTTATAATATTTTTTTCAATTTTAAGGTGCCTTGTGATCCATAGAAACACCTAAACGAAGGCAGCAGCAATTACAAAAGCAAGCAATTGGGAGAGCAATCCATTTGGCGGCCGGTGTCTGCGACAGTGTCTCCGTGTTACTTGTGTTACTTAGCTGGCTTGCTAAAGTCAACAAGACTAATTGCTCCTTGTTGCCTGCGAGAATATATTGATAACCGACAGGCTGAGCTCGCTTTTAGACTTAAACCTTGTATACTGCCTCGCTTAGTATATCGTGTAACCTATTTAATATGTAACCTTATTTAATATAATCTAATTTATGTACTCGTAGTACTTCTAACTTATTTTTTAACCAACGAAAAAAAATTCGACGCGTATATTTTTTTTTTATGTATGACCACGCATAACTTTTTACACAGTTGTCCGATTTTGATAATTCTTTTTTTATTAGAAAGGGCATACTTACAAGGTGGTCCTATTGCCATCATATTAGGATCTGATGATGATATCCTGGGGAAATTGAAGGAACTCTTTAAATTTTGGAGGGACGCTCACAGTGATTTCGGTTTTTGTCTCGAAATCGGTAGCTTTTTGGCTACTAGTGCAGTATAATATACTTTGACAGTATAGTACAAGTACGATACATGGCGATAAATCACTAAAAAGTAAGAAATAAAAATTTTTATATAAAAATAGAACCGACTCAAAACGCACTAAAAAGTAAAAAATAACTGTGTCATTTAGTTGCTTTAATTTACTTATGCATATCTAGGAGTCGGTGCCAGCCAAGATTTCTACTTTAAGGACGTTACCTAGAACCCACGAACTGCTTTACTACGTAAAATAAAGGTTCCTTAAACTTGGCTGGCACCGACTTCATAGATATGGTTAAGTAAATTAAAGCATGTAAATGACACAGTTATTTTTTACTTTTTAGTGCGTTTTGAGTCGGTTCTATTTTTATTTAAAAATTTTTATTAGGAGCAGCGATAGAAATTACCATATACATTTGGGTACCTATACCCGTAGGATATGGTTCAAATGGCAGATATTCTAAATCCCATTAAGGTGGGTATATACGAATATTTTTGGAGCAATAATAATTGCTTAGTAATATTTAAGAATCGATATTTGAGGGCTAAAAATAGGTCATACGATTCACAGAAACCCCTAAGCGATGGTAACAGCTATTACAAAAGCAAGCAGCTGGAAGAGCAACCCATTTGGCGGCCGGTGTCGGCGACAGTGTCTCAGTGTTGCTAGTGTTACTTAACCGGCTTGCTAAAGTCAACAAGTCTAATTGCTTCTTGTTGCTTGCGAGAATATATTGATAACCGACAGGCAGAGCTCGCTTTTAGACTTAAACCTAGTTTACAGGCTCGCTTAGATATAATTTAACCTATTTAGTTTGTACCGTTATTTAATATTGTGCATCTAACCAATTTTCCTCTGCCGCGTTTGTCAAGTTAGTTAGACTTTATATTATATTTTTAATTTAGTTTATTCACAAGAGCCCTTTAGCGCAAAATAAAGTTAACAAACAGAGAGGTTAGCTTTTGCCACATAAGGGCTTAGGGTATACACCTCTTTGTATGCTTCAGGTTCATAGGTACAAGACTGCAGAACAAGCAAGCCCTGCTTAGTTAAACTCTGTTGTCGGCAGTGATATTCCGCTTAACTTTAGTTTTCGCACACTATTACCATGAAAAGATAAAAGTTCCAAATGCTGAATTCTCAAGTAATAACAAAGAAGCTCTGAAAATCTCTGAGCAATCAATTAACAGTGTTTGTATTGAGTGAAGTGGTCTCGGACGAGGCCTGTTTACCTCGCCTAGCTCTCTCGTCAGAGTCAACAGGACTAATTGCCTCTTACCACCCTCGGGGTCGACGACCTTGCACACACAATAGAAGAAAAAGCTTAAGATCCTACTTACTCTCTTCTCATTTACAAAAGTTTCCTTTAGCCAGGCGATATAGCTTCACGCGAATACTCTACTCTTTAATAAATAACTATAAAACATTTTTTAGGGTTCCTTCTTCTTCTTCGTTCCGGGCTTTTTTCGCATTTTCCATGATGTTGGCCGTTGTGCGTAATTCCGCCGGTGTAGGTTCCCTCTGGTTCATTCCATACTTCGTTCTAGAAGCTTACCAGGCCACCTAGGTCACCGATAGCTTCGTGCAGTGTCGCTGAGGAATCAATGTAGGTTGCTGAAAAAACAGAACGGAACGAAACGGATAGGGTAACTGAGAGACAGATGAAGAAACGGATTGTTTGTCCGTCTGTTTGTCATGATTTCTTTCCTCAGTAATACGTGGAGGTGAGGATGAAGCTGTAAAAATTAACGAACTTTTAAGCTAACTACTAACTTGTAACAAATAAAAAAAATACTCGTAAAGGAATTTTAAACCACTTAATTCCCAATCCCCGATACTATCAATTTCTCGAAAAAAAACAAAATATTTCACAATCAACTCAAGACTCGTACCCTGGACCTGTATTTGATAATCTGTAGCAGCATAAGCTGTTTGCTGAACTAGCTAGACAGTAACTATTAGTAGTAGTTATTTAGTTAGTTCAGCAGACAGTAATTGAAAAACGCAGGACATGATCCTTGGAGTTGATACACTCTAGTGCCAAATACCAATCGTCTAAAGCAATTGTGTTTCTCTACATACTACATATGGTATATACGTAAAACAATGTACAAGGCAAATGCCGGCATTCGGTAAGCCGTTAACTCAATCGGAATTAATTACACCGAGACAAATCACTTAGCAACTCTGATTAATTATACCGCACCATTAGAGTGCCTTTCCACCAAATATTCCACGTATTTTTATCTGGAGATATATAAGCCCTTGATTTTCATCTGTAGGCATGAGATGCGCACGAAAACATACCGTGTATAAAGAAATAGATGCGAGTATAATTATCCAATAGCGGTAAAAATGCAATTTATTTATTGCCTTCATTATCGATACTTAAAGAGTTATTTTTTCCATTTCGCCGCTATTGGTCGACGATATGCTTTTCTGTACATCTCTATTCTTCTGACGCAGTGTTTCGCAGTGGTTTCCACTGTGGATTTATTAGACGGAGTTTCAATTTCCGAATGGATCGATGAATATCTTTTACATTAGTCCTAGTTTGGCGAGGGAGGCCTCGGCCATGGCGTCACCACTGATTACACAAGCACACACCACAAGCAATTTAGCGTTTCGGTACGATGTCGTACAGAAACTATGGGCTGTGGATTTTATCCCACTCCTAACAAGTTAACCTGCTTCCATTTCTGATTGCATCATCCCTTGCCACTAGATGTAATTGCACTCAAAAGCCAAGTTGTAGTAAATAAACAATCGAAAAAGAATAACGTCTTCGTGCGCATCTTATCCCTACTGATGTAAAGTTTTAAAGTTATATTAAATTTAGGTATTCCAGCTGTAGTATTATCGAAGCAAATCACGTATGTATGGTGGCAATTTGAAGCAATAATTCCAAAGCAATGGCTGAATTATCTCCTAATGAATTCGGCTATTGTTTAGCAAATATTGCTACAACCTAATTACTGTTAATTCGGTAATTGTTTTGGAAATAATGCTTCTAGGTATTTATGGTTCAGATTGATCCATTTTAAGCAATAATTGCACCGTAATCCATGTAAACCTACTGTAAGTTAGCGACCTCCTTTAACCTCTTCCAATCTCTTCTATTTTGGGCTACCAAAATCCAGTTATTGTCCCCCTTGATAATATTATCCTTCCACCTCATTGTGGTATTTTCTTGTGATTTTATCAATATTTCTATTATCTGGTCAAAACCCAGCCTTAAGCTATGTCAGTATTATTAGATCAACCTTCGGCGATCTATTTGTCATACCTAATTACATGTCAATAACATGTTTATTCTTAATTTATCTTTTCTTATGGATGATTAATCTTTGTTATAATTTTTATTAAATTATTAATGTTGCCTAAAGTTGTATTATGCATGGTATGCTCAGATGATTGGGCCACGTAGAGAGAATTAATGACATTCAATATTCATTTAAAGTTTAATCAAAATAAGCTCGGATCGGAGAACGGCTTCCAGCCGTTCACAATCCTGCATTTTTGCTACGCACGTTATTGAACTCAATGTTATACTTTACTTGTCTTTTTTCGGTTTGAAAATTTGAACCAAAAGTGCATATTCTAAACAATTTTATGTCTAGAAACATTTTTGTTTCAACAATACCATCAAAATATGCATTGTTTGGGCGTTTGTCGTAATTTACACCCACTTGTCCTACTGGTGACTGGTTGTCCTAGGTGAACCAGAAGTAGATAGATAGATAGATAGATAAAATCTTTATTGCACACATATAGAGAATAACAAACAGAATAATATATAAAACAATGATTACATATGTACAAGGGCGGTCTTATCGCTGAAAGCGATCTCCTCCAGACAACCCGCACAGTTGGAATAAAATAAGGGAAAGCGGATAGTGCAACACAATAATAAATAGACTACATACACTTACATACTAATAATACATAAATAATAATAAGACAAAATATATAGGTAATGTATATATACAGATATATAAACCTACATAAAATAATACATATATACATATTCATAATAGAGATAAGTAGTATTCCCTCAAACGATTTTTGAAGACATTCATTGATTCGGACTGTCTAATGTCCCTTGGCAAATCATTCCACAGTGCTACAGTTTTTACTGTAAAGGAACTACTGTACGCAGAAGTACGACTTACTGGAAATTGCAACTTATTATCGTTTTTGGCGATTTTGTACGATGTCGTACAGAAACTATGGGCTGTGGATTTTATCCCACTCCTAACAAGTTAACCTGCTTCCATTTCAGATTGCATCATCACGTGCCACGAGATGTAATTGCACTCAAAAGCTAAGTTGTAGTAAATAAAAAATCGAAAAAGAATAACTTCGTGCGCATCTTATCCCTACTGATGTAAAGTTTTAAAGTTATATTAAATTTAGGTATTCCAGCTGTAGTATTATCGAAGCAAATCACGTATGTATGGTGGCAATTTGAAGCAATAATTCCAAAGCAATGGCTGAATTATCTCCTAATGAATTCGGCTATTGTTTAGCAAATATTGCTACAACCTAATTACTGTTAATTCGGTAATTGTTTTGGAAATAATGCTTCTAGGTATTTATGGTTCAGATTGATCCATTTTAAGCAATAATTGCACCGTAATCCATGTAAACCTACTGTAAGTTAGCGACCTCCTTTAACCTCTTCCAATCTCTTCTATTTTGGGCTACCAAAATCCAGTTATTGTCCCCCTTGATAATATTATCCTTCCACCTCATTGTGGTATTTTCTTGTGATTTTATCAATATTTCTATTATCTGGTCAAAACCCAGCCTTAAGCTATGTCAGTATTATTAGATCAACCTTCGGCGATCTATTTGTCATACCTAATTACATGTCAATAACATGTTTATTCTTAATTTATCTTTTCTTATGGATGATTAATCTTTGTTATAATTTTTATTAAATTATTAATGTTGCCTAAAGTTGTATTATGCATGGTATGCTCAGATGATTGGGCCACGTAGAGAGAATTAATGACATTCAATATTCATTTAAAGTTTAATCAAAATAAGCTCGGATCGGAGAACGGCTTCCAGCCGTTCACAATCCTGCATTTTTGCTACGCACGTTATTGAACGCAATGTTATACTTTACTTGTCTTTTTTCGGTTTGATAATTTGAACCAAAAGTGCATATTCTAAACAATTTTATGTCTAGAAACATTTTTGTTTCAACAATACCATCAAAATATGCATTGTTTGGGCGTTTGTCGTAATTTACACCCACTTGTCCTACTGGTGACTGGTTGTCCTAGGTGAACCAGAAGTAGATAGATAGATAGATAGATAAAATCTTTATTGCACACATATAGAGAATAACAAACAGAATAATATATAAAACAATGATTACATATGTACAAGGGCGGTCTTATCGCTGAAAGCGATCTCCTCCAGACAACCCGCACAGTTGGAATAAAATAAGGGAAAGCGGATAGTGCAACACAATAATAAATAGACTACATACACTTACATACTAATAATACATAAATAATAATAAGACAAAATATATAGGTAATGTATATATACAGATATATAAACCTACATAAAATAATACATATATACATATTCATAATAGAGATAAGTAGTATTCCCTCAAACGATTTTTGAAGACATTCATTGATTCGGACTGTCTAATGTCCCTTGGCAAATCATTCCACAGTGCTACAGTTTTTACTGTAAAGGAACTACTGTACGCAGAAGTACGACTTACTGGAAATTGCAACTTATTATCGTTTTTGGCCCGCAAGCTGCATTCAGCATTGCTACCCAGAAAATTAAATCGCTCCTTCAAGTATTGCGGCGTTGGAGGATAATATAAAATAGAATATAGAAGCGAAAGAGCGTGTAAATTTCTACGAGATCGTATAGGTAGCCACTTTAACTGAGCTCGATACAGAGACACATGGTCGAACTTACGAAGACCAAAGATAAATCTGATACACAGGTTTTGCAATCTTTCTAGCTTATTTAATAAAGTCTCAGAGAGATCCATGTAGCAAGTGTCTGCATAGTCTAATATCGGCAATAATAAAGCATTAGCCAGAAGAATTTTGGTTTTAATGGGCAAAAAGTTTTTCCACCGTCTAAGATATCCAACAGCAGAAAAAATCTTGCGACTTACCTCTGTCACCTGTGGTACCCAAGACATGGAGTCATCTATGATTAATCCCAGATTTTTGACAGTTTTACTGTATGGAATAATTGTACCATCAAAAAGAATAGGTGGCAAATTATCATAGGAAATGGAGGAAACGAAGTAAGGAGAACCTATGACAATTACTTGTGATTTTCTCGGATTCACATGAACACCAAAAGATCTACACCAAGCGTTAATTTTATTTAATTCTATATTAATAGACTCTATGGCGTCAACAAGGTTATTTACAGGAACTGAGGTATAGATCTGCAGATCATCAGCGTATAAATGGTATGAGGAAGATATAACAGAAGAAATAGAATTTATGTAAAGTGAAAAGAGAAGAGGTGAAAGAACTCCACCTTGCGGCACTCCAGACTTAACAGTAATGAAAGAGGATATGCTATTGTCCAAACGCACACACTGCTGTCGATTAGCTAAGTAGGTTTGAAACCAACTTATAACAGATGGCGACACACCATTAGTCACTAAGATGGCTAAAAGAAGGTCGAAGTCTACGGTGTTAAACGCGTTGCTAAAGTCCAAGAGAGCAAGTACTGTAAGGAATTTATTGTTAGTAGCAAAGCGAATATCTTCACAGACCTTAACCAAAGCCGTAGTAGTGCTGTGTCCAAATCTAAAACCTGACTGAAATTGAGTGAACATATCATGTCTGATTAAATAGAGGCTAAGTTGCTGATGCACTATTCGCTCGAGGACTTTGGATAGGAAAGGAAGGATAGAGATAGGTCTAAAATCAGACGGATTCGTAGGATTACTTACTTTAGGTATAGGTACCACGAAGGCTTTAGCCCAAGCAGTCGGAAAAGTAGCAGAAGATAAAGAAGAGTTAAATATATGAGATAGTATTGGTAGCACACAATCAAGTGAAAGGACTATCATCTTTCGGCTAATTCCATCACAACCAATCGCATCTGATTTAATAGCCATGACATGTTTCCTTATTTCATCACTAGTAACAGAGCCAAACTGAAACTCTGGTCCACTGTGAGCAGGCAAAGACCTCAGATAATTAAGTGTCCCATGCTTAGTTAATGTATCAAACGTGCATGCAGTTGTAAAGTGACTATTAAGTGTATCCAAATCTGCAAAATATATACGTTGATGACGTCGTCGACCAATACCAAGTGTAGCCAGAAACTGCCAAGTCATTGAAGAGTTATTCTGATCGATCGAAGAATGTATGTATTGTTTTTGCGCATCCCGACAAATTCTGTTACACTTGTTACGAAGTCTTTTATAACTAGTTAAGTTGGCGTCATTTGGACACAGTTTATATTTATTTTTAGCTGCGTTACGTTTAGACATAAGAATCCTAATTTCATTTGTTAGCCAAGGCGCCGGTAGATGTTTAATTTTAATAGGTCGAAGAGGAGCGTGAACGTCAAAAAGGCCAGTCAATAGAGAATTAAAGATGTTAAGTTTATCATCAACAGTGGAAGCCTCAAGAATTGCGTCCCAATCGATATTATAAAGATCAGCCAAAAATGTATCGTTATCGAAATTTCGAAAACTGCGTCTCATAACTACAGTAGGCTTAGCTTTGGGGGGACGAATCCTGAAAGATAAATAATAAGAAGTAGATAAGAACACTCCTCAGACTTTTTCCTAGTGTTTTCCTAGTGTTTAATAGTACGGACTGACAGACAGACAACAAGAATTTAAATCATTCCGCAGAAATGATATCTACGTAATTGATCAGTGTGATGTTAAACCAATAGGGCAACTTTATCCTACAAAATTTTGACATTTTTATTGCGTGTTTGCAAGTTTCCAATTCTATACGATACATTTTCGTTCTGTATAATTCGATTAAATCATTCGCTTTCGATCGTTGTTGTTATAAAACTATATGTCCGAGTAGTCGCGATTCGCGATCTTTTGATTGTTACAAAGTATACAACATGTTTTTAGTGAAATGTTCATTGTATAATAGTGTGGTGTTGAAATTAATAATTTAAAAGAGCAAGTAGCTAAGTAAGTAACGGCCGAGTGGCGCAGTAGGTAGTGACCCTGCTTCTGCGTCCTAGGCTGTGGGTTCGATTCCCACACCTGGAAAATGTTTGGGTGCTGAGCATGGATGTTTCCCAGTGTCTGGGTGTTTATATATATATTATAAATATTTATGTAGAGTATATATAAAATATTCATCAGTTATCATAGGTGCTATGATATCTGATGCATAACACAAGCTACCTAAACTTACTTTGGGGCTATATATCGATGTGTGTAATTGTCCTATAATATTTATTTATTATTATTTATTATTTATTAAGTAAGAGCAAGCGAGATCGTGATCTGGCTCGTTATGAACTGTTTTTCCGATAAAGCGAATTTAATGTTTTTGATTTAACCTATTAGATAATCGACAAAAAGAGAATGATCATTATTTATTTTTACAATTTTTGTGGAACGGCTTATTTTCTGTATATCATAAAGTCTACGTTTTTTTATCATCTACAAGCTGACCCTTGACTGCTATCACACCTGATGTTAAGTGATGATGCAATATAACACAAAATTGGCACTATTATATTAGTTGAGTGGCAAGGAACGCAAATGACAGTTGACAGCTGACAGCCGACATCTATGCACTCTACTTGTAGTACTAGTCCGAATATATTTGGAAATGCTTGCGGGATACGAAATCCATTTGCATCGCCCGATATTAAATCTGTCCGGTGGTTTGTCAGTCATAAATAGTTAAAATAAAGTCCCATAAGTATTATTTAGCTCATATTTCATTGATTTCCGTTTTACTTTATTTTTTTAGCACAATTTTAGTAGACTTCCAAATCAAATCCCAAAAGGAACGCTTCTCCTGATTATCAATATTAATAATACAAAATATTGTTTAAACCTTTAAAATAATAAAGTTAAGAAGACAATGAACGGAACGTATGGCGCCACTGTTCCTCTACATTTTTAATCTGTTGTGTATTAGTTTCGCATCGATCGTGACAGCCTGAACGTCCTACAAAGTGCTGCGGAAATTGACAATTAGTGTTTCATACATTATTGCCAAAAATCTCGCCTCTCGTGTGAATAAAAAAGGACTTCTATCGTCCGCACTTTACAAAAAAACCTGTAAAACTTTGAAGTGTACCAATTTTACAGGTAGGTTAGTATTATATTATAATTATCAGAATATAAACGGCTCAAAGAAGGTCAATTCTACCACCTTGGATGAGAGAGTAAGGAGTGAAAACCGACCTTACTGGTCCAATACGGGTTGCTAAGCTACGGATGATAATGTTTTAATTTCTTAACGATAACTTTCATTTATGTTGATGATAGTGACCGAGATGGCTTAACGTTCTCTCCAAGGCAATGAGTGTAATACTACCAACTTCCCGACTTCGGGCTTAGAATTTACTTAGTAGGCAGAAAAACAGAATTATTCCACCCAGAACTTGAACCTAAGACCTCTTAATCAAAGCTACATAGGCTAACCAATAGACCAAGGCAGGTAAGTATTATATAGCTCATACATATTTATGAGGTGGCTTAAAATGTTCCTTTATTGGGAAGTGGTTTGTCACAAAGGTTACTTTTTGTCTTTGGGGATCTGATACTTATGAAAGTTAAGCTGAAACGACTTTTAACTAAGGCCTTGATGATTTTCAAAGAAAAGTAACTGCCTTTTTATACCTTATTAGCTGTTTTTAAGAAATGGTGTATAATAATTGTCTAACATTCTGTATAATATTCTGCTTATCCTACTAATGTTATAAAGGCCAAGGTTTGTGTGTATATATTGATGGATGTTTGTCACTTTGTCACGCAAAAACTCCTGAATAGATTTTGATGAAACTTCACAATAATATAGCTTACATAATCATAATAACATACAGACTTTATTTTATCCCGAAATTCCCACAGGAATAATAACTACGCGAGAGAAACCGTAGACGTCCTCTAGTTTCTCAATAAATGCTTTGGTTCAGTGCTGTAGGTGAAAACCTACACCACAGAACCAAAGCATATCTTTATACAGAAGCAAATCACACGGATCGAAGAAGCCAGATAATAACACAATAAAATATTCATCGTCTAATGTATCGTCTATTGATTACGAGATAAAGCTCTAAATAAAAAAGAATCATCTGGGGAGCTAATATCAATTCTTATTGCGTCAGGTTGTATCGGCCTGTATTCTATTACAAATCATCCTTCAATATTCCAGTAAACTTTTACTTGTTGCTCATATATTGCTGGTTTATTACGTGTATTACTCGAACACGTTCTGTGTCAGTTGTCAATGTATATAGTTGGTATGTTTCCTGTTGGTCTTGGTACAATTTTTTCGTCATGTCGGACGTTTTTTAATATCCCCTCGGAGGCTGGAGAGAGCCGTCTATCTAATTGCTAAAAGTTTTCGTCGCAAGCGGACTCTTGTTTCTCGTAATTTGATGACGTCAGTTCTGTAATTTGAGATTGGAAGTCTTGTACTTGTTGAAAAAATTAATGTGAAGCAATTTTGAACGCGAGATTTTATTTGAAAACATAAACAATTTGAAAGTTGTATTTTGGTTAGAAGCATTTATATTGAAAATCTAACTGCTCCATACTTGAGGGGCAAATATATAAGAAGGGTTCCTGGTTCATTCCATCTTTTTTTTTTTTTTTATTTTATCGACTACAAGTTGACCCTTGACTGCTATCACACCTGATGTTAAGTGATGATGCAATCTAAGATTGAAGCGGACTAACTTATTAGGGGTAGAATGAAATCCACATCCCTATCGGTTTCTACACGACATAGCACCGGAACGCTAAATCGCTTGGCGGTACGTCTTTGTCGGTAGGGTGGTAACTAGCCACGGCGAAAGCCTCCCACCAGCCAGACCAAGACAAATTAAGAAAAATCTTAATCTTCCCCGCCGGGAATCGAACCCAGGACCTCCTTCTTATAAATCCACCGCGCATACCACTGCGCCACGAAGGTCGTCAGACAATTGTTGTAAAAAGATATATATACATGTTAGCACATTTTTTACACACTTTTCTTATTAGCCCATTATTGTAATACTAAACATTAACTCAGTACAGTAAATTGAGTTAGTATTTAGTATTATGATACATAATAGCACTGATTACATGGTTTCAGGAAATTTATACAGTTCACTTGTTGATTGTATTTGCTCTGTATACCCTATTTATTTCAAAAACTCCTTACATGTAACCACATCCTTTTATTCATTTATTGTAGCATTCATGTACATATAAATACACATGAGGCCCTGTTAAGGCGTCGCTAACATTATTTACATTTTTTTTTTTCTATCATTTATTTATTTACATTTCTTTTTAAATTTTCAACAATGCTTATAAAACAATTATAAAAACACTATTAAAAATTTATAAAAAAATCATTCCGCCTGCTGCGGGGCCCGGGAGTCCAAGCAACCGGTGGTTAGGGCTCCAGAGTGAGGAACCTCCTCACAATACGCTCCGTTTCAAGAATTACTGCCTTCTGTATCCGACCCTTGATCCAACAACTAAGCGAAAGCTTTTTAAGATGTTCGTCAAAGCTTTTCGCTATAAGACCGTTGACTGAAACGACTATAGGAACAATCATTGTTGAATCAACATTCCACATGGCGGTAATCTCATGAGCAAGGTCCAAGTATTTTGATACTTTTTCCTTTTTAGCTTTCACCAGATTATCATGTGGAACAGTAATATTTATTTTTACATTATTATTATTAATAAAGATATATATCGTTACATACATTAACACATTTATCATATTTATAAATTTTCAATAATTACAATACATTAAATTAAATTATATCAGGTCACTGAATATATTATTATTATTATTATTCTTTATTTGTATTCCACACACACAATAATAAAAAAAAAAACAGTACAGAGATAACTTAAAAAATATATATGTAGGATACAAAAGGCGGCCTTATCGCTTAGCAGCGATCTCTGCCAGGCAACCTTAGGCTTAGGAAAGTATAAAGAAAGAGACTGCAGGTGGTATACTTATAAAATATACATAAATTCAAATAATTACACACTAATACATAAACCAGACTACACAAATAGCACTAATATTAACTAAAATATATATCATAAAATAAACTAATATATATACCTACATTAATACATCATAGGAATAACATAAACTGATAGTCATCTTTAGTTTGTAAAATAATAGGATTTAACGGCCTTTTTAAAAATGAAAATTGATTTCGATTCACGAATGCCAACAGGGAGTGCATTCCACAGCTCTACTGCACGCACTGCAAATGAGTTTTTATAAAACTTACTTCGATGGTAAGGCATGCACAGAGTTAGGGCCCGACAAGGTCTAAGCTCAGATTGCACTCCCAGGAATGAAAATTTATCCTTAAGATATAAAGGAGAATTTTTATGAAATAGCACACAGTACAGAAGAGAAAGAATATGTAGATCCCGGCGACGTCTAATAGGAAGCCACTTGAGTTTCTGACGAAATTCAGATATATGGTCATATTTGCGCAAGCCAAATATAAACCGAATTGCTAGATTTTGAAGTCGCTCAAGTTTATTAAGTTGGTCCTCGGTCAAATCAAGATAGCTTGCGTCGGCATAATCGAGAACAGATAGAAGAAGGGATTGTGCAAGCATAATTTTGGTAGGAATTGGGAGAACAGAACGCAGTCGCTGCAATGAACTCAACGACATAAACGTCTTTTTACTCAGTTCCTTGATATGCACACACCACGATAATTCCTTGTCCAAATGTATTCCTAGGTTTTTTACCGTTTCAAAATAAGGGATGGTGACACCGTTACATATAATAGGCGGTAAATTAGCCCAATCTACTCTCGAGATTAAACTAGGATTGCCAATAATTATTGCCTTTGATTTAGACGGGTTAACTCTAAGCCCATACTGTTTGCTCCAAAGTGAAACTGCGTCAAGATCATAATTAATTGCAGACACAGCAGAGCTAAGGTTCTCGAGAGTAGAAGAGCGATATATTTGAATATCGTCTGCATACATGTGATAGAGAGAAGAGATAATTTGAGTTATAGAATTGATGAAAATTGCAAAGAGTAAGGGAGATAACACGCCACCCTGAGGTACCCCGGCAGAAACCACGCACCATGACGAAAAGGATTCATCAACTCGAATGCGTTGTTGACGGCCATTGAGGTAACTCCGAAACCAGTCAATCACAGATGGAGAAATGTTAATAGAGCGAAGCGAACCCAGCATAATATCATAGTCAACAGTGTTAAAGGCATTACTGAAGTCAAGCAAAACTACTACTGTGAGTTGCCTATTATCCATCGCCCAACGTAACTCATCAGTGACTTTCACTAATGCTGTGGCCGTACTATGACCGGGACGAAAGCCGGATTGTAAAGGACTTAGGATAGAGTGCTTATTAAGGAATAAACTTAACTGACGGAAAACCAATTTTTCGAGGACTTTTGATAGGAATGGTAGAATCGAAATAGGTCTAAAGTCAGAGAGGGATGTAGGACTAAATTTTTTGGGAAGAGGAATAATTTGAGCACTCTTCCATGCTTCAGGAAATTCACTAGAGAAGATGGAATAGTTTAAGATATGGGTTAAGACAGGAATAACGATATCATATTACGGCTAATGTTATCAGAACCGACAGCATTCGAGGTGACTGACAATATGCTCTTCTTAACATCGCATTCTGTGAATGACTCAAAAGTAAAGGGAAGATAATCAGGAGTAGATGCATTAGAAAGAATGTTAAGTGTATGTTCTTTTTCGACACTATCTATTGTATCACAAGTAGAGAAGTGATTATTGAGAAGTTCAATATCAATATTAATAGGATTGTTAGGGGAAGATCTACCAACTCCAAGTGATTCTAGAAATTTCCAGGTTTTAGCGGAATTGCCATTTTCAACTGATTTGTAAATGTGGCGTCGTTGAGCATCTCTACACAATGTATTGCAGCGATTCCGAGCCTTATGATATTTCGTTCGATTTGCATCAGAGTCAGATTTTTTAAATTTATGCTTCGCAGCATTCTTTTTATTCATGGATTTTTTTATTTCCTCTGACAGCCATGGAGCAGGAAGGTGTTTTAATTTGATTGGTCTTATCGGGGCATGCACATCATAGAGTTGAGTTACTAGGGTATTAAAAATCTCTACTTTCCGATCGACTTTATCAACATTTAGTATAACACCCCAGTCTAAGTTCAAGGCGTCCTCACAGAGGCGACTGTTATCAATCCCCGCAAAGTTACGCTTCAGAAGTATACTAGTTTTCGCTTTAGGAGGACGCTATTTGTAGGAGAGATAAATTAAATCGTGATAAGAAAATGCATCAGCCGGACATTGACCGTGCTTAAAGACGAATTCAGGAGAAGACACGATTATAAGGTCAAGAAGAGAAGGGGTACAGCCAGGAGAGTAATGAGTAGCAGCAAGAGGCAGGATAGACATGTTACACGATTCAACTGCAGACACCAACTTCTTGCTACGATAGTCGTCTTTGAGTAAACATGTATTAAAATCACCTAAGATAATGGAATGGCTGTACATAGGGACTACTTGTTCCAACAAAGTTTCAAAAGAGTGAAAAAAAATTAGATATAGATGGAGGACAGTAAAATACGCCAAGAAGAATTTTAGTTTGGGATAGAATAACTTCCAACAGCAAGTGCTCAGCTGCGTCGGTTGAAGGGGGCTGTGGAGACGAACTAATAATAGAAAAAGGAATATAGGATCGTAAGTAGATCGCCACTCCACCGCCCCCCTTACCCATCCGGTCATTACGTATCAATCTAAATCCTGGTAACGAAAAAGAGGTTGAGGGCAAAGAAGATTTAAGCCAGGATTCAGACACAAGAATGGCATGAGTATTGCGGGAATTGAAGGACGCAAGCATATCGGAGTAATGGGCCGGGATACTTTGTGCATTTATATGAATAACATTAAAATTTTTCACAAAGTCTGAGAAATGAGAATCAAGGGTTTCATCAAGAGAAAGGAAATCTGTACTGTGGAAACTATCATCACTAGATGACAACGACAAAAATATATCGCTATCTATACTGATATTTGACATATTAATAAAAGATTACAATACAAATACTTATATTATAATATAAAAATAATTAAAATATATATATATATATAATATTCAATACAAAAATATGCTATAAGAACTAACTTAATAATACGTACCTTTTCAACCTAAGCCGCCAGCTGCTATGTTAAAAAAAAAATAATATTTAAAAATACATTTACACAAAACTCCAAAAAAAAAATAAAAACCAATGATAAAAGAAAATACACAAAATACCACTAATAAAACTATTAAAAGGAAGACTAAATACAAATATCAGAAAATAAATTAAAAAAAAAACAACAAAAAAAAAATAATACGATTCACACATCTCGGAGGATTCTAAGTTACGATTTAAAATGGTAAGAAGTTGGTAAGTTGAACGCAACAGTTGTCAGATTTTGACAGTGTCATCTGTCAGTTGCAAGCAATATGATAGGTACAGTTTACAGTCATTGTTAATTTGTAAGTAATGTTTAAAAAAAAAAAAACGCAAACAAACTATTAAAGATTACCTACAATTTGCAAACTAAAAAAGTAGTAGAAAGTTAATAAACATACCATATGATAATTTAAACGATAAATACACATAGATAGACGTCCTATTGAGTGTACACAATCACAGCGAAGACAAAACCGAAAGACGATGAGGGGGTTATCGCCTGACAACTCTCTTCACTCTGGGTTTGTCGCCTTTGGTGTCCCTAGAAGCTTCGGCTGTTGCAATGGAAGGAGCAGCAGGCACGGACACACTCTGCGAGGGCGACGGGATCGCGTTCAACTCTTTCAACGAATTGATGCGGTGCCGCTTGCCATTGGAGTCAAGCACCATAATATTACCATCTCTGGTCCAGCACTTCGCCACTCCAAATCGCTGCCGAGCCGCTAGAAAAGTTGAATGGCGACTTTTTATTAAAAACTCTGATAAGGTCACTCCTGAGCCTTTCAACTTTGTCTTAGTAATGTATAAAAGTATAATGTCAAGTAATATAGTAATGTATAAAAGTATAATGTCAAGTAATGTATAAAGAGAATGTCATAATTATAATTTAGTAAAGTTAGTGGGGCAATAATATCCTAGATAAGTTTTCAATTACCTATTAGTATACCTATAAGTATTATTATAAAGTATATCCTTACTAATAATAAAGTCAAAAATTTGTACGTATGGATGGATGGATGTTTGTTACTCCTTCAGACAAAAACTACTAAACAGATATTGATAAATTTCACAATAATATAGCTTACATATCGAATAACACATGGACAACACTTTGTCGAGATAAATACCCACGGGAATGAGAACTACGCGGGTGAAGCTGCAGGCGTCCACTAGTATTAAATAAATACCTTGTAAACGAGTCAGTAATTGGTCTATGAATTTTGTGTGCAACCAACTATTTGACATAGTTTTCGGATACGAAACTTCCAAGTGCGGTTCAGTTTACAAAATAGTTTTATAATATTACCAGCTCAATAGTTTCTCGTGCCGTGCAGTTTAGTCTACGTCTTACTACGTTAATTGTAAAATAGTTTAGTCAATTATACTTTTCAACAAAGTATATTGAAAAATAATTATTTTTAGTTCATTTAGAATAAATTCATCATCAATAAAATTTTCAGCCTATTTCCAGCCTTCGGTGTTTACCCGATATCATACTGCGAAGCCACGGCCGAAGCCTTCCACTAGCCAGACCTGGATCAATTTAGAAAATTTCAATTTTCAATCAGCCCAGCTGAGATTCAAACCCAGAACCTCCGTTTTGTAAATCTACTGAGTATACCACTGCGCCACGGAGGCCGTCAAATCTCAATAATAATTGCAAAAAAAAACAACAGTTAAGTTGTCAACGACAACTTTTAGCCCAATTATGGCTTTAGATAATTATCATTTTTTATCTGTATTTTTTTTACTATTTTTGTGTCTATGTTTTGTTTATGTACTATTTCTATTATGTCTATTTCCTTCTGTATATAAACCAACATAAAATAAAATAAGTGAAAAATAATACAAGTGTCGCCATCTATTTCTCGACTAGATAATTAAATTAATAACGCGCAAACACGTTCTAAATACAAGCAAACAAGGCAGTGTCACAAGTGTCCCGGCCAGGGCAAGCAGGCGGTGCAATTCAATTTCCTCTAGATTTTTTCCGCAATCGAGATCGGCGGACAAACGGCGGCGCTCAAATCGACTCCGATAAATCAGAACAGGCGACTAGATTAAATTTCAAAGGCCCTGAACCCTCGGACACAATTACACGCGTTCAGGGTTGCGTTCAAGTTTGCGTTGAATTTTGCATTCAGAGTTTAGACTAGTTGTTTTTCGTTATCCTTCTAAGGGTTATTTGGGATACTTACTGGGACTGAATTCAGAATACCCCATCAAGGTATATTTGAAAATACTCGATTGTTCATCTTTACTATCGTCGTCCTTATCTTGTGAATGGCTGCATCAATTTTGATGAAACATAGTGGACACATAGCGGTCAAACTTATAGCATTCTTTTGGCGTCGTAGGTTAAAAATCAGAATCAAAAACAAAAATAAGTATAAAACAGTTTCAATGCCTTTCTTGAAATATAAATTGGAAGTCTGCTTATGTTGAACTCGAAAAGTGGTACATAAAATTAAAAATTGTATCATGTAAAATTTAATTTATGCTTGTAACAATGTAACATATTATTTCTGTTATGCCTAGTCAGTAAATAAAACATGCATACTGCCTAACACCTCCATCGTCGTTTTTGGCAATCGGTTAAAATCCAAACAAAAAATCATTTTTACAAGAAAAGTCACATCTGCGCATATAAATTGAAATTGTACAAAAGGCACGACAAATCTAAAGAAAATTGGTATTTAATAAATTGTTTATTTATTACACGATCGTATTTTCCAGACAACAGTCTTAATATTTAATTAATACCAGTGACAATCAACGTTCAGACCCTTCTCAAAGTGAGTTAATAAGTCAGACAATAAATTATGATAACTAAAGACGTATTAGGAGTAAAGAAAATTCGCTGATAAAATAACGGCCCCACCAGCTGCTGTCTTCGGGCATTACCTACTCGTAAAAAGCAGGGCGCTTGATGTTCACTCCGTTCCGAAATATTTTCAGTCTATGGAGCTGCGTGGATTGCGTGCATTCCTCAGTTGGTAAGTTCATTGTAGACATACTGGACTTACCAATATGTCTATAAATAGGGTATCGAAACCTTTTTGTAGGCTGTGAAAATAGACTACCCATGATGATGACGTCAAGAGTCTCTTGGTCCTGAATGTCTTGTTCTAATCGTATCTTGAAGCACCTTGTACTTGTCTAGCTCTCTGGAAAAATGTCAATGATTATGTACCTTAGCTTATAAAAAAACGTTGCTACAATTAAAACCTGATCAATATTTTTTTCATAACTGGATTTTAAACAAAAATCTACCGCCTATAACAGAACATCATGAAAAAGCTTTAAAATTTTTAATTAGCTAGAAATCATTACATATTACACATATGATAAACTTGCCTCGCAATTCAACCTGAAGTGTTAAACTTCAACAAATCAGCTGATAGACGCCAACTTCAAGTCATAAGCTTTTATAAAAACTTTGACACTCACGCACATATAAAATCACAACGGTTTTGTGTCTGTTACTAGCAGCTACCTGATAAATGGTCAACCGATATAATGTTTTGGGGCGAGGTCACGATTTCAATACTTTGGGGCCTCAACATTACGTAATATTAGCGGCACAAATCCTTTGAACCAAACGTGAGTACTGCTCGATGGCAAAAGCAAGTATGGCGGTAGAGTAGACGAATTGCGGTGAGGTTTGCGGGGGGCGACTTTCCCTCCCCGCAGTCACTTCGCTTACGGCAAGCGAGCGGGACGCACGCGCGCGCTTTGTTTAAAACATCGAACCGATACTGCTTGGCGACGACTCTGTAAGTACTATTTATATTTTTGTATGTAATATTATTTCGATGTTAAGATAAATGCTGTACAAAATTTAAGGTGTATATAGCGGTATAATCGTCTATAGCATACTGACATATAAATATATTGAAAAGGACTACAGTTCATAAGCTGATTATTATAAGTTTCAAAGGTAATAAATGGAGTAAAACGTCGCAAATACTCAACCAATTTGGCTGAAATTTGGTATGGACATTAACCCGGATTAACAAATATGTACTTGCAGATATGCTATCCTGTCAATTATTATATGCAAAATATGTATGTTCCGTAAAATATAAATCGAACTTCTGCTATTTTTAACTTTCTCTGACGTCAATGTTAAGGAAAAAGGAAACAACAAACTCAACACAGCTTTTTATAGCGTATATAGAACTTTGATAGATGAATGTGGCATTTCACAAACAATTTGGAGGCACGGTGGTGTTTCCGCCAAGACGAATCAAGCGCAAGGACACTACCCTTTCTCGAAGCACCTCGTCATTGGTTTGAGAACCTTTATAACTAGAGTTTGGATTATACGGAATTATTTTGACTGTTTTTCATCCAGCAAGTCCCACACATCCGAATGCATAAATACATTAATCAGCGACAAAAAATATACCAAAAGACCGGAAAGTTTGTTTATCTTTTCGCTAGATTCACATGGGTGTAATTACAATTGTTCTTGTAGTAACATATTTTGACTAAGCTGTAGAGTTTGAGATAAGCCTTGTAGAGTTAGAACATTTTACATGAAAATGTTTCTGGTGGGATTAAATTTACTTGTACCTAGACTAGTTACATCACAGTTGATATTTCTATTATCAACATATTGACGGCCCACTACAGGACCAGGCCCTCACCTTAAAGGAGAAGGGATATGGAGCGTATACCCACCACGTTGCGTATTGGCGGGCTAAGGGTGATAATATTTCATTTATTAACGATAAATATGAGATGTTGATGATAGTAACCGGAACCGACAGCTTAAACAACTTCCCGACTTCAGGCTTGGAATATACTGAAAATTTCATAAAAAAATTAAAAAAATCCATGACCCGACCCAGGGTTCGACCCGTACCAGGTGATTAAAGTCACATAGCCTAACCACTAGCAAATATTTCTAGCGGGTTGTTTTGAAAATAACATGCTCCAAATAATAAACCAAAGGTAGACTAACTTTAAAGTTGGCGTGTGTTCTGTAACAAAACCACAAACTGTCGAATAGATTTCTATAGCTAACCTCCCTCTACCTAACCGACAAGATATGTTTCAGACTATTTTGTGAACCACAATTTTGTGATTCATACGAGTTTATGTGGACCATGAGATTATATGAACTAAAAAAGAAATTTTTTTTTGACTGCAATCACACCTGATGGTAAGTGATGATGAAATCTAAGATTGAAGCGGGCTAACTTGTTTGGAGTAGGACGAAATACACACTCCGGTTTCTTCACGACATCGTACCGGAACGCTGTATTGCTTGGCGGTGCGTCTGTGTCGGTAACTAGCCACGGCGAAAGCCGCTCACCAGCCAGACCAAGACAAATTAACCCTAGAGAGCTAACCTTCGTCAAATTGACGAACACGAAATAGAAATATCTTTTTCTCTTTTCTTTGCGCGCGCTTATTGCTTTGCCAACTCTAGTCAACATAGTGTCCGCCAAGTGCTCGCAGGTGACGACGGAGTTTTGCCGGTAAGTACATGATTTACAGATATATTACAACAATGTTCGTCATTTTGACGAATGGTTAGCTTTTGTGTATATTATTACTGTAAGTAACGTACTCGTATTTATTTTTTTCGGTTTTTACCGATAACGATTCCTGCCAGATGAAGTTATTGCGAGGCTTTTATTAGAAGAGGGAAATATCGGAACAGCGGAGGTGTCCACATTGTGGACTGATACTAGGGAGAATAATGGAAGCTCTAAACAGAAGATTATTTGGAAGGGGATGAAGTAGAAAGCGATACTCAATATGAGCTTTCTGATAATGAAGAAAGTTTTCCATACCACCAAAATCGTTCTTCACCTTCGTCTTCGGTGAAAAACTCAGATATTAACTCGAGTATTTTAACTTTCTCACAAAGCAATACCCGAAGTCGAAGTTGTCATGTTTGATCGACCAGGAAGGGAATGTTTCAAATAGAGCAGCTGCAATAAATATTGTAGATGTTACCAGAGAACCAACGCGTACTCTAAGAAATATACCGGGTGTACAATATATTTCTAAAGAAACTGCGTGGCCGACTGGAAATGGTTACTATGCCCACACGTGAAAAATAAAATAAAGATATCTTGAAAGTAGAAGGATTGAAGAGTGATGAAATGGTCAAGGTGAAAGTGAGAGTCACTGGTCAACCAGTCTTATATCAACTGAAGCTACAAACAGCAGAAGAAGTAAAATTTGTGGTATTTGTCCCCACAGAAGAGGATATATTGCGTAATCAGCTTTGTGTTCACCACAAAATGCAGTGTGGTGAACACAAAGTTGATTTTGTACCACAAAAGTACTTTAAAATTTTAGGTTTTATATTTTTTCTAATAAAATGAGACTCTTATAATTTATATTTGTCCAAGAAAAGAAGGGATTTTTTGTTGTAAGTTTTTTTATAGTTTTTTTCCAAGTAAGGGTTTATTTTGACTTCAAAAAACTTGTGTGTTAGATTATAAGGAACAAAATAAATACTTTTGTCAAAATATCGAAAAATACTGTTTTATTCAATAGAATAATACATGTTTAACGTAATTAAACATTAAAATGTTTAGATATATGTATCGTTTTATAAATTTATATACTTCAAATATTGCTCGTCAATACGACGAATGGTTAGCTTTAAAGGGGTATATATGAAGGTTAGCTCTCTAGGGTTAAGAAAAACTCAATCTGCCCCGGCAGGAATCGAACTCAGGATCTTCGTCTTATAAATCTACCGCGCATACCACTGCGCTACAGAGGCCGTCGTTAATATGGAAAATGCTCGCGATAGTTTAAGCTTCTCCGTTATTTCTTTTAGCATATCACATACTTGAAAGTATGAAAAGTATTAAAGCTATTCTTTGAAGGGCTGATTTGGAGCTTAACCCCACCACACTTCTTCAATGTGGGTTGGCGGACTGGTACCTTATGTTTTGAGTCCGTAACTATACTTATTAAATAGTCAATAATGATAGTACAGGTCTCTGGGAGGCATGTAACAAAGCAAACTTTTTAGGGTCCGGATGTTACAGAGAACCTTTTGTAAGAAAGAAGGCTTCTTCTATTTTATTCCGACCCAGAGCTCCAATCCAAGACCTCATAACCACGCGCCACATCGGCTAACTACTGGAGAGACAAGGCAGGTCAAAACTTCAACGTAAGAATATAATATATTTTGTATAATAAGTATTCAGCAAGCTCCGTCAATTATAAATGATCCTTTCAGAAAAGTTTCCCTAAACAAAAAATATGATTTTTTGTCTAAATTCATCATAAATCCTCTCAATGGATTTCGTAAGAAGGATTTTCCCCAATTAATATTGTAAAATTGATATTATAATGGCCTCGGAAAATTGTTATTCAATAAATTTTCATGAGAAAAATATTGTTTTTATTTTTTTTTCATCTAAATAATACCAGCACGTGTTTCAATTTTGTTTTCTGAACTTTTGCGGAAAATTGCAAAATAACTACTTTATTTACTAATGGACACCGTTCGAAACATCGGGTACATCTAGTTAGTCCATGCGACTTCGGAATACAAGGCCATAGATTCGAGTCCTGGGCTATAAAATAGTGATTTTTATTTTGCATCATGGTGTTGGATACTTATCTTCTCTCATATAAGGAGAGAGGCTAGTTCCTAGCGAACTTAACTCCGTGCCATGCTGCCTGCATGCGAAGGTTTTTCTTGGCCTTCACTCACCATCACGTTGTTCTGTTACCCGCTATTTAAGCATACATGTTTATGGTATAGGTATATAGTCGGCTAGTGGTAAGGTTAATAATAAAATAAATAATAGTACTAGAGTAGCCACAGATAAACTTTCTCTGTGTGTATTACTTAAAGAAAGCGGCGTTATACGTACGACTGACTATCCAATTCCGACTAATTTGCACTGAGGTAAATCTGCGCATTGCAAAAATGCGCATAAATTTGCATTAATATTAAATATGAGGAATTATTTGAAATATCAAAAACATTTTTTTTTTTGATATTTTTGTAAATGGTTGCTTAAAATCTGACAAAATTTTTTTTACGACAGAAATGTCTGTTCCTTTCTGTATATACTCGTCCACTCTTACATATAATCCTTTGTGCTGTTAATGTTTCGGCCGCACAATAAACGATCATAAAATTAAACTCTAAAGAGTTCTCTACCTATCTATCTATCTACAAGAATTATCTTCGCTAATTCGCTTAAAAGTAGAAGGTATAGGAATGTGTTACGAGCGCAAACTACTCCGCTTGGCTAGTAAAAGTCACAAGGAATGTTCACGGGGCCATTTGTAGCTGGGAAATCGCACAATTTTCACTCCTCCGCTGAAACAGGGAAAACTTTGAGATTTTCACGCTGTTTCAAATGTTATTGGATATAAATTAGGCTCTACTTTAACCAAGAATAAGATAAGTACCTAAAAGGATTTTCCATGTGAACATTTAGATAACATTCTTGAGGTCTTAATTTTCAAAATATTTCGTAGAGCTCCTTGTAGCTTATTGACATTATATACATCGTTAATGCTAATTTAGTCAAGGGTTGGATACAGAAGGCGGTAATTCTTGAGACGGCGCTTATTGTGAGGAACTTCCTCACTCTGGAGCCCTGACCATCGGGCCCCCAAAATTCGCGGGAGTGGCGGAGCAGATTTTTTTATAAATCTTTAATAGGTTTTACATGTATTTTTTTTATTAATCAACATTATTGATAATTAAGTAAAAAACGCTTTAATAAGTGAGAGAATCAATTTAGTCTTTATGGATTCAGATCATGGTAGGGTAATTATTGAACAAGGGATACTGAGATTACATGTCTTAGAAATTTCTAATCAATTTTTTTAAATTAGTGGTTCTACACCCCCATGCCTCAGAGAGCATGTTAACCCGTCGGCTTCGATCATTATCATCCCCATTACTTTGAGAGTAATCTGGCTCTGGCAAAGACGCCAAATTTTCAAACCAAGCAAATTTTCCGGTACAGTTTCGACAGAAACCGAGAGGGACGGGGGTTTCATCCTACTCACAAGTTAGCCGACTTCCGTCTTAGAAAGCATCTTGATTTACCATCAGATATGATTGCAGTCAAGATAAGAAAAATGCATCACTACCATGGTGTTCGTCAAGCACAGAACACTAACTTATTTCAACACAGACTAAACTAGTATTTGAAGTACTTTAATCTGCAGCAACTGCCCGTTAGGACGAACTTGCCGAATTCCCAGCGTAAACTACTTTCAAGTTTACCGAATACTTTGCTAACTGGCGCATCTGTTTTGCTACATAACTTTCCATTCACTACGTCATAACATAAAGACAGGGCCCGGTTTAGTGATACAACTTAATATCAATTGAATTATTCCGTTTTATGACAAACTTAGGTACGACTTATTTTTGACTATGACTATAAGAAATACAACCGAGTTTCAAACTTGATATGTGATACATGAATTTAGCTACAAAAAGATTTTGTCGAAAATTATTTTTATCATTTTCGACGACCTCCGTGGCACAGTGGTATGCGCGGTGGATTTATAAGACGGAGATCCTGGGTTCGCTTCCCGGTGGGGCAGTTTTCTTAATTTGTCTTGGTCTGGCTAGTGGGAGGCTTTCGCCGTGGCTAGTTACCACCCTACCGACAAAAACGTACCGCCAAGCGATTTCGCGTTCCGGTGTGATGTCGTGTAGAAACCGATACGAGAGTGTGGATTTCATCCTGCTCCTAACAAGTTAGCCCGCTTCCATCTTAGATTGCATCATTACTTAACATCAGGTGTGATAGCAGTCAAGGCCAACTTGTAGTCGATAAAAAAAATCTAGCTCTAAAACTTCTTGGAGGGCTTAGGTTGATAATGTTTTTGAATCCGTAACTTCCATTATCATATGACAATTCTAGACTATTTTAGCCTAATTTAAAGGGTAATTACAAGAGAAGATTTGAAGCCAGGCCTTACCTGATATTCTCTTTATTACTCTACTAATTAAACATTAATTGCACTTGCAAATTTATGTTGTACAAACAAGTAAGAAAATATTTAAACTACATAGCGCATTCTGGTCTTTATTCGGTCAGTCTTTGTTTTACTTTATTATTTTTATTGCTTAGTTTAATTTAGTATAAGTCTGATCAAATAAAAATATTTTTCTTTCTTTCTTTCATTCTTACAAAATAGATTTACAGAATTACAATAACAATTTTAAAGAAGATGCAAATTTTATTCTTCAACATACAAAGCTGTTCCAATGCAGTTTCGATTAAGGATTAAGGTGATAATGTTTTTGATTCTAAATTTTATAATTACTAGCTATTAATGACAAATACCAGGATTGACAGTTTAACGTGCTCTCCGAAGTCCGAGAGTATGAACCATCAACTTCTCAACTTCAGACTGCTATTGAGAAATTCGGAAGAAATAATAGCAGAGTAATATCACCCCGACCTAGGACTCAAATATAGAACCTCATAATCTGAAGCCGCATAGGCCACCACTAAACCAACGAGGCAGTTCAGTAATACAATTCAATATCAATTGAATACAAAGTTTTCCATTTTATGACAAACTTTATTGCTATTTACTTTTCAAGAACATCGCCGACTTTTCAACTCCGGGCTGCTACTGAGTATTTCTGAAAGAAAAACCGAATAAGTTTAGAGTGAAAATTTCTTCAGTCGTGTATTTGCTGAAAAGTGATCGTAAGTGAACCGTGATGGTTCCGCACTTGGGAAGGAATTTATAAGGCGAGGTTTAATGGGGATGTTGGAAGAGGAATACTATGGTGCACGTTCCTAGATCAAATCCAGGACGTTGTTACTGCCTCTACGTATTTTTTGGCCTCCTTGGTGCAGTGCTATGCGTGGTGGATCTATGAGACGGAGGCCCTGGGTTCGATTCACAGCAGGGCCCATTGAGGTTTTTTGAATTGGTCCGTGTCGGGCTGGTGGTAGGCCTCGGTTGTGACTAGTTACCACCATACCGACAAAATCGTACCGCCAAGCGATCCGGTCCAATGTCGTGTAGAAACCGAAGGTGTGTGGATATTATCATACTCCTAACAAGTTAGCTCGCTTCTCTCTTAGATTGCATCATCACATACCATCAGGTGTGATTGCAGTCAAGAATTAACTTGTAGTGGATAAAAAATGGGTGAAAGGTTTAATAAAGTTAGAAGAAGCGAGAGAAATATGCAAGGAGCGTGATGGTGTATATGAATGTATGTATGTAATAGGGGTTAAAGAATGAAATTGCCATTTTATTGTAATAGGTACTTCGAATTGACATAGAACCTTCATGGTTTAAGATTTTAAAGTGAAACTTTTTTCATACGGTACCTGTGTAGTTCTTCTTTTAAAAAATGTGCAACATTTGATTATCAACTTTCAGTTGTTTTTTTTTTATTCAGCTTAGACAATAAAGATGGATACTTCAAAAACTCGTGTGATTTGTGAATACGAGTTCCGACGCGGAATTAACGCGGCAGAAACACCTCGCAATATTAATGTTGGTTTTGGACTGCTAATGAACGTACTGTGTGATTTTGGTTTAAACGCTTTCGTGATGGAAACTTCGTTTTGAACAACGAACCACGTGGAAGACGGCCCACACAGGTGAATAACATTGATAACATGATTTGAAAGAGATGGTGGAAGCTGATCCAAGGCAAACTACCCAAGAATTACCGGCATGGTTTAACGTTACTTTACCAACAATATTGACTCATTTGCGTCAAATCAATTATTATTTGACTGATCATGAAATTAAGGAATATTGGATCGAATTGTGACATGTGATGAAAAATGGATTCTTTACGATAATCGTAAGCGGAAAATGCAATGGCAGACCCCAGGTCAAACGCCACAACAGTGTCCTAAATCGAAGTTTACCAATAAAAAGGTAATGGTAACTATTTGGTGGTCTCAGCGTGGTGTTATACACTATAACTTTCTCCGATCTGGTCAAGCAATAATGCCAGATGTCTACTGCGCCGAACTCCGAACAATGATAGATATGATGATAATAAGATAGAGCATTATTGCTCCATGATAACGCGTGACCTCATACAGCACGAGAAACCGTTTTAACTCTACAGGAACTGCAATTAAAAACCGTTCGTCACCCTCCATATTCGCCAGACCTTGCTCCAACGGACTACCATTTTTTTCGTGATTTGGACAATTTGCTACGTGATAAAAAGTTTTCTTCTCAGAAGGCAGTGCAAAATTATTTTCACACAGTTTGTCGAATCTAGATTACCAGAGTTCTATCGCAAAGGCATAAATGAGCTTCCTATTAGATGGTAGCAATGTATAGTATTGGTAATTATTTTGATTAAATAAATATGTTAAATTTAAAAAAAACGAATTTTTATTTTTCAGTACAAATAGTCAATTTCATACTTTAACCCCTGATATATACGTAATGAACTTCCTCAAAGTAAAACCTACTGCTATTCATTAATTGATATTATCAAGAGACTCCCGTGTTCTTGTGGAAGTGTACTTAAAACTTGCTAATTATATTACGTACAAAGGGAATAGAGCGGTTGTACGTATTTCAATCTCAATTTTCGTCAGCCTCAAGCGAAACTTCGCCGAATGCGGAACTTTAAACTACTTTCAAGTTTCCGGAATAGTTCGCTAAACTTTCGCATCTATTTGCCGTACAATTTTGTCCAGTGTCTGGTAAATAGCCGCTGGGCCTTATTGAAGTAATGCTTAACTTATTAAATTATTCAACATCTCCATCACAATAATCATTCTATTAAAGGCTGTCTACTGGGCCTCTGTTCTTTTGAGGAGAATTTAACAGCAGAATCGCGCTCCATTGTGAAATAGTTTATTAATGGTGAATGTTTGATTCCGTATTGATCATCAGATGTTAATGATTATGAGAATTTCTTGAAAAAAGGAAAGCCTTGTATAAGTAACATGATTGCATAACCCAGAACCTTATGATCTTAAGTAACATAAGCTAACCGCAGAACAAACGAAGTAAGTAAATTTTAGTTGGGAATTGGGTGGCGTTAAAGCTCCTTCCGTTAGGCCATCGATCCTGGTTATCATTATTAAAGGCTTCTTTTAAACACACTACGACTCTTCTTTTGACGACCTTCGTGGCGCAGTGGATTTATAAGACGGAAGTCCTGGGTTCAATTCCCAGCGGACCAGATTGAGATTTTTCTTAATTTGTCTTAGTCTGGCTAGTGGGAGGCTTTCGCCGTGGCTAGTTACCACCCCACCGACAAAGACGTATCGCCAAGCGATTTAGCGTTCCAGTACGAAGTCGTGTAAAAACCAAAAGTAAGTAGTTGTAGTTAATAAAAAAAAAAAAATATTGTAAAATTGATAATATTATAAAAAGAGCAACTGTTGAGTTTCTTGCCGGCTCTTCTCAACAGGGCCTGCCTTCCGAGCCGGTGGTAGAGTCACTACAAATAGTCCAATTTGACGTTTCAAAAGTGCTTGTAATAAGCCTACTTGAAATAAACGATTTTGAATTTGAATTTGAATTTGAATTTGATGAAAAAAAACACTAGCTACTGCCTCGCTAATATGCTTTTTTCTTAAACTTGGCTATGTCACGGTGTCATTTGTCTTAATCATCAGATAGTGACAGTTACAAAATCATAATATGATCATACTAAGCCCATCAATCCACCATTTACAGCAGCAGCATTTAACAGCATAGTGAGTTTGAGCTTTATTTTATTACTGTGAGCTTACAAATAACAATAATTATATGTATTTATATGGATGGGGGTAGGACCTGTAGTCATAACATACGTCGCATTCTAGTTTGTATTAACTTCAGATATGATGTATTGTATCCCAAAATATAGCAATCTTAGCGATATTCAAAGCTAGTGGATGGCTGGGAAAGGTAGCGTAATATCGCCTCGTATGTCGTTACATAAAGGTTTCCCTTAAAAATGGACGCGGTTTGTAATGTCCGTGTTTACCATATTCAGGTAGTTCAGGTATCACGAGGAGATATTATTTTTTATTGACTTCAAGTTAGCCCTTGACTGCAATCACACCTAATAATAAGTGATGATGCAATCTTAAATAAATGCGGGCTAATTGTTAGGAGTAGGATGAAATCCACACCTCTTCAGTTTCTACACGACATCGTACCGAAACGCTAAATCGCTTGGCGGTAAGTTTTTGCTGGCTGAGAGATTTCCTTCCATTTTATAAATCTACCATGCATACCATTGCGCCATAGAAATATCTTGGGTATGGTATAATCCTATCTACTAAGAGTATTAATTAAAAGTCTTGATTTTTGTTAAATATAATAAAAATATAAAGAAGTGTCTTAAGCCCAAATAAGTGTTCATACATTTTCATATTATTACTATTCAATAAGAATAATTTTAAAATGAATTTTAAAGCTTTACATTTCTCTTGAAAAATTGTGATAGTAAGTATCGGAGCAAAAAAAAATGTTATTCTAAAACAATGAAAATCATTTCGTGTGCGAAAATCTCCACCGCGATCTTCACCAGTTATTGAATTGAATACACATGCTCACACAAGAGATACGAGGGGTACGGTATTGTAAACAAAAACAATAACACAGACGGTATTGAGTTTACGTTGAATACAAATACAGAATTCGTATTCAACACGCACTCTACGAGGCTTACGGCACGATAGATTGGGTCTATTATACCCCACAATGTTGCGGTCTCGGGGAAATTGTGGGCCGACGGACGCAGGTTGAGTCGGCGAGGAAATATCATTTCATGCATCAATGACTGTGAAAAATAACCCTTCTTTGTCATTGTGATACTTTTATATCCATCGTGGTGTCAGCTGTTATGGCTTTAACGAACAAGGAACTTCGTTCAAAATATACGCCAACTGACTGCCTCATTTGTCTAGTGGTTATTCTATGTGGCTTTGATCACGAGGGCCTGGGATCTAATCCTGGGTCGGAGTTTTTCATTCTTCCATGAAATTTTCAGTCCATTCATATTCCGGGATCGGGAAATTATTGGTGATACACACATTATTACCCTAAACCTGCCAACTACATTGGAGTAGCGTGGTGGGTCTACGCTCCATATCCCTACTTCTATAAGGAGGGAGGTCTGGCGCTGAAGTGGGCCATTAATAGACTGGTAATGATGATGATGATATATGCTAACTAATATTAGCACCATTCTTTCATAGGACTGCCAGCCGTCGCTATAAACCCTTACGTAGCAGAGGTATTCGTTAGACGCGTACTAAGTAAATTTTTATTATATAAGTAGCTGTATATGTATGTATATTTATATAATATAGTATGTATATATATTTATATGTTTAAACTATTTGTGTATTTTTATTGTGTAGGCCCAATGTATATGTAGGTATATTTTATTTTTTTTAATATATATACATTATTGCACTATCCGTTTTCCATAACTTAGAGTACTTCAATGAGGGTTGTCTGGAGGAGATCGCTTTTAGCGATAAGACCGCCTTTGTACATTTTATTTTTATTTTTGTTCTGCTTTTGTGTCTCTGTATCTTTTAAAATGTGCAATAAAGAATTTATCTATCTATCTATCTATCTAAGTGGATTGGGAAACCGACCCGATATCGTTATTAACTAACCTATAAGGTATGCATCGTCTAGGTAAGCGGGCTCCTCCATAGGATAGATACATCAGTGCTTACCATTACAAAAAAAATTACAATAAATTATTTTAAATCATTTATATTAATGCTAGAGCATACCTACACATATACATTTAAAACTCACATGTATACGAGCTTATGCTTGCGACTTTGTCTACGTGCATAATTTATCACCTAGATGTGTTAAAAATAGCATGAAATATATTATTAAAATGGGAACGGCTGAGACTAGTTTCAAACCCATACCCACAAGGGCGTGAAGCATCTCCATGCAATGCAGCGTGATGATGGAAGAAAACTGCGAGTTCATGACTAAGGGCCCCGTTTGGGTCCGAAACTAGTTAGGCATTTTTTGACAGCAGTGACGAAGTGTCAATTTCAATTTCAATTTCAATAATAAGGAAAACATTCGCGATAGTTTAAATTCTAATTTAGAAAATAGCTTAAATAATTTTCAGTCCTGCCAAATTTAGATACGTTTTTCATAAAAACAAACTATGAAAGTCGAGCTAGACATTTCAAAGTAATTTACACTTTTCTATACTTTATTGTACGTTTTTACGAAAGTTACGAAAGAATCAACAATTGTATAATATTGATAATTCTTGAAACTTTTGTAATATCGAAAGCAAAACGTACAGTAAGCAAACAAAAATATGCAGCAGTAGGTAATAAGCAATTCATCCTTTCAATAATACCGTTCATACATTAATTCATAGAGGAATTCATACATCATTCATACATCGCTTTCTTATAAATATTTCTTGCAACCAAAAATGACACGAAATGCTTCTTCGCAACAGGTCGTGAGTTCAAACATTAATTCAAATTTGTATTTTATTAAATTAACTTGTACAGAAATCTAGGTGAGAAGGCATATATGGAAAGAGATTAATATGCAATAATCCATCAAGTAAGGTTATGCACCCTTACTAAGAAATATAGAATTTAATAAAATAAATTATTGAATTATGTGATAGCAAGACACATTATAATATAAATATATTAACATCTTCATATAAATATGCCTTGACAGCTTGGGCATTTACACAATAAAATAGAGTTCTACTCGGCTCTAACCTGCATACCAACGAAGAGTGTTATAAAATTGTCGTAACTGTCTGGATATGTGCCACCCAAGCTTTCTACTTTAAGGACATTACTTAAAACCAACAAAGTGCTTTAAAAATTAAATGAAATGAAAATATACTTTATAAACTACACAATACATTAGTACATAACTAACTATAATTAGATACTAGAATTTACAGTAGCACAACAGGCGGTCTTATCGCCCACAGGCGATTTCTTCAAGGCAACCTGAATAAGAAGCTACTATGAATAATTAAAGAGAAGGTGAGAGTGTAGAAAACAAGGAACACTTTGCTATGCTACTTCGTTAACTGAACTTGGATGGCACCAAATTTATAGATATTAGACTTAAGTAATTATTTTTTACTTTTGATTGCATTTTGAAGTTGGTTTTATTTTATTTTTATTTTTAATTCATTATTCCTGTATTGAAAAATATAAAGCAATTAGTCAAGATTTGTTTATGGTTGCATGAATTTTATCTTCCGAAACTCTAAAAGTACTTGAGTTATTTATGGACATAACATTGATAATAGGGTTCTAATCGAAAGACGTTCACGTGCCAATCTAATAACTTTGCTATGCTACTTCGTTAACTGAACTTGGATGGCACCGAATTTATAGATTAATTTATATGCTTAAGTAAATTAAAGTAAATGACTCAATTATTTTTTACTTTTGATTGCGTTTTGAAGTTGGTTTTATTTTATTTTTACTTCATTATTCCACTTTTCAACCTACGATCAAACAATTTTTAATTATTCTGATATTATAAATTTACGCATTAAGCGCAAATACGCTTAACCTATATTTTGTATTCAATACACGCTCTATACACGGCTGACGGTAACAGCAGATTGGGTCTATTATACCCCACAATGTTGGGGTCGCCGTGAAATTCAATGACAGTACACGTGGGTTGAAAGGTTCGGAAATGCCTCGTGTATGAGGGTACTTTTAAAAAATGGTACATCGTTGAGTCGATATCTCGTAAGGTCTATTGTGTGCCCAGATTATGGTGTCGATATTTTGGATATCTCTAAATATACTACCTCTAATGATGGTAACTGATATCTCTAAATTATAGAATAGACAGCAGTGCTAAATGTTTTAGGGTTTCTGAAAGTAATTGGATGCTTTTTTATCGCAAGTGACATAATGTAAACAAAGATTACATTAAATATATTAATGTAGTATACTTAAAAGCGTGCATGCATGCATTTTCGAATTCTCGTTGAGACAAATATCTTAACATGCCATGGATTCACCGTGCCTGATGCCTGGTCCATCGTGAGACTTGCGACACGGATGTAGGCTTGAGGTACCCTTTATAACCGAACAACGCTCGCCTTCTCTGCTCGAAATATTCTCTCTGCCCAACCAAATCTGGTAGGATTCTGCTAGAGCAACTTTGGACTTACGTTCTACAATGGAGCTATATAGAACGAAATAAAAACACGTAATATTCCCATTTTTTGTCTTACTTTGTTTTGTGACTAAACAATATTATAATCATATTATAATAGTTAAATATTATTAGTTATGATTTTATTATAAAAAGTTAAAGTTCGTAATTAAGTTAAATTTCTTACAAAACCATTTAATTTGAATAAAATTTTATTGCATATAGTTATTTATTTAAAGGTGATTAAAACAATACTTTTTAATTTGGATAATAAAAAAAAACTAATTCCACACGAATAAAGTCGCGATACGCCGCTAGTTGTAATATATAGGTCACATTACTCTTAGAAACCTCTGACACGGAAATACACCGGAAACATATTTTATCGAAGAAATCGTGGGAATACCTTTTAAAAAAAAATATACTCCATCTTTTTTGTATTGATACCTCGCTGGGCTCATTGTGTGCTCAGATATAAAACGATGATTGATAGCACCAGATCTGTTCGCCATTGTATCGCCCAACCAAGACCCGGTGATATAGAGGCTTAGGGTCTGTTGAGTTTTTGTTAAACTGTTTCTGTTTTTGGCTGTAGTAACCGGTTTAAGATTTATAGAATACTAGCAGTCGCCCGCGACTTTATCCGCGTGAAAACCTTTTAGGTACCCTTTTAATTTTAAAGACAGACTTTCATATAAAGTGTGCTCTTTTCCCGCTACCCCTCACAATTTTATTTTTTTATAGTTTCCCGTGAAGCAATATCCTCCGTCCCGTTCCGTGTACTAAAGATCTACATTTTTGTACAATATTGTACTATATTACAGTAATATATAATTATTATGGCAAGCTGACGTGTATAGCTTTTAATAGTCTATTTCACTTTTGAGTCTAGCTTTCATAATAAACAAAATAATTTACAATCCGACATGCAGATCTAGAGATAAGCCCGTTTAAACAAACCAACAAACTTTTTCGTATATTATATAACTATGGTCTGCCATGCCAAATAAATTGAAAGAAAAGATCAAAGATCAAAGATCGAAATCTCAAAAAATATCAGTACCAATATGTTGACCCCTATTCAGTACGTATTACGTACGTAGTTGCGGCATTGTCATGTTTGTTATAAATTTTGTAATATTTCCGAAACTATATAACTAATTAACATACTGCAATAGGCAAATCTTATCTCTATAATATTCTTGTGATTATTAAATAATTTATTTTGATAAGGATTTAAGTTTAGTTGTATAAATAATGAAATAAACGTAAGCATACGAATTAAATGATTTTTTAAAACACAAAAAGATATATGTCTGCCAAAATATAAAAGGTAGACGACTTAACGTGTTCTCCGAGGCACGGGGGTGTAACAACATTAACTTTCCGACTCCAAGCTTAAAATTTTTATTTCTTAAAAGAAAATAAAACTCAGAATTATTCCACAACCCGATCTAGGAATCAAATCCAGGACCTAGTGATTTAAAACCATGTAGACTAACTACTAGACTAATGAGGTAGTCCACAAACACTTCTTATAACACTGGGTATAACAGTAAACACTTCTAATTGGAACTATAATGCTTTCGGAATATCAGGAAGTAACCCGATCCTATTTAGATTCAACGCTCACGTTCCAAAGGGCGTATACCAACCAGATATTGGAACAATATTATCCCATAGTGTTGCGTTCTAGGCGAAATTGAATACCATTTCGAGACGGGGGTTAAAACGGTTCAGAGATGTCTCCTTATAAGTCGACAGCTCGAGAGAGCTTTTAAACGCAGAGCTTTAAATTCAATAGAGCTTTAAAGCTAAGTGCAAATCTTCCATATTTTAATAGTAATGTTAAGAACTAAAATATACCTATTATAAGTTGAATTAGTATACAGGTACCTACCATTAAAACAGGCAGACTAAAATATCCAATATCAGCCCATTTGAATTCACTTCTTGGCAGTGTGCCTTTCTGTGGTAGAGTCACTACGCATTGACAGACTTGATTTTTCAAAAGTTCCTGTATTACCTACTTTCATTATCATCATCACAGACTATGGACTTACGCTTCTGGACATAGGCATTTTTAGACACTTCCAAACACAACGGCCCTGAGCCGCCTGTGGCTTGCCGCTGCCTGCGTCACGTTTATTGCCGTCAATCCATCTAGTGCGGGTCGACCAACACTGTGCTTTCCATTCTAGCACTTTGGGTCCCCAACGTTTATCAGCTGTCCGAACCACATGCTCCGCCCATTGCCACTTCAGTTCTGCGACTCGCTGAGCTATGTCGGTAACTTTAAGTAAATAAATTTTAAGGACCTAATATAGGACTGTCTCTTAAAGGGCTACTTGGAGCTTGTACCCGCCATGTTGCGCTTATACGGTCTGAAGAAGAAGAAAGAAAACTTGGGTTTGCATTTCCTATACAGCCAATGGTTCGACAAAGAGTTCTTTATATGCGTCAATTTGTGAAAATAATCGCCGTTTAATCTTTCAATAATAATCGGAGAAGTATTGGTTCTCCGTCTGCTATTATTGTCTTATAATGGTGTCTGTGATAAAGAACGGGGGTTATTTTAAAAAGCTTAATCGTTTTACTGTATTGAAAGATTAAACGGCGATTATTTTCACAAATTGACGCATATAAAGAGCTCTTTGTCGAACCATTGGCTGTATAGGAAATGCGAACCCCAATTTACATTAGGGGCTCATCACACTTACACGCATAAAGCCGCATTTGAACCATGATAGTAAATTTTGATTTGCTAATTAAAAGAGTCTCGTTGGTCTAGCTGTTAGCTTAAGTAGCTTCATAGATAATAAAATACTAATAGATCGGAGTCCAGGCCGGGATATAAAATATTGAATTTTTCTTCTTCTAAAAAATCTCAGTAGTTGGAAACCCGGAATTGGGAAATCCATCCAACTTTAAGAATTTCTTAACTTTCAATGTGTCCTTAATAATACAATATGAATCCTCAATCATTCGCCTGTAACTATAAAGTATCAAAAAGGTATGTAACTTTTTGATGCCTTTGATGAATAAGGAATGGCTTGATGATTTGACCTATTTTTGATCTGAGTTTGATAAAAGTTAGTTAGGTTTGATTTAATATTTAAACGTTTAAATTTCATATATTTTATATAGTCTGGTCTTCAACTATAAATAATTGCCATCATAATATCCGCAAAGACAGAATGTCTAGGTAGTTACGTTAATGACAAAGCAATCTGATGCCCCAGAACGTTTTAATAACAGGCTTACCTGTTATTGGCAGGTAAGCCTGTTATTAAATAAGGCCAGGCAATGAGAAGATTACCTCGATTTATAAGACATTATTTTGTTTTTATCCCCTCATCGGATTTTAAACTCTATAATTACTCTATTATACACAAATACAACGTGTCAAGAATTTTTAAACGATTTTCTAGTGTTAAAGCGAAAATATAAAGCAAGGTATTTAACTCAATTATAAAACGATTTGCGAAAAAACTAATAAGGATTGAAAAATAAAATACAATGCACTCATATTATTTCCGAAAATTAAGTGAATGGGTAGAAAAGAGTGGGTAGAAATTTTAAATTAATAATTAGTTAGCATCTATTATTATATACAAAGCGTGTAATGGACGAATATAATAAGTATGTACTTCAAGGTAAAAATCAGAATAAAAAGTACATTTTAAACTGTTTCATTACAAATGTGAAATAACGAAAAAGGTAAAGCATAAATACGTACTCCATGCAAATAAGTGTGATCAGTCCCCCAAACCGTTCAGTTTTCAGTAAATAAGAGCATGTAAATGGGTCGTTCGTTTCCCATCGAATTATGTGTATTGTTGACGGCGGCGACATTGTAACGCGCTTTCAATTGTACTGTAGGACTCCCACTCTGAGAACTCTTAGGCTGATGTCAGACTGGCGAAGAGCCGAAAAGACTCGTGACGTCATTCTTATTGCTTATAGCAAATTAATCTGTATGTTCCATGTTCATTACTGTTTCTCCATTTCATATTTGTATTACACAACTATTTACCATAGTGATTTAGGAATAGAGATGAATATTATAGTTTCTAATTGACAAATTTGACGCGTCGCTTCGCTTCCAGTCTAATTTGGATGTAAGAGTCTTTGAACATCTTACGGAAGATGCATCGCGTATTATCGGTTACGAAACATTAAAATAGACAAATATGTATAAATCATTCAAAAACTAAAACGATGATGAGTTAGTGCGTTGTATGTAGAATTTTGCACCCCTTACAGTTCGCGCGAAAATTCGAGTTTAGTGAAAGCCTCTTGCTATTTATCTTCTCATATATAATTTGTAACTTATGGTTGAACGCATTCCACAGAGATAGATTATAATCTGAAATAGCGCAATAGCCACATTCAACTAATGAAAATGCGAGATATCTAAAAATAAACAAACAAATCATATTAATGTTGTGGTGGCTGCGTATACACACACACACACCAACGTTTTCAATAAAATGTTGACTAAGCATTATGTGTAGCGACGGCGGGCGGATTTGCCCGCAGTATAGTTAATCGTTAACGGGTAGCCAGTAAGACACAACGCGTAATAAATAATAGTGAACAGTTTGTGTGGCTACTCATTTACTAACCTGACCCTAGCAGAGCACATTACTTCAGTCAACCTATAACATACAATCAACCCCTAATATGTGTATTATCACCCAAATAATCAGACTTACCAAAATCTTTCCTCTTTATATAAATCTCTTCATTTCTTATTTGTACTTCAAAAGATACTGTGCAAAAAAACTGACTGAAACGTTCCCATTATTACCCTATTAACTTTTCCTGACACGAAAGTTTCCCTAACAGAATATCAGCGCGTCCCGGTAATGATATGACGTGTCGGCCATGTCGGATGACGGGCTATTCGGGCTATTCGAGCTATTACCGGCCGCTGTTAGACCTGCCCGTCAATTAGTTACAGCCGCTCGACCTAACGTGGCCACGAAAAACCGTTGAAAATATTTTTTACGAAACATTTTTTGGTAGAATCGCTATTTTCTGGACAAAAAGATTAACAAAATGTATGGTTACTATAACTCTCATAATATAAACTCTCAACTGATTTAAATGATTCAATGCCACATCCACTTACATTTAGTCACGCCTGGTCCGTAAGGGATCCCTTTACTTTAAAGAGAAGGAGAATCCAGGAGAAGGATTACATAATCCTAACCACGACATCGTAGTGGCAAAATTTTAATGTAATTGGTAAAAAATATTTTTTTACGGGCATCCGCTCGTAAGAAATAAATAATTTAATCACAATAATGATAATAATAATTTATTATGCTTTACAGTAAAATGTACTGTTTTAGAGTACCGTACGAAAATGAAGATAGTTTTTTGTACAGACTAGATGACGTAGCCATTATTTATCGATTTTTCTAAAGTACAGTGAAATAACATATTCTAAGTAATTTTTTTATTTCAAAAAACCCGGTTTACACTCCATCCGTGGACTGCAGCTATTAAGAGCGTGAAGTGCGCACGTCCAGCCCATATCTCCCGCCATCAGTCCCGCGCCTGTCCTCACTTCACCCTAGCGCTAATTGGCTCACTTAGCGACGAATGTTTCCGCTCGTTCCGTGGGCTGCAGCTATTAAGAGCGTGAAGTGCGCACGTCCAGTCCATATCTCCCGCCATCAGTCCCGCGCCTGTCTTCACTTCACCTCAGCGCTAATTGGCTCACTTAGCGGCGAACCGAACCGTACGCGTAAGCGTACCTTACTGAAAGATTTCAAACCACTGAAATATGTAAAATATGTCCCACTACACTAACAGAAAAAAACTATCAGTCGACATCCCGTCGAGTCCAATACGGTGTGCCACAAGGTAGTATCCTCGGTCCACTATTATTTATTTTATACATTAATGACCTTCCGTCAGTGATTTCCCAATCGGTAGTGCTTTTTGCAGATGACTGTACAGTTATCTACGAAGGACACGATGTGGCAAGCTATGAGTCTAAGATTAATGAATCGATAAATCTAATAATTGACTGGCTGGTCAAAAACAATTTAAACATTAATCTAGAGAAAACTAAAATTATGAAATTTAACTGGGAGCAACATGGACTTACAAATCTTGATATAAATCATTTAGGAATTGAAATTAATGAAACAGATGAGACCAAGTTCTTGGGAATGATAGTAGACAAACAATTAAATTGGAAACCACAGATTGACAAGATTTGCAAAAAATTATATTTTTTCTCGTTTGCTCTCTACAAATTAAATAAAACAGCTAACTTGCAAACACTGCGTGTAGAATATTTTGGGTATGTAGAATCGATTTTAAGGTATGGCGTAATATTTTGGGGAAATTCAGTTGACAGGGAGAAAATTTTCAGGGCTCAGAAAAGATGTATTCGGGCAGTAAAAAACCTGCACTGGACGGAAAGCTGTAGGCCATATTTTAAAGACTTACAAATTCTAACGTTCCCCTCTCTTTTTATATATGAAACCATTGTTTTTGTGCGTTGTAACATCACTTTATTTAAAAATTTAAAAAATTTGAGAGACCCTTTAAGGCTCTGCATTCGTCCAGCAAATACAGCTAAATTTAGAAAAAGTATATTTTGCCTTTCAATCTTAATATATAATAAATTATGCAAAAATATTAAGAATATAAGTAGCTTAATGACATTTAAAAACGCTTTAAAGACATTTTTAATTAATAAATCATACTATTCGATCCAAGAGTACCTTAATGACACAACCTTTTGACATATTTTGACAATCTATCTTTTGTAATTTTGTTTTAAGTTTTATTTAATGGCATTGACTTGGTATAATCTTTGACATTTATTATTACTATTATTATTATTTGACATTTATAAAGGTTTGCGTTATTTTGACGTAAGGACGACATTGGAATCTAATTTGAGGGAACATCTTACTGAATAGTTATTTTATCAATCCATATAAAAGGACTACAACTACAAAGATATCTGTCCTTTTGTAATGAATTAATAATATTTAATTGTAATTAGAATTATTAGCTTTTATTTAATTTACTTGTTTGTTGCATGCTCACAAGGCGGAATTTGGATGATTGTTTATTTTTTATCTTATAACACCTACTTGTACCCAAGTTTGCAATAAAGATTGATTTGATTTGATTTGATTTGATTTGCGAATGTTTCCGCTCGTTCCGTGGGCTGCAGCTATTAAGAGCATGAAGTGCGCACGTCCAGCCCATATCTCCCACCATCAGTCCCGCGCCTGTCTTCACTTCACCTCAGCGCTAATTGGCTCACTTAGCGGCGAATGTTTCCGCTCATTCCGTGGGCTGCAGCTATTAAGAGCGTGAAGTGCGCACGTCCAGCCCATATCTCCTGCCATCAGTCCCGCGCCTGTCTTCACTTCACCTCAGCACTAATTGGTTCACTTGAGGTAATGGCTGCAAGTTTTCACACTATCGAAGTTACAGCGCCTCTTAGCGCTTTTCTATTTTATGGAATTTGCAATGTAATACTTGATTTTTAATAGAGGTGAATGTGGATCCACTTTATATTGAAATTTTACTTATTTGCGGGGAAGCTCGAAACAAGAGTATATTTAACCTATATTAATGTTTATATGTGTTAATTCATCATCCATATGTCTTGATAAGTCAATCGATAAATAATACGTCATTAGAAGAAACAGAAAGACAGATAGACCAGTGCATATAACTTTTGAAACCAAAAAATCGCAGTAGGATGAAACCCATTGGAAAAGAAGGAAAATATTACAAAAATGAAAGGAAAAATAAATTACAGGTGATTTGAGGTCGGGAACGGGTAAGGTTTTAGGGGTAAAAAACGGATTTTCTCCTCCTTTTCCAATAGGTTTCATCCTACTGCGATTTTTTTTTACTTTCTATTGTTTTTAAAGCTATCTGCACTGTTCTAAGACGTGGCGGGGGACTTTGGTTGAAATATGTAAGGATAAGGATATAAAACTAATAAAGTCGAGCAAACACAGCATTACTGCAGCATTGAGTCCAAGCATAACTGTGTAAAAATCAATGGGTCTAAACCCCACATCTCCTCTTCGTTAAAATTAGTCTGATAACACCGATATCCAATCTTCCTTATTCAAGAATTGATTCCGGGTAATATTCCCTCAAACCCCACGCCTAGAGAAAGTATCAAAACTAATCAACTATCAAGCGCCTATCAAGTATCAATATACTCCTAATATAGTTCGGGCATGCAATAAACTACAAGCTATTTCGAACCTTTTTCAAATCATTCCCTACTCCATAGGGCGTGTAACCACAGCAGCGGTCAAGCGAATATGGACTTTAACACCTATGTGTTATAATACAATGTTTATGCAATAAAATTGTTTGTAACGAAATAAACTTGCACGTACGTGCCCTTAACAACAAATATTTCAGGAGAAGGGCTGTCAACCAATTTTATTTTATTTCATACAACCACCAACGTTTACAAGAAACAAGTTTAAAAAAATAATTTTATCTGAAAAAGTTTGCCAACAATTTAGACACTTCAAGACAAATGGCCACTAACTTGTTGTTAAATGGAAATCACTTCTTTTAATAGCTGGATCAAATTTTACAGAATAAATAATGACTTAATTTAAAACTTTATTATAAATAATGACTCTTCTGGGACTAGGTGCACTTTAAGGCCCATAACCTAAACAAAAAATGCACTAAATATTAATCTCTTCTATTCTATTATTAAACTATTTTTTCTTTGGATCTTAGTCGTTGGGCAATTAATGTCACTGAAATTATGTAATATAATTAATTAAACGCAGTTTAACTCTATGCAGTTTTGGATATTCTATTTAACGAATTTAAACGGCCTGGTAGTGGCTTTTGGATACGATTGACAGTTTATAATGCGTCGACTAAAGGAATCGTATCTCTACATATAATACCACAGGGGTGGCAACCCTAGTCGGAAACCACAATCATGGCCTCTTATTCGTCTGGCATTCAATTCGATTGCGAAATTGTGTGTACCTTTTTCTCCGATACAAATTTACGTGTAATAAAGTTAATATTTTCACCAATATTATATTCCCTGTACTACGAAATATGTAGGCGCTACTTTTTAACTCTTATTTTATTAACCGACGAAAAAAAACGGAGGAGGTTCTCAATTCGACACGTATATAAATTTTTTTTATGTGTGGCCACGCATAACTTTTTACATAGTTGTCCGATTTTGATAATTCTTTTTTTATTAGAAAGGACACAATTCCAAAATGGTCCCATTGTTATCATGTTAGGATCTGATGATGATATCCTTGGAAAATTGAAGTAGTAAAGCAGTTTGCGGATTCTAGGTAATATCTCCAAAGTAGAAACCTTGGCTGGCACCGACTCCTAGATATGCTTAAGTAAATTAAAGCAACTAAATGACACAGTTATTTTTTACTTTTTAGTGCGTTTTGAGTCGGTTAGATTTTTTGTTAAAAAATTTTTCTTTTATAAATATTTTTATACAACTATGTGTTTTTACTTTTTTATTCTATTTCTTCTAGAATAATATATAGAAAGAGATAAAGACGGAATCGACACTCAATTGTTGATAGATGCCTAAAACTCAATTAAGCTGTGCTTGCTTGCCAAATGTACACAAACAAGTAACCTACACATATTTGGAGGAAAATTGTAATGCTTGGTAGCAAAAATAAGCATGGCCTAATACTTTCTCTGACTAGCTTGAAAATGCCTTGATCTTGTTTTTAAATGTGAGATATGACACTGGTAGTACAGCATTTTCTGATCAATACACATGTCTTTAACTTTGTATGCTTCACTTTCTTAACAAGATGGAAGATGAATTCTGAAAGCAAGGCCCTTCAGGCGTGATTGTCAAGCACACCCATACTTATTACAAAATCTATAAAAACTTACTTATCAAATTCTTTAATTGGTTACGGAAGATATTCCTTAGTAATTAAGACTGGGAACAAAAACGTGGCGCGATATGTCAACCTACAGAATGCTACACATAGGTACAGTTCCCTGTCCTTTCCACATATAAAACGCCCTTCAGTCGAGATCCTTTCCATTGTGTCGAGGTTCTATAGAGTTTTTATGCGGGCATTTCGCACAGCCTTTGATATGACGTCACGATGTATTTTTTTTAATATACATTGATGACTTTTTAACATGATGAAGAGTGTCGCTTGAGTGATATTTCATTCCTTTAGACAATGCAACCTATAGCTGATATAATAACCTATCTATAAAAGTATTCTCGTTGACTGCCTCGTTGGTTTAGTGGCTAGCCTACGTGGCTACGATCACGAGGTTCTAGGTTCGAATCCAGGGTCTCCGGAATAATTTTGAGATTTTCATTCTTCAATGAAATTTTAAGTAGGTACATACCAAGCCTGGAGTCGGGAAGTTGCTGCTGTTATACCCCGTGTCTCGGAGAGCACGTTTTGTTTTTTGTGTTCTCATACATTTTTTGTTAATCATTGCAAAATAGTAGTGGAGGACTGCAATCTAAAACGGAAGCGGGCTAACTTAGGAGTAGGATAATATCCTCACCCTTCGGTTTCGACTCGACATCGTAAACGAACGCTAAATCGCTTGGCGGTACATCTTTGTCAGTAGGGTAACTACAAACAAAAAACTAATTAACTAGCCACGGCCGAAGCCTCCCATCAACCAAAATTTAATTATTTAATTTTATCACTGCTGCACTTTTAAATTGGTAATTTTATTCAAAATCATTCAATTTTTACTCTCTCATACACCGATAACAAAATAAGCTTAAATTACTACAGTATAAGTATTTAATTTTGTTCAATAATAAACATACGAAAATTTCAAGTTCAATTATAAGTTAGTTATTACAAGTTATCGGCACGTAATCCATCCACGAGGCAGGTACGTCGTTATTATTGTAGGCAAAGTAAACACTTCGGGCAGTGAGCAAAGTGTTATTTTACGCCGTCGTCCAATTATTGCGCCTATCAGAAATGGATTTTGAAGCTTAACATTTATCATGTGGTATTTACATGCTACGACACTGTTTTAAGACGTAAATCGTGTTCAATAGGACACGACTTGTCTTATTCCACGTATTTATCTTTGTACTGCAACAAGCATTCGTTAAGTCGACAATGATAAATAATTAAATTTTAGTATTGGTACTGATCGAATTGCTCCCAAAAATACTTAATTAACGTCGATGACAGTGCAGATCAATGATATCTTAAGTTAGTCCTAATGGAATCTATGGCCATAAGCACATTGGTTTCAACAAATTTATCATTGATATTACATGTCTAGACAAACACTCTGGTCTAGCGGTCAATTGGTTTTTCAGTCCAATTAGTTATAGCAGATTCAGAGATTATATAAACAATCTTTCAGCTTTACCATACGCGTAACTGATTTTACTAGATCACGCCCGCTCTTACACCCGCGTAGTTCTCATTCCCGTAAAGTTAGCTTATAAATTCATCATCATCATCATCATCAGCCTGTATCAGTCCACTGCTGGACATAGGACTTTCCGAGAGCGCTCCATCACACACGATCCTCTGCCTTTCTCATCCAGCCACTTCCCACTACCTTTTTGAGGTCGTCGGACCATCAGGCTAGAGGGCGTCCTATACTGCGCTTAGTGCTTCGTGGTCTCCACTCCAGAACACGCCGGCCCCAGCGACCATCTGTTCTGCGAATTATATAGCTTGCCTATTGCACTTCAACGTGCCCTTTGAGCTATGTCTACTACTTTGGTTCTTCTTCAGATTTCCCCATTATGGATATAGCATGGATATAGATATATATTATTTTCATGTATAAGCTGTATGTGTAGTTTCATCAAAATCCATTCAGTAGTTTTTCTTTTGCGTGTAATACATGAGAATAAAATTTTATCACATAAACACTGATATCTAGACTATTCTTGTAATTATTTAAATGAATACGACATATCGTATCTTATTCGTTATATGTAAATGGGCCTAATTACTATGATTGCTATAACGTAAATTATTTGTGGGTACGTTACTATACTAGTTTGTTATTAGCGATGCGTAAATATTGGTTAGGAATATAACTTGAATTCTTGTAATATAATGTTTTGGATGCTATTGATAACTACAAAAAATGGATATTTGAACAATTCTTGTATGATCATCATCATCATTATCAGCCTATTAATGGCCCAATACAGGGCCAACCTTCTTTTTTTTTATCGACTACAAGTTTGCCTTGTCTGCTTTCACACCTGATGTTAAGTGATGATGGAAGCAAGCTAACTTGTTTGGAGTAAGATGAAATCCACACACCTTTCAGTTTCTACACGACATCGTACCGAAACGCTAAATCGCTTGACGGTAGGTCTTTGTCGGTAACTAGCCGCGGCGAAAGCCTTCTACCAACCAAACCTTTGTCTTAAATTAAAAAAAATCTCAATTTGCCCCGCCGGGAATCGAACCCAGGACCTCCGTCTTATAAATCCACCGCGCATACCACTGCGCCACGGAGGTCGTCAAATTCTTCATTATATGAAAGGGTATATCGAGCCCGCGTAGTTCCACCATGCTGCTCAAATGCGAGTTGGCGGGATTAGGGTTATAATGTTTTATTCATTAACGTTCACTATTAGATGTTGATGGTAGTCACCGGAACTAACTGCTTAACTTACTCTCCGAGGCACGGAGGGTGTAACACCACCAACTTCCTCACTCTGGACTTGGAATTTACTGAAATTTTCATAGAAAAATGAAAATCTCGGAATTATTCCGTGACCCGACCCAGAATTCAAACCCAGGACCTCGCTATTGAAGCCACATAGGCTAACCACTCCAGGCAGTTCAAATCTATAAATAATCATTTTTAGCCCAACATTGTTCGCATCAGAAAGAAACTTCAGTACATTATTGTTATCTCAAGTAATATTACTAATGAATTTCTCTTTAGAAAATGACTTCTACTAACTAGAGTAGAGTATAGTATTCAACTCTCGAAACTAACCAGCACTGATTTGCAATTCCGAGAGGTCTGTTAAAGGGGTACACATTTAAACCAATCCCCCAGTGACAGGGGACTTACCGTCCATTCTCTATAGGTAGAGCCTTCCTTAATCTATCTATTATTTTGTACATTCTACTAACTTCCATAGATAAAATAAAGTTTGATGGCCAATGGTGTGCGTAGTTAATTTATAACGGAGTACTTGGGTTCGATTCCCAGAAGGGCCGATTAAGATTTACTAAATTGGTATGGATGGTGGGAGGCTTTGGTCGTGACTAGCTACCGCCCTACTGACAAAGATGTACAGACAAGCCATTTAGCGTTTCGGTTCGATTTCGAGCAGAAACCGAAAAGGGTGTGGATTTCATCCTACTTCTAACAAGTTAGCTCGCTTCTATCTTGGATCGCATCATCACGTACCATCAGTTACGATTGTATTCAAGGGCAAATTTGTAATGTCACACACACACACACAAAAAGACATCAACATTAAACTTATAACAACTCTCTTTTTGCTTTGGTAGTTAGTTATCAAAATCAAGTTGAGTTAATTATCTCTTTTATGCAGCTGTCAAATAACTAAGAGAGAAAGTTAAATAAAATTTTTCAAAAAGGGAGGAGAGGTATGTAATCCTGTGAAATCCGCACTTTATCTTGGAAACTTTAAACCAACGTATCAGCTGACCATAAATTAAGACTAGAACTTAACCGGAACTTTACTTTTCTTGGAAAAACTTCCATCGCGATGCTCCTTCCATATAAATTACTTGCATATTAATTTTCATAAGTATTTCATATTTTTACTACATTAATTCTCATTGAAAAGTTTCGGGACCTTTTCAACGACTCTTCTTTTGAATTTAAAGTTACACTGAAACTAGTTCCGAAAGTATAAATTAAAGAAATGAATTTCAAAATATGAAATAGATTTCGCTTCAGAGAATCAAGGTGAGATACTTGGAGAAGTTTTTTAATTAAAAATTTTTAAGACGCTTAAAAACTGCTCTGTCATTTACATAGTTTTTACTCGTAACTGTGATTTATGATATTTTCACTTACAAAAATTTTAATAGTGTTTTGTATAATACCATTTATATTTTACAAGCATTTATACTCACTTCCTTCGGCACTACAACCCTTTGTGGGTTTTGGCACTTTTCTCCATTTGGGTCTGTTCTTGACTTCAATTGCCTAATCTAAAGCAATTTTGTTTATTACTATTTTTGATTCTGGTTTTTCTTTGTAGGATATGTGGTAGGTATTGGAATTAGCCTAACCTAACCTAACCATGGTTTTTTCTTTTTATTCCATGATACCCATCAGTCCAACAATTAATTAGTTAATCCAACGAGGCCAAACATTGTTAACACAATTTAAAAAATTCCCTAAATGAATAAATAAAACGATTTAAAAAGGCACTTATCGAGAGATGTTGATAACCACGAATTGAAGAGTATTATGGAAGCGGATCCATCGCAAGTCACGTCAAAACAAGCTACAGGCTGTTGTGTTAAAGATAAAGATTTAGTCCACTTGAAGCAAATTGGGAAGGTGGAAAAGCTTAAAAAGTGGGTCCACCACCATTGCTATAACTAGGGCAGTGCCAGCGATGCCGAGGCACCGCAGGCTGCAGACCCTGGAGAGGCGCAGAAATGATCAGACCATATATAAACAATATCTTATTAAGAGTCAGTTACGAGTCTGTGAGGCGCTGGCACAGGGCGCACAAAACGCTGATTACACCACTGTCCGCCACGTCAATTCCAAATGTCGACTTAATAATAGGGGTTAAAGAATGAAATTGCCGTTTTATTGTAATAGGTACTTCGAATTGACATAGAACCTTCATGGTATAAGATTTGAAAGTGAAACTTTTTTCATACGGTACCTGTGTAGTTATTCTTTTAAAAAATGTGCAACATTCGATTATCAACTTTCAGTTGTTTTTTTTTTATTCAGCTTATACAATAAAGATGGATACTTCAAAAACTCGTGTGATTTGTGAATACTAGTTCCGACGCGGAACTAACGCGGCAGAAACAGCTCGCAATATTAATGTTGCGTTTGGAAAGGGAACTGCTAAGGAACGCACTGTACGATTTTGGTTTAAACGCTTTCATGATGGAAACTTCGATTTGAAGAACGAACCACGTGGAAGACCGCCCACACAGGTGAATAACAATGATTCGAAAGAGATAGTGGAAGCCGATCCGATTCAATTTACCCAGGAATTAGCGGCATGGTTTAACGTTACTTTACCAACAATATTGACTCATTTGCGTCAAATCAATAAAATAAAAAAATATAAAAAATGGGTGCCTCATGATTTGACTGATCTGCAGAAAGAAAAGCGTGTTGAAACTTGCGTTGCCTTGTTGAATCGATACAGAAATGAAGGAATATTGGATTGAATTGTGACATGTGATGAAAAATGGATTCTTTACGATAATTGTAAGCGGAAAATGCAATGGCTGACCCCAGGTCAAACGCCGCAACAGAGTCCTAAATCAAAACTTACCAATAAAAAGGTAATGGTAACAGCGTGGTGTTATTCACTTTAGCTTTCTCCGATCTAGTCAAGCAATAACGACAGATGTCTACTGCGTCAAACTCCGAACAATGATAGTGAAACTAGCAGTGAAACAGCCCCGACTTATGAATCGATTCAATTTAAAAAAAACAAATTTTTATTTTTTAGTACAAATCGGCAACTTCATACTTTAACTCCTGATATCTTAAGTTATAAACTAGTGTAAAATAACATTATTACCGCGTTGTAACACAAAGGAGGTACTATCACATTTACGATGAAACATTTGACTCTTCAAGTTTACTTAATTTTAAACACCTTGGTATAGTCTAGGAGACAGCCGTTTCTTTTATAACGTAACTTAAACTAATATTACCCTTAAAAAGTTCATAAAATTTGTCAAATCATTTGTTAAGTTGCAAAGATTCTTCGAAGAAATTAGCCTCTCTTTTTCCATCCAAGATTGGAAATTATAGAATACAAATTGTAACTTGATTTTCAAAAGACTGCTGCAACTGATAAGTTTCTTGCCAGCTCTTCTTGGCAGGATCTGCCTTCCGTACCTGTGGTAGAGTCACAAAATAAACTGATAGACTTTCAAAAGTGATTGTAAAACAGCCTATATCATAAATTTTAAATACAAGTGGCATACTCGTATAACAGTAAGTATAAAATAAAATAATATTTAATATGCAGCATTTGTCATCGGTACAGTCGACGAGAGAGATTACCCTTTTATTTCGCAACTTAAACTGAGACAATGTACTAAATATTGATATCACCTTTCAACTATATGCCATTTGTGTCTGCAAACTTGCTAAATTTTAAACACCTCGATGTAGTCTAAGATGCAGTCGTCTCCTTTATAGCACAACTTAAACTGAATCAAGGATCAAAATATCGGTATCTCAACGTAAGCAAGAGCAGTAAAATTTACGATGTACCATTTGTCACTTGCAGTTGCAAGCATGCTTAATCCTCTGTATACCTCTATTTAGCCTAAGAGGCAGTCAACGCTTTGAAATTACAATTTAAAACGAGTACTAAAATAATATTCCATATGACATTACAAACTCTATAGATTTTTTAATCCTTATAGATGAATCATCATCATAATTGATTTAGACACATTTTTTCAGTCTGAAAATAGTCGAATCCATTATTTTTCAAAATTATATGAATTGTATGTATATTATATAATACATATATTATATGTATATTTATACATTTTTAATATATTTTCTTTGCGATTCAACTACGAGTATGTCCTGTTTGTTACTGCAAGCTTGTCAATTTTAAACATTTTAATATAGTCTTAGAGACACTGTAAACTGTTACATCACAATTTAAACTAAAACGAAGTACAAAGTATTTGTATCGGAGCGTATCTCAGGCACATTTAGAATGCACCTTTTGTCACTGCGAGTTGTTCAATATTTAATAGCACTTTATAATGTATGAGACAGGTGACACTTTTATATTGTACTTAAGCTAGAATTCTGAACGATGTGTCAGACAACGATATTGCAACGTTATTTAAATTAAGTTACAGTATTTTTTAGTATATTAAATTTTAGAAACTGCAATCAATCCAATTTTGTGGTATAAAATATTAAAAAATATTATTAAAAAGTATCTATGATAGAGATACTTTTTAAAGTATTTAAAACTTTTTAGATACTCTTTAATAAGAAAAATATGAGTACAGCTAGTTTACCTTCATTTTTGTAGTCTTAAGTGGTAAGGCAATGAGTGCTATTGAAAGTGAAAATCGTGAATTAGTCTTTCAGTTTATCGCGAAAAGCCAAGCCGACAGACGTCGCAGGTACTATTACTTATTATAAAATATGAAATTACTTTAACGTACAATGGTTTTAAATGCTAATTTAGAAAGAAGAAAGAAAGAAGGAAACATATTTATTAATGCAATTATGCCACACATCACAACTTGTTTATTAGTCGCCAGGACAATACCCTACGATGAGTTGCGCAACCCAGAAAAAGGACCCAGCTCAGCATATTGCTGCATGCTCTTAAAAAAAAAACATGCAACACTGATTTTCAGCTAGGCCCTAGTCATGGTGCCGCCACGCACAATTTTAATAAATAATTTAAATTTATTCCTTTCAAGTATTTTGCAAGCAGTTTTAAAACGTCAAGTTTGATTTTGAATCGATTGAATTATTTGTAATGCCTTTCTTAAATATTCAGAAGATTCTATTGCGAAAACCGAAAAAAAAGCTTAGTACTGATATTTTCCTAAGCCCAAGGTTGCCTGGAAGAAATCGCTATTAAGCGATAAGGCCGCCTTTTGTACCTACTTCCTCCATAATATTGTTTCTGTATGTTTTTTTTTAAACGACTTCAAAAAAAAAAGGAGTTTCTCAATTCGACCGTATATATTTTTTTTTTTTTTTTTTATGTGTGTTCGCGCATAACTTCGTCGTTTATGAACCGATTTTGATAATTCTTTTTTCGTTGGAAAGTAGATAGTCCGGTGGTGGTACCATGACCAGGAAACCAGGATCTGATGATGGGATCCTGGAGAAACCGAGGGAAACTTTCAAAAATTGTAGGGACAACAAGTACGTTTGTTAACTTTTCTGGTAAGTATTTAAAAGCACTACAATTTGATGAAGGTCTGGAGTCGATCTGATGATGGAGCCGATCTACATATAAGAGAACTCCTTGACGATTTACTGCAGTTACCTTGTGTTTGGGCTCAATTTATTTGTCTTGATAAGAACTTTACATTTAAATGGGCTGTGACTGTCATTGAGGGTCTGGTGATGAAGACGAAGTACAATTAAGGGAGCTTCGTAACGGCTTACAGTAGCTACCTTGTGTTTGGGTTTGATTAATTTGTCTCGATGAGAAATTTATATTTAGATGGACTGTGACTGTCATTGAAGGTCTGCAGATGAACACGAAGGACAGTTAAGGGAGCTCTTTAACGGTTTACAGTAACTACCTTGTGTTTGGGCTCGATTAATTTGTCTCAATGGGAACTTTACATTTAGATGGGCTGTGACTGTCATTGAGGGTCTGGCGATGAAGAAAAAGGACAGCTGCGGGAGCTCTTTAACGGTTTACAGTGGTTACCTTGTGTTTGGGCTCGATTAATTTGTCTCAATGAGAACTTTACATTTAGATGGGCTGTGACTGTCATTGAGGGTCTGGCAATGAAGAAGAAGGACAGCTGCGGGAGCTCTTTAACGGTTTACAGTAGTTACCTTGTGTTTGGGCTCAATTAATTTGTCTCAATGAGAACTTTACATTTAGATGGGCTGTGACTGTCATTGAGGGTCTGGCGATGAAGAAAAAGAACAGCTGAGGGAGCTCTTTAACGGTTTACAGTAGTTACCTTGTGTTTGGTCTCTATTAATTTGTCTCAATGAGAACTTTACATTTAGATGGGCTGTGACTGTCATTGAGGGTCTGGCGATGAAGAAGAAGGACAGCTGCGGGAGCTCTTTAATGGTTTACAGTAGCTACTTTGTGATTGGGCTCGATTAATATGTCTCATTGAGAAGTTTGATAGGTTATAGTTTCCAGTTGGTTTAATGTTTACTAAGTCACGATCCGATGATGAGATCTACGAAAACTCGAGGAAACTCTTCAAACTTTATAGGCACATTTGCAGGGATGTCGGAATGTTATAACTAGCTAGTGAATATTGGTACTTATAGTTTAGTTCGAGTAGGTTCTTTAGTATGTTCGTTGTTGATAAATCACTAAAAAGTATGAAATAAAAAAATTTTAACAAAAAATAAAAACGCCTTCAAAACGCACTAAAAAGTAAAAAATAACTACGTCATTTACTTACTTTGATTTACTTAATCACATCTATGAAGTCGGTGCCACCCGAGCTTTCTACTTAAAGACTTTACCTAAACTTGGATGGCACCGTCTTCTTAGATGTGATTAAGTAAATCAAAGTAAGTAAATGACGTAGTTATTTTTTACTTTTTAGTGCGTTTTGAAGGCGTTTTTATTTTTTGTTAAAATTTTTTTATGTTATATACTTATGTGGTGTACAAATAAAGAATAAATAAATAAATAAATAAGAAACTTAACTGTCGTTGTTATAATATAATCATTCTATACAATATGAATACTTAATATTATTGATTCTACTTTTTGTAACAAGATGACAGTCGATCTAATTGCCTTTAATCCCTCAGGCAGCAGACGTGGGTGTACCTGAACTGTACCCAAAAATGTCACACGGTTGCCTCTCGATTTAAAATATAGAAACAAAGTCTGGGCTACTCCTGAACTATAAGTCGTCAGCAATAAATCTCTGCTCTTAGTGTTGCAAGGTGTTCAAAGTGAATAGAGTTAATTTTGGCGGTTAGCCAACGTTGCGCTGTGGTTTAGAACTTACTTGTAATGGTTGTAACAAAAGCCTCGCAACTTGTTTTATTGGTTACTAGAGGACGCCCGCGTGCTTCCCGTTCCCGTAAAAAAATTGGGATAAAAAGTAGCCTATATATTATTCTGATGTATAATCCGTATAATTGCAAAGTTTCACCAAATACCATTTAGTTGTTGTTTGCGGTAACAAACTTTCCTCCACCTATTCATGCTTACAAACTTATGAGTCTATAATATTAATAGGACTATATTACTCTCCTATCGTTTACTCTGTATCCTCTTTGAAAGCCAGAATCAGAAAAAAAATCAAAAGTTTTTTCAGTGACTATCTCCTCCCTCCATGTAGAACAGGGTATATGAAGCGCAGACCCACCACATTCCTCCAATGAGGAATGGGGTGCTTATAGTGATAATGGTTTATATATTAATTATCAGATGTTGGTGGTTGTAGGGGCGACTGTTTAAAATGCTCTCCGAGGCACGGGGGTGCGTCAAACAAGATTATATGCTGTGAACTATATGCTTTTCTTAAAATTAAGTGAATTCTAAAATTACAACTGCACTTAGGGAAAGAGTTAAGTTAGAAAGTTCACAAAAAACTCAGCTAGATACTCCTATCATTAATACTCGAGTTTTTCTTGTATTACAAATCTATAAAGAAACAGATTTTATTAAAAATATTCATATCGCTCCAAAGAGTTTGAAACCCGCTGAGTTTTCTCACAGCGGGGTGGCAATGACTTATTACTTTTGCTGCTCTCTAGAGCATGATAAAAGGGAAGGCAATATAATAAGGCTGCCTTTTCACAACCAACATGTGTTATTATGTATGAGGTTATACGTTGGAGCTATAGGAAAGACGTGATCGTAACGATGCGTATCGCTTATCCTTACGCATCCTTCGCTCAATCGCTTGCATAAAAAATTCTTTGTTAAGCTGAGATAAGCGCTCATCTGAAAAAAATTCTTAAGATTATGATATTACTGACTATAATTTTTAATTTGCGTTTGTTTTTGTTTGAAATATGATATGATCAAGATGGTTTTTGATTATATAGTATGACGGTTCACCAGTACATTATATTTCTGCAACCCACAATTTTAATTTGTGTTTGTTTTTGTTTATGTAAATATGACGTGATCAAGATGGTTTTTTATTATATACTATGACGGTTCGTAGAGCCAGTACATTATATCTTCGCAACAACGCAAGAAGAAGTGGCACGACTCGCGTTGCATCACTCTAATAAATATGGCTCATGAGATCTTACAGTAAAGAATATCATTATAGTATGAGCATTTAAAAACTTACAAATGGGTTGAAATTTAAAAGTGAAATCCAAAATGGGTATCTACATCTAGTAAACTCCAAATTCACGTCGGGATCATTATCAAGATGTACAATAATTCTATAGTTTTAATATTAGAGTAACATTTCAGTATTCGGGCTTTAGTAAAAATAATTAATTAAGTCGAGTGGATAGTAGAATACTACAGTTGCAAGTAACTATACTACTATAGCAATTTCATTTGCATCACAAGAACCGAACAACAACTTAACACAAACGATTACAAAGCAGTAAGTTAGCAACTACTCCATAACAAAATACACTTTATTGCAGAGAAATTTGCGTGAAATTAAAAGTCATAGCCATTAAGGCAGTTCCGAGTCAAATTGTTCCAACTTTTCTCATTTAAATGAAGCACAGCTATAGCTTGAAATATTGTTGGAAGTTGTACCGATAATTGAGTTTGTTATGAGCAGTTTATGTCGAGCACGTGATAAGGACTGTGCTCAATTCGTTGGCCATGCTATAGATATGACCAGAACGTGACGTAGTATTAAAGGATAGAGATTATATTACTAGCTTACTAGCTTATGCTTATATTATACGCAGTTTCACCCGCGTAGTTTTCTTTTCCGTGGGAATATCGAAATAAAAGTGAGCCTATGTTTTAATCCAGATTTTAATCTATCTCTCTTTCAAATTTCAATATAGCCAGATCGGGTCTATAGTTGCACCTTGAAGAAGTAAAAAACATACACACTCACGAACTTTCTCTTTTTTAATACTAGTGTGATTGACAGTGTTAGGCACACATGTATTTGAAATATAAAATACAAAATATTTCCAAATTTTCCATTTAAAGTATAAAATATTTTACAGCAATGTAACAATTTTGAATTAAAATACAAAATATAGTCTGTTTCGTAAACCCAACAACATATCTGTCACATGTCACTTCTTAGAAGTAGGTTATGTTTTTTTCTGTAGGGTTTTCACGACGTCGTACCGGAATGCAGAATCTTTTGGCAGTACATCTTTGTCAGTTTGTTGGTAAAGCTACCAGCCAGACCTAGACCAATTTAGAAAATATGAAGCGGCCTAGTCGATACTCAAACCCAGGACATCCGTCTTATAAATCCACTGCGCATACTACTACACCACGAAAGGCTAAAAGATCTAAAAAGTATATATCTTTAGATAAAATAAAGTCATGCTGGAGCAATATACTTGTTTAATCTGTGCTCTATTTTGGCTCAAATGCCACATTTACTAAATTAGAACCTTTAAATAGTACTTTATCTTGTAAGGCAGAACCTTAAAACGATTTCGCTACTTTCGTAAGTGCCAAGTCAGTTCATCTCACGTGTAGTGTGAGAGCTTGTGATAACAAATCTTGTCATTTTATAAAAGCGTTTCACGCTGTTAGCCTTTGCTACAGCTGACTATAGACTATAGACATTAGATTGTGCTATAACTTTAAAGTAAAGTTATTTAACCATTATTCATTCCATATATAGTATTTATATAATTTTTTCATTTTGTAAACATTAAACGTAACCAGATATTTTCTGGTTCGAATCTATGATAGGACCATAATAAATCAGCTTGTTTTGACGGCCACAGTGGATTTATAAGATGAAAATCCTGGGTCCGTTTCTTTAGCTAGTCTTATTAAGATTTTCTTAATTTGTCTATGTCTGGCTAGTGGATGCTTCGGCCGTGGCTGGTTACTTTAAGTTAGCCTACTTCCATCTTAGATTGCATCATCATTAACTATCCGGTGTGATTGCAGTCAAGGGCTAACTTGCAGTGAATAAAAAAGCAATTACAAAATGACGAAGTTCTGGCCACCACAGGCTCTTAGATCGATTAGTTTGTAAATGACCGCGAAGGAGTGATATACAGTAAGTGTGGACACATTCGCAGGTGATAATGACGTTACGGCCCATTACTGTCATCCAGGGCGGTGTCGCTTTTTCAACGACTTCGAATTATAGCGTTTGTCCTCAATTTGTTACCTATTTGAGCATGTCTTTGTTAGTATAACGGTCTTTGTAACAAAACTCGACGAGAAATATACTGACGCTATACTCCTTTCAATGGGGTATTTGACTCAATTTATTTTAATAGTTTATTATAAATTAGGATAAACATAATGACGTACGCTGCAAAAATAATAAAAATCCGATTATGATCTGCAAAGTTACAACCACTTAAGTTTTTGGAGTAGGGTTCGTCTGTCCTTTTCTCGCAAAACGAATATTTGTAATAAGTCACTATGACGATACTGTGGTGTGACGTCACATCCCAGTATGGCTATCTCCGTCTAAACAGAAATATTCAAACGCTTATTACTTTTTATTTATTTGATCAATTTAATTAGTTTTATCATATATTATTTGTCACAGAATCAAGTTTCAAAAAACAATTTTAAACTCTAATACTTTGATTAGTGTCAAATACTTAATTACCAATTAGACTTAGCTGTTTAGCTTTATTATGTTCGGGTGTGCACTGCTCTTTACGACTAGGTTAATTTAGCTCTAATAAAATAAACCTTTGCTGATTTTGCAATAGAGTAGATTTTTCTTGGAATAAGGCAAATTTTGAACCCCCATTTCTTTAATTTTAAATTTCTGACCTTACATTACCACCATTACGTTTTTTTATGCTTTTTTTACTGAGAAAGAATACAATGAGAAACTTAATTTTAGTTATACTTATAACTATACAAATCATATAATATACTTCATAACATTGGAGTAATAGTTTAACTTAACTTTTTATAAAGTGCTAATTAACTAAGCATATTTGAAATAAATAATGTGGATTTGACTTGACTGAGCCATCTTTATTACTTCAGAGAGAGAAATAGAGATACGAATTACACTGTCACAATTCAATAGCACTGATGAAGAAGATCGTCAGTATATAGCACGCTCAGTTTGTCATTCCGCCCTTAATCTGTACGTAAACAAGTCGGTGGCAATATTGCTTGTCGACTGACATGCTCCCTCGCTGATGTGTTTTATGTTTGTTTTGTTTTTCAACCACGAACGCAAATGACGGGTGCTAGGCGTGAATGAATCTCTGTTAAAACTTCTAGCCCAGTCGTCAGATCAGTCGTGGTTTCAACCCTGGGGTAGGGCGGTGAAATTTTTAAATAAATCTCAACAAAATTCTAAACCACCATTATGGAAGTTGTGTTACACCTCCGTGCCTCAAAGAATCAATAAAGCTTGATCATTCATTATCATTAACACTTTTTGGTGATCGTTTAATTATCAACCTATGTTCGTTAATCCACATTAAAACAGCGTGGTGGATCTAAGTTGCATACCTCGTCTGTTATAAGTTGCCTAGACTTTTAATGGTAAAAGCCTCCATACCCAAAGAGTTAGCCAATGTGGCTTAGGGTAATCTAGGTTCATATCGTAGGTTGTAAATTCTTTTTATAGAGAGATTCTCAGTAATTCTACGCCCAGAGTTGTAATAATATAAACTTAAATAAGAGATATTTTATTTCTCTGAAGTTCAAATAATAATAATTAATGAAGAGAGATTTTCCTAGAAGTAGAGTTTGCGACGTGTCTTGTAATGTCGACCGTGTCCTTGTAACACTGTCTGTGGAAACGTTTTCCACGGAAACCTTGTTACTGTGAGAATGCTGACCGGTTGCAGACCGGTGCTTTCAGCATACCTACCTTATATATGCGAACTTTACAACGTATTATCTAAAGAAAAGTACGTAACTACTTATTTATTAGATGTATATAAAAAATATTCGCCATTTTTGGTAAATATGACCCCTATTGCTCTGCAGCTCCAATAGTCGTACCAAATTATGCTTAGTGTGGGTACGACAATAGTCCATTTGGCAATTTTGAATACATTACCTCTCGGTGATGAGTCCGGTCCTTTTACCGTAAAGCATGTTACCTTATGTTGACGCGTATATTATAATAATTACTTAAAGTTTGTATAAGATTTTAACTAATACCTTACTTTCGTTAACTTTATTGACAATTACGCCCGCATCGTAATTCTCGGATTCTGTGCGCATTAATTATGTAACGTATTATACTTTTTTTGTTATTTATTATTATATTTTTAAAATTCAACCGCATTAATCTTTTAACTAATATAAAATTCGTCCACTACACACTAAATACATAGGAATATAATTTTAGACAGAGAGAATAACCACAATAACGTTACTGCCTTTTGCTATACGATATACCTGACAAACGTATAGTTATCCCAGCATGGACTCATTTGTGTCTTAGCTGACACAAATGAGTCCAAACTAGATGAGTTTATCTTATTTAGTTAATGGCCACCTTCCGGACTATTCTACGGTGTTGCGGAATTTACCTAGCTTTAGTGCTACGATGTTACCCAAAGTTAACCAGCATCAGTGTTACTATTCTACGACGTTAGCCACCTTCAGTGTTGCAATACTACGGTGTTACGGCAGTCACACAGCTTCAGTTCTAGAACGCTACGGTTCTACGGGAGTTACCTAGCTGTAGTGCTACGATGTTACTTCGTTCTAGTGCTACGTTGCTACGGAGCTACGAAGTTAACCAGCTTCAGTGTTACGATTCTACGGCGTTACCCACTTTCAGTGTTGCAATGCTACGGTGTTACGGCAGTTACCCAGCTTCAGTTCTAGAACGCAACGGTCCTACGGAAGGTACCTGGCTTTAGTGCTACGATGTTATTTAGCTCTCGTGCTACGTTACTACGGAGCTACGGAGTTAACCAGCTTCTGTGTTACGATTCTACGGCGTTACCCACCTTCAGTGTTTGCAATGCTACGGTGTTACGGCAGTTACCCAGCTTCAGTTCTAGAACGCTACGGTTCTACGGAAGTTACCTAGCTTTAGTGCTACGATGTTACTTCACTCTAGTGCTACGTTGCTACGGAGCTACGTAGTAAACCAGCTTCAGTGTTACGATTCTACGGCGTTATCCAGCTTCAGTGTTGCAATGGTACGGCGTTACGGTAGTTACCCAGCTTCAGTGTTGCAATGCTACGGTGCTGCAGGTCGATGGCACTACGAAATATTTTTACGTTAAAGCAACATTAGTATTAAGTTGAATAAAACTGTGTAGATACTGGGTATATTCATAATCATTTAGCTAATAAAACAAAAGTTTATTAGGTATAGAAATTTACATTATAGTACATGTAATATATTTATTGTATGGATTTTTTGATTAAAAATGTTAAAATTTATGTAGTAACTATAAAAACCTCAAGGTTGTTTCCCAAATAAATTTTCCACTTCCAAAACAACGTCAGCGGTTCGCCAAATCTCTGTGAAATTAACATTATTTATTATTCAATAACAGAGACTATTACCGCAACGGGCGGTGAAATGCCAAATATGAAAGTTAAAGAAACAATACTGGGAACAGACAAAATAACCTTGCCTAAATTATTTTGCCGAATTGGCTTGAACCTCTCCAAATAGCTCTCGGGCCACGAACAAACTTGGACCCGTTTTATAGATTTTATAATCGGTCAATGCTGGAGAGACTCCAAGCAAACTGCTATGGCGTGTGGTCCATCTCACTAACGCCTGCTCAAACATAAATGCTAAGTACATCTCGAGTTAACTTACTTTGATAGTTAGATATTGCAATAGAAATTTGTAAAACAAGTCGTCTTGGGACGTACTTTCTGATTTGCGTTTGAGTACAGGGGTAGGAGCTTTGCGACTTCAGCCAAATTTTATTCACGCTTACAATCCCATTTAGATTAACATTATTCTATTCGTCCAATCTCATTAAAATATCGCCTATATGTGTACGCCTTGTTAACCAGTGATTAGCTTAAATTGTTTCAAATACTAGGATTCGAGTTCTGGGTGAGACTAGAAAATACTGGACTTTCCTTTCTCTTAAGAAATATTTAGTAAATATTTCCAAAACGGAGCGAAACAATATGAGGTGACCTATACCCATACTTCGGAGAGTACGTTAAACGGTCGGTCCCAAAAAAAAATAAACCTAAAAAGAGCTACTCGTGGACTATTGTCTGTCCGCTTGATGTTAAATAAATATCTAGATAAATAGAATAAAATAAAATAAATAAATAGAATAAAAAGTGAAACTGGTAAAGGTAGATTTTGTATCTTGCACCACACATCCATTCCACGTTTTCTTTTGCCAAGAGGGTGAAAACTTTAGTCAGGGTTCCTGCGAGGGGTTGTATATTTTGTTTCCCGCATTCTGATGCGAATTTAATTTTTGTATTGCTCTTATTACCTTCTGAAATTTGTCCGATGTCGTCTTTACAACTCTTGTTACTTCTGAGTATCTATTCTTATGGCTTTCATAAAACAATATTTATACTTTTGCAATCTTTGTTCTTTTCAATATTACGTGTTGATTATTTTCTATCTTAATGAATAAGATAATCTCTACACGTTCCGGAGAAAAACATTATTTTCAGACAGACTGATGAAAAGTGACTTTGACTGCTTTTTTATTAAACCTTAAAAATAACTTTTAAATCTTAAAATGTTCTTTCTTCTTAAGGGCTCAAAATTTTGTAAGTAAAACCCTATAATGTTTTCCAGAAAGAGCAGGGCTGGGAGTATCTCTGCGTGATCGAATCGGAAATGACGAGATCTGCAGAAGGACCAAAGTACATAGCTCAGCGAGTCGCATAACCAATGGGTGGGACATGTAGTTCGAAGAGCTGAAGGACATTAGAATGGCGACTCTGTAACGGAAAGCGCAGTGTTGGTCACCCCCCACCAGGTGGACTGACGACATCAAACGTGTCTCAGCAAGCCGCTAACCACAGGCGGCTCAGGATCGTTATGTATGAAAGTCCTCTACAACAACCTTTGTCCAACAATGGACGTACATCAGCTGATGATGATGAATACCCTATAACATTTCTACAAAACCTTAAAAGCTTTTCTATTTAAGTTTATGAGATCAAGAACCTTACGCCTTAAGTATACCTTCAAAAGACTCAAACTTCTGATCTTATAACCAACAACAATTCATAGACAAGATACACGGCAAGTAACGCAGTACAAAAAGGAAATATTACTCTTATATGAACTTACTTGCTTCTTCGTTAACAATTCATGCAACATTACTCGTAGGTCCCAGAACTTATAAGGAACACTGGCACCGTCTCTTATTAAATCTCTCCGTAGCAGCTATACGAAATGACGTAGATAAATATAGTCTAAGACACGGTTACCAAAGGTTTCTACTTCTAAATAGTGAATCAGTTGATATTTTCTTCAACAAACATAGCCAGGTAATTATGAAAATAATTGCATTATTAAAAATTAATACACGCCAAAAGTTATAATTAAATACCTGGTGAATGTTGAGTTGGAAATGCTTTCAGATGATCAATCAATTCATCGATTGCTCAAATTTCAGCGCTACTTGTTTCCATATTACCTAATTTCTTTATTGCACCAAGCATTACACTCAACAATGATCGATCGGTGTCATGAGAGAATCATTTAGTGATCATTTAAAAGTACATCACTTTAAGCCTGCCAACCCGCAATGGACTAACGTGGTAGGTCTAAGTTTTATATCACTTTTCCCAGAAGGATGGCTGAGCCTGTTGTGCACCATTTAAATATGCTGCAAGGTAATAAAACGTATCGAGAGCTACACTTACGGTCGGCGGTCTCTTGGAGTAGAACCGTTTCCCAGCGCTCGTTAGTGCGCCGCTTGTCCTTGGCTTGATTAATTGCCTCATCAGGGCAGAAACACGTCAGACACTTCATTGTGCCTCGGCGGGCGACTTTTATTGCGTTGCGTCACTTGGGCTGCAAACTCATGTAAGAAGTGCGTTTAGAGGTCACGTGATACAACGTTAGAGCGCCTCAACACACTTCTAGATGTTACATTAATTGCCTCATCAGGGCGGAAACACGTGAGACACTTCATTGTGCCTCGGCGGGAGACTTTTATTGCGTTGCATCACTTGAGCTTCAAACTCATGTAAGAAGTGCGTTTAGAGGTCACGTGATACAACGTTAGAGCACCTCAACATACTTCTAGATGTTACATTAATTGCCTCATCAGGGCAGAAACACGTGAGACACTTCATTGTGCCTCGACGGGCGACTTTTATTGCGTTGCGTCACTTGAGCTGCAAACTCATGTAAGAAGTGCGTTTAGAGGTCACGTGATACAACGTTAGAGCGCCTCAACACACTTCTAGATGTTACATTAATTGCCTCATCAGGGCAGAAACACGTCAGACACCTAATTGTGCCTCGGCGGGCGACTTTTATTTCGTTGCGTCATTTGGGCTGCAATCTCATGTAAGATGTGCGTTTAGTGGTCAAGTGATACAACGTTAGAGCGCCTCAACACACTTCTAGATGTTACATTAATTGCCTCATCAGGGCAGAAACACGTCAAACACTTCATTGTGCCTCGGCGGGTGACTTTTATTGCGTTTTGTCACTTGGTCTGCAAACTCATGTAAGAGGTCACGTGATACAACGTTAGAGTGCCTCAACACACGACTAGATGTTACATAATTGCTTCAATTGCACATGCAATTTTATTGCGTTGCGTCACTTGGACTTCAAAAGGCTTTCATGTAAGAAGTGTGTTTAGAGGTCACTTGATACAACTATAGGATGCCTTAACACACTTCTAAATTTATATTATTAATTAATATAAATCTAGGGCAGAAATATGTCAGACCTTGTTGATACTGACGTCCTGTTGTGTCACTTCAGCTGTATAACACAAAATTGTTGTACGTATCCATAAAACAATAAGTATTTCTTTCTATTTTCAAACACCCAAGTGTTTGACATTGTTAACACTTAATAACTTAACATCCTTAACTTATCCGTCAGGGGGTACTCATCGTGTCTGTCTGTCCGATAGTCACAGTATGGTACACGGGTACGCGACTCCGGCTCCCCCGAGCTGTTACTGACTCTTCTTGAACCGAGCCAGTAATATCCCCTTTACCTTACTTATTCCCTACTCTTATTCTCTTTAATCCATCCTTTCCGTCAATTCCTTTCTCCTACCCATCTCTGCCAGTCCAAGGTTGCCGTGCCGAGGGACTCGTGGCTAGGGGCATGCCTAGTCGCTAGCGGTTGCCCTGGGACCGGGCGAACCCAGAAAAAGGCTAGCCTTATTCTGGCATGCGAGGCTTTACCAGAATGGACTCTGTTTTTCCCTCGCGACTCGTGGGAACGCAATGAAAATTAGAAAATTGAATGTCATAAAGGGCGGCGATGAGATTCGCGATCCATCACGTCTCGTTCCTCATGGGGGCGAAAAGCGGGCCACGGAGAGCCGATTTGCCACATTGAACGTTAGAGGAGGAATGAACGAAAAGGTAGATGAAGTATGCCAGATGATGGATGCCAGACGTATAGATGTGCTCTGCGTGAATGAAACAAAAAGGAAAGGATATGATACCACAATCCATGACTCATATACAGCCTACTGGTCCGGCGTTTCTAGAGACCGAAGAGGCTGCCAGGGCGTAGGTATCATCCTTTCCGAAAGAATGGCTGATTGTGTGAATGAAGTTCAGTATGTGAGCCCAAGACTCATTTGGATCAGGTTAAAAGTTGGATTGACCCGGATATTTGTAGTAGGAGTATATGCTGTATGTGAGAAAAAGAAAGCGTGGTTAGATTGGTTAGCTACAAAAGCTAACCAAAGAATGAATAAAGCAACAAATGATGATGTTTTGAATGCAAGAATGAACTACACTCGCGAGCAAAAGTATGGAATCACTTAGTTGGAATTGATTCCTCGCGATCTTGAGTACTAAATAATTTTATTGTTAATAATAAAAATGGTACCATTTTAAAGGTTCAACTGTAAACTTTAAATTGATACCAAATTCATTAAAATCATACCAGTATTTAAGGAGCTATCCCAGATTAAGTGACGGAGTTAGGAAAACGCGGAAAAATGGAAAAAATGTGAATGAAGAAAACAACAGAAATTTATTAATAAAAAATTTATTTAGCCTTAAAATTAAATTTCAATATTTTGTGTTCCCTTTTACACCTTTATAATGGTGGTGGTGGTGTTAACAGTTAAACCTTTATAATGGTGTCATTTTTATTATTAATAATAAATTATTTAGTACTCAAAATTGCGAGGAATCAATTCCAGCCAAGTGATTCCATACTTTTGCTCGCGAGTGTACAAAAGAGTGAAAATGAGCGTTAAGGAAGCTGTGAGAAGAAAGAGAGAAGAATGTAGAGATATGTATGATAGGAGACTTACCAATGATTTTCAGTCTAACATTAAGTTTTTCTGGAAATCCATACGGTATGCTTAAGGAAGGTCCACTACCTCGGATCTGAGTAAAATCAGAAAATCAGATGGTAGTATGATAAAAGGTGAAGAATTCATGTTGAAGAGATGGAAGGAACATTTCGAAAGTTTATTTGAAAGAGATGAAGCAGGGACTGACATATCCCCTGCGGAAAATAATGAAAGTGAGATCAATATCAGTGAGATTAGTATGGAAGAGATTATGAAAGCGTTGAAATGTATGAAATCAGGTAAGGCTCCTGGGTATGACAGAGTGTCAGTCGAAATGCTGAAGGCTGGACGCGGTATTGTTGCAAGTCAGTTGTACTGCCTTTTCAACTAATGTTGGGCAAATGGGCAAGTTCCAGAAGACTGGACTAAGGCCGTAATTGTTCCAATATATAAGGGAAAAGGGTCACAGCAAGATTGCAAAAATTACCGCGGGATCAGCCTTCTTAGTGTTGTCGGCAAACTGTATGCAAAGGTGTTGGCAGAGAGGTTGATAAATGAAACTGATGGAAAAATGTGGGATTGGCAAGCAGCAGGATTTAGGAAAGGAATGGAGTGTACAGATCAGGTCTTTTCCTTACGGTGTATAGCTGAAAAATTTTTAGCTAAACACCAAAAAGTCTATTGTGCTTTCACTGACTTGGAAAAGGCCTATGACCGTGTGGTGAGGAATGAACTATGGTCAACATTGTCTACGTATGGGGTGAGCAGCAGTTTGATCCGAGCACTGAAATCTCTTTATGAAAATTCTAGTGCTTGTGTCAGAATAAATGGGGCATACACTGATTCGTTCCCAGTGGAGCGAGGGGTACGACAGGGATGTGTAGCGTCGCCATGGCTGTTTAACTTATTCATGGACAACTGTTTGACAGATCTGAAAGAAAGTGTATTTGGTTTAAGAATGAAAGAGTTACTCATCAAATGTCTTCTCTATGCCGACGACCAAGTATTACTTGCATCGTCTGCTAATGAGTTACAGAAAATGGTAACTATTATGAATGAAGCTCTGAAAAGGAAAGGAATGAAAGTGAATGTTAGCAAAACGAAAGTAATGGTTTTTGAAAGAGATGAATATGTGACAGATTGTAATATTGTGATAGATGGAGAAAAAGCGGAAGAAGTAAAAGAGTTTGTATACCTGGGTAGTAAATTTACGAAAGATGGAACGTGTGAGAGTGATATTGAAAGAAGGGTAAATGCTGGGAAATTGGTGAATGGTGCTCTGTATGCATTTATGAACAGCCAGAAAGTGACCCAAAAGGCAAGACTGGCTGTGCATAGAGGTGTGTTGGTGCCCACACTTATGTATGGTAGTGAAAGTTAGGTATGGCAGAAGAAGCACAGAAGCAAAATAAAGAGATGGGAGCATTGAGGAGTATGTGCGGGTTAAAACTGTGTGACAAAGTTAAAAATAGTGTGATAAGAGAAAAGTGTGGTGTAAAAGAAGATGTAGTGACTAAAATTGAGAAAGGGATGCTTAGATAGTTTGGACATGTAGAGAGAATGGATGAAAGAAGATTAACAAAAGAGATTTATAAGGTGAGGGTGAATGGAAATGTTGGAAGGGGAAGGCCTAGGCGAATGTTCCTGGACCAAATTCAGGACATTTTAAATAATGGCCAGGTCAAGAGTACCCTAAACCGACGAACTTGTATGAAAGGAATAATCAGAGTGGAAGAAACTAAGGAAGTATGCAAGGACCGTGGCAAATGGAGCGATGTGGTCTCTGCCTACCCCTATGGGAACAAGGCGTGATGTTTATGTACGTAATAACTTAACAAAACCAGATCTAGGTGTAGTTCTCAGAATGCCTTGTTTGTTTTATTTTGGTGCTTAGGACCACCGGAGAAGTCTTGAAACCATAAATAAACAATGAAAACCATTATAATTTATCCAAAAACTTAACAAAATTGCAATGATTCATTGATACAGCTTTACGACCACAGCGCGGTGTATGAATTAAAAGTTTGGAATTAAGAGAGATAAAGTGCTTTTAAAAAGTTCGTTACATTCCACATTTTCACCTGGAAATAAAACCAATGAAAAACTTTCGGCCTTTTCTTATTTTTACTCTGCAAAATGTATCTTGGATATTTACTTAAAAACTTATTTGCTCTTCAACAAAATACAAATATTTTCTGAACTTTTTTCCCTTCGATATTGATACGATCTGGTTGATCTTTGCCTGTTTTTTGGACTTTAAAAAAAAAGCTATAGTATATATTATGTTAGTAAGACCATGGATAATTTTAAATTTTGTTTTTATTTGGAAATCTGTTTCTGCTTGTCTACGTTCTTACTCAAACCCTTGCTGAGAAGATGCGTATTTATTCTTGTCTGAAAGAAACCTAAGTTGTCAGAATTTTGGCTAGTGAGAGACTTCGGCTTCGACTTCGAAAAGGGGCTGGATTTTCATCTTACTCCTAACAAACCCGTTTCTATCTAAGACTGCTTCATCACTTACCATCTTGTATGATCGGAGTCAAGTCGGCTAACTTGCAATGAACCTTTAAAATACTAATCCCTAATAGTCTATAAATTAAACTATCTACTAATTTTTAAAAAAATAATTCAATCCGATTCCAGTTTCCAAAATCAGATGATACAATCTAAAAGCTTTGTTAATAAAATTTCAGATACCCAACAGAAAACTTCGTCCTGACTGTTTTATTACACAATTCCCGGCGACAATCTTTTACAATAATTGTCCGCCATTTTGGAAAGGCAATTACAAATCTCTTTGTTCGCGAAATAAAGGTCAATTAACTATCTTATTTGACACGTGGGTAATTAGAAGACGTGGCTCTGGGAGTTACAATTGGGTACCAATTAACTGTACGGTTAGGTGTGTAGATACACTACCAAATAGGTTATAACTAATCCATTTATTGGGAATAGTTCGAAGCTTTTATACTTATGGGTAATTACGAAACTGTGTACAGCTTTATACTGTCTATATTAAATCCCTGAGTCAGCCTATGAAACATATAGATTTTCTTTCTTCCAAGAAATTGCAGTTCCAAGTGTTATCAGCAACTTCAGTCATTATTATATACGTTGTATCACAGAATAAATAATAAAAGGCACGCATCACAACGGTAAGGTTGGCATTAAAAATTCTAGAGAAATTATAGACGGTAAGTACCTAATTTATCATTTTTGGATAGCGAGAAATCATAGCGTTATGGAGGATATCATGATGAGGAAGGGACGGAACCTCGAAAGAAAAACAGCTTAATATTCCATTACAAGACCGTTTGGTCTGAAACTGCATAGGCTGCCTATTAAACATTACACCCCCGACCTCCGTGGTGCACTTGACTTGAGAACTTAAAGAAATTTTGACTCTTCAGAATTCATTTTGAAAGCAGCTTCGAAATGAAACGAACGGAAGTGTTTCTTTTTTGTGATTTGCTTCTGCGGCCTAAGGTTGTGGTTTGTTTGATGATACGATTCATCATAATCATCATCATGGTAATAATACCTGCCTATTAAAGGGCCAGCCTATTAAAAATATTATAATAGGCAATATTCTTTACAAAAATCCGTGCCCTACTTCGCACTGTCCCTGTACACTCGGATGTAAATGCCGTAGCACAGTTAACTCTTTGCCAAAAAGTGCACGAAAAGGCTGACAAGATTGCACTCGATACCTAAATAGTGAGATTGGATATTTGGCTCGTCGCCAGACAGAGTGCAATGGAAAAAGTTTGACGAATTCTTTCCTTGCAAGGAAAATACTTCGTACTTGATGATATTTTGCACAATCTTTTTTCCTTTTTATCACACTAATATTATAAAAGCGAATGTGTGTATATATGTTTTCTCCTTTATATATTTAGATATTACCATGGAATTGGAAACTACGCAAGTGAAAACGCTGTTCTATGGTCTTATTGTATTATACATAACAATTAAATATTTTTAGTTTGATCAGTAATTGCAGGTTACAGGAGTAATTTGACTAATTTTGTGCAATTTAACACAACCCTTACTGATATTATAAAGGCGATTATCTATATATATAAAAGAGATTCCCACCTATATATTTACTCATCACGATTTCTCTGGAACCATAAGGCGTACCGACTTGAAATTTGGTAGGAATATGCCTTTCGCCAAGTAGAGGTCAACTAAGAACGGATTTTTCGAAATAGGGGAGAAAAGGGGGGTAAATTGAAACTTTTTATTTCTTAATTGATTCACTTGAAACTTTGTATGTAGGTTCCACCAGTGACGCAAGTGACCACTGAGAGAGGATTTTGAGAAATTTTTCCCCCTTAAGGGGAGAAAAGGGGGTGAAAATTCAAAATTTCTATTTCTTAATGGATTCAGTTATAACTTTGTATGTTGGTTCCACCAGTGCAGCAAGTGAGCACTGAAAGAGGATTTTTGGAAATTCCCCCCCTAGGGAGAGAAAAGGAGGTAAATTGAAACTTTTCATTGCTTTATGGATTCACTTGAAACTTTGTATGTAGGTTCCACCAGCGAAGTAAGTAAGCACTAAGAGAGGAATTTTGGAAAACCCCCTCTCCTAGGGGGAGAAAAAGAGGCAAATTGAAACTTTTAATTGCTTAAAAGATTCACTTGAAACTTTGTATGTAGGTTCCACCAGTGAAGCAAGTGAGCACTGAGACAGGATTTTAATCCATCGATTTTAGCACGCGACCTGCGGTCGCGTTAAGGCCGCCCTGCTGCCAGGGAATTGTTCTGTATTACGTCCTGCGCCAGACTGAATTACGTGATGCCCTCATGCCTCTTTCAATTTCAATGTAGAATCAGCAAAACCACAAATTTTCGCGCGCGATTCGACCGCGCCAGTCTCCTTGCTCTTGCTCTCTTTCGTACCCTGCCTTGCACCAGAGCTCAACGATACCCCGTACCTTCCTGATTTTTTTATGTGAAATCCGTTAATGCACCGATTTTAGTAGGCAATTTTAAGGTACGGTCACGTTAAAGCCTGCTCTGCCATCAGGAAATTTTTCTAGATTAGGACCTGCGCTAGACAACTTTGATGCCCCCATGCCCTTTTTCAATTTTAATGTAGAATCAGCAAATCTCCAAATGGTCGCGCGCGCTGTCTCGAGCCACATGTTTGCTCTCGCTCTCTTTCGTACCCTGCCTTGCACCAGAGCTCTATGATGCCCCGTGCCTAATTTATTTTTATGTGAAATCCGTTAATCCACCAATTTCGGCACGTTAAAGCTACCAGGCTGACAAGAAATTGATCTGGATTACGTCCGCCGCCTGACAACTATGATACCCCCGTAACAACTCTTTATACTAATCGCTCTATACTTAGGACAAGCAGCTTCTCACCTGGACAGCTCTATGTTGCTTGCTCTCGCGTCACCAGTCCAGATTCACTCTACATTCTGGCTTCCGAAAGAACTACATCAAACGGTGTTAAGTGTATATAAAAGATTTGTAAATAGTTTTTAGCAATACTATTTTTATTTATTTATGTCAACACTAACTGTATCTACTGGTTACTGAATCGAAATCCACGCGGACGAAGTTGCGGGCAACAGCTAGTTGTATATATGGATGGTTGTTTGTAATTTTTCAAGCAAAAACCATTTAATGGATTTTGATGAAACTTCACAATAATATAGCTTACATATAAGAATAACACATAGGCAACATTTTATCTCTAAATTTCCACCGGAACGAAAACTACGCGGGTGAAACTGCGGGCGTCCTGTAGTATGTTTAAAATTGATTGATTATTGCCGTAGCAAGTTATCATAAAAAAGCTTTATTTCTATCACGTGAAAAAGCTTTGCGCATTTTTTGATTTAATCATTCATTTGGAAAACGCGCAACATTCAATATTAAGTTCATTGTCAATATCAATAGCATTGTTTGGTGCAAATAAAGACACGTACGGACTAATAAACGCGTCATTTGTATTTCATTAAAACTGTACATATCATAAAAGCCAACCGTTTATTTTAAAGTAGGTCATAGAACATATTTATACTACGGACGCCCGTGAGTATACCTGCGTAGTTGCCTTCCCATGGCATACAAATTCATCAGGAATATCAGGATAGAAATTCGTCTTTACCAATCCTCATGAGACTAGCTATATATAACATATATTATAATATACTAAAAGATTTTTTGCAATCCGACTGCAAGTTTTAGGAAGTAGCCGGAACAAAAGGGACTTTCGATTTCACCCGCGGAGTTCTCGTAGGGGTAAGATTATGGCCTATGTCGACCTCAAGATCCGAAACACATAGGCCATATGGGTACCTACTATTTAAATACTTTTCAGATACTACCTATATTATCAATGCTTGCAATTTTTTTGTACCAACTTTTCTTTCGTTCTCCGTCCACCTTTTTCGCCTAAGAAACGGGGCGAGTAGCATAATCTACCTACCATTGTCACTGCATTGTTAAAAGGAAACGAGTTTAGGGCGCGCAATAAGGGCCCTTAGCCAGTTCATTGAGCGTGAAAATAAAAGAATTTTTTATTCCTCCGAGGGCCCGCTATAAAGAGGTAAAAAAAACCGAAAAGGAAAGTGATATAACTCGGATCAAAGGATCTTCATAAATTATTTATGAATATAACAAATTGAGTGGCCTCAAATTCTATGGCACTGAAAGCGAATTGAAGTGTATAATGTTCTTTGGCATGTTCCGAAAAAATGTTTGGGCGATATTCAAAACGTTAAGGTTTTTTTGCGGCTTAATGTAACCTTTTGTGTGGTGTTTTCAATAACTGCTTTGTTGATAATGGTTCAATTGTTTAGATATGGTTGTTGAGGTACCGAGTATATTTTAGCAAAGACATAACTTACATGGATCTTCTAAGGTCTTAGAGAAACAAAGGATCCACGTAGAACATATTAAGCTATTTTAGAGTTAAAGAGTGTTCGGTAAAGGCGAGTTCATTTAGGATCTTTATTCCCAGTGAGATCAGATAACTTTTTCAGTGCAAGCTGTATTCACTTTGCCTTACTTTACGTGAAAATGGTGTCCAAAGAAACTTTGTTCTCTCCGCATGATAGTGGAAATGAGTTCTCTCTTTTCGTTCATCAGTTCCAGTGCCTTAATAAACAGGGGATCTTGGTTTCCTTTTCCAAGGTTAATATTAAAAGGAAAGCTACAGGGAAAGAATTTTAACAACTGCTTGTTGATATCTGCCTTGTTGTTGCCCCTGCTGCAAAGGCAGAAATGGTTGGATGATATAAGAGAATGAACCGGACTCAATTTCCCACAACTAAGAAGAATTGTCTAAAATAGGATAGTGGTTCGTATAGTGACCTTCGTTCAGAGGATGACACCAAAATCATGAATGGCATGAATACCGCATATGGTCTAAGATCCCGCTGCGGGATTGGTGTGCTCATCGACTTTTTGTTTAAAACCAAATTTTTATGTTTATTTATAATTGATAGAATATATATTTACTAGGGTGCCTATCAAAATTTGGCCGCCATTATTTTTAATTAAATTATTTTAAATTGATTTTTGGTAAAAAATTTCGTTTATTTATTTTTTAAATAAAATAACGTCTACATCACGGTAATTAATATGAAGATTCTAATAAAATTTTTTAACAAAAAATAGAACCGACTCAAAGCGCACTAAAAAGTAAAACATAACTGTGTCATTTAGTTGCTTTAATTTACTTAAGCATATCTATGAAGTCGGTGCCAGCAAGTTTAAGGAACATTTATTTTACGTAGTAAAGAAGTTTGTGGGTTCTGGGTAACGTCCTTGAAAGTAGAAACCTTGGCTGGCACCGACTCCTAGATATGCTTAAGTAAATTAAAGCAACTAAATGACACAGTTATTTTTTACTTTTTAGTGCGCTTTGAGTCGGTTCTATTTTTTGTTAAAAAATTTTATTTCTTACTTTTTAGTGATTTATCGCCACGTAACGTACTCGTGCTATACTGTCATAGTATATTATACGGCACTAGTAGCCAAAAAGCTACTGATACCGAGACAAAAACCGAAATCGCTGTAAGCGTGCCTCCAAAATTTGAAGAGTTCCTTCAATTTCCCCAGGATATCGTCATCAGATCCTAACATGCGGACAATGGGACCACCTTGGATGTATGCCCTTTCTAATAAAAAAAGAATTATCAAAATCGGACAACACTGTAAAAAGTTATGCGTGGTCATACATATAAAAAAAAAAAAAAAAAAAAAAAAAAATATACGTGTCGAATTGAGAACCTCCTCCGTTTTTTTTCGTCGGTTAAAAAATCACGGTTGCCGTTGCGCACCTGGCCGCACCTCTTTGCAGCCAGGTGTAAACAGGTATGATTTCGATAAATTTATACGTTTATAACCTATTTTCATTAATTATATGTCAAATTGAAGCTAATTTTTTTCTATTATTTATCATATAAAGTTGCTTAATTAAATCTGGCCGCAAATAAGGGTTACTGGTTGTTAAAGAGAATAAATATTCAAGGTAGAGTGAAAGAGAGTTAGCGCGTAACATCATTTGTCAGACGAGGACAGCGATTGCCGGCTGTGCGGCGCTTTTAAGCCATTGCGCATGCGTCGAACGTTAGTGTTCTCAACCACCGGGGAGTAATAGAGACGACTTATAATAAATACTCCAAAAAATATGTAATTTTTTTCAAAATGACAAATTTAAAAATTGCAACAAAAAATTAATATTGATTTGATATATCGACGGTCTAGTTAGCAATTTGTCTATCTCCTTATTTTTTAGAGGGTGATTTTTTTAACATTTTGATGAAGCAATAATCGAATTACAAATTATTTGAATGATTCAAACTTAAATATTACATCTCTATTAGATATTAATGATATTAAATGGTTCTTTAAAATGATAATAAATTTTGAAGTAATTGTTTTTTTCGTACAAATAAAAGATTCTCTAAAATGGAGTTAGATAATTTGCTAATTCGAACGTCGGTATTTAATATTAATTTAAAAAATAAAAAAATTAAACCAAGGTGACTTAAGTAAAAGAAAATTTTATTGTGAAAGTATTATTTAAAAATTTTATTAGATTTTATTCCAGTATTTAATTGTCTGTTACATATTAATTAAACATTTAAGTCAATTAAAAAATTAAAAAATTTATCTTATAATTCTTATATTTCCGTAACTCTTATTCAAAAATCTGAATCATCGGAGCTTTCAGTTGTACTGTCATCAGAGCTATCACTTTCATCGCTACAAATATCAGAATCGTCGTTATCGGAAGCTTTGTTCGTGGATTCACATAGCACACTTGCGTTGGAGTTGAGTCGCCCAAGAACCATGTTGGTTTTAAAAAACCATCTAGTACCAGCCAGCCATTATTTTCTGGACTGAATTTGATGCAGTCTGGTTCAGTGGCATTTAACCACATCGAATTAACAAATTTATTTTACGTTAATTAATAAAATAATTTTTAGATGCACAAATAAAATAACAATGTAAATATAAAACGTTGTTTTTACGAATTCCAAAACAGCGTGGTTTTTATGTTAGAATAAAAATGCTGCATCTGTTCAGTTGAGAACACTAACATTCGACGCATGCGCAATGGCTTAAAAGCGTCGCACAGCCGGCAATCGCTGTCCTCGTCTGACAAATGATGTTACGCGCTAACTCTCTTTCACTCTACCTTAAATATTTATTATCTTTAACAACCAGTAACCCTTATTTGCGGCCAGATTTAATCAAGCAACTTTATATGATAATTTATAGAAAAAAATTAGCTTCAATTTGACATATAATTAATGAAAATAGGTTATAAACGTATAAATTTATCGAAATCATACCTGTTTACACCTGGCTGCAAAGAGGTGCGGCCAGGTGCGCAACGGCAACCGTGATTTTTTAGAATCTTCATATTAATTACCGTGATGTAGACGTTATTTTATTTAAAAAATAAATAAACGAAATTTTTTACCAAAAATCAATTAAAAATAATTTAATTAAAAATAATGGCGGCCAAATTTTGATAGGCACCCTAGTAAATATATATTCTATCGATTATAAATAAACATAAAAATTTGGTTTTGAACAAAAAGTCGATGAGCACACCAATCCCGCAGCGGGATCTCGTACTAATAAGTCTATACAAAATTACCGCCGTCGCTTCACATTCAATTAATCGATAGCGATCATTTTGCATTCTGATTCAAATATATTCGTTCTGCTATGCTTTTGAGTTCGCACTGTTATTTTCAAATCATCGTTGTAGTAACTCAAATAAATAAAAATATTAAGGCGTAAATTTATGTCATAAACAGAAACTAGAAGGGTAGTTCATTCGCAAAGATAGCATACAAACTGAAAGACTGTACTTTTATCTGTTCTAACAACTGTAAACACTTGTAGTGGGTAGTTTAAATAAACGCAAGATATCTACAAACTGGCCCCGCGGGGTCGCTCAAAAAACAAAAGTAAGTCGCTTTAATAAAATAACATTTTATAGTACAAGAGACAGTAACGTATTAGTATTTGGAAGTATTATTCAAGACAGTTTTGGGTATTCGCCCAAAGTTTCATAAGCTTGCTTGTTTTTTGCTTTCTCGTGACAATTCCTTTACATCAAGTTAATTTATTTGTGTTTTCCCAAATAAGATTTCTCTCTTTTTATTTTTTTACGGAATAACTTTATCCAATACCAATAAAGAGTATTTCATAGCAATATTATCCAATATTCTTGGCTAATCTACATAAATAAATAAAATTGGAATGTCTGTTTATAATATTGAAATAACAGTTCTTTTACTATATCTCTATTAATATATACGGTACATAGGTACACCAAAATTACATTTTTTACGTTTTTTGTCTATCTATTTGTTCGGACTAATATCTGAAATTACTAGTTCGATTGTAAAAAAACCTTTTGTATATGATATCCAAACTCATGAGAAGTAACATAGAGCAAATCGTATCTAGATATACCCACAGGAACAGGAACTACGCGGGTGTAACCGCGGTCGACCGCTAGTTATAACATATAATAGTTATTGTAAGTTTGTCAAATTGGCGTATAACGTTTAAAACAAAATATATTTAATAGTATATACAGCTATACAGTAATGTAATAGACAACATACCAAAGATTTTAAAACCAGTCTCTATATACACTGTCCACGCTCTCGGACTATGACTATTCGAGCAATATCGAGTTGGTTGTAGTTTGGGAATGAGACGGCCGAAGGGACTCGTGTTCGACAGAAGGACTCAGATATTTCTTATCCGCTATTTTGACTTTATAAAACTTTTCTGAACTTTTCCTTTGCGACAACGAAAATATAACATATTTTGCGAGAAAATGACGAAACAAATTTACTTTCTTCGACGGGAATATTTTTACGGTTCAATAGTGACTATCGTAAACAAAAAAAAACTATTTTTGGTGAGAAAATTGAGCTTGAAACCGCCATGCTATTACAATAAGGATTGGCGTTCTTTAGATTATGTTTATGTTGGGTTGTATGAAAAATGATTACTGATTATGGTTAAGACGTTCTCTGAGGCATAACCAACGAAATGATATAACACCACCAATCATCTAACTGATGTATGTATAAAGTGGTAACTAACTAATCAAAACTAGACCGGATTTAAGCAAGTTAAAGGAATATAAAATCCTAAATTGTACTGAGCTATGAATCGGAAATCGGCTGCAATCATTGACAAATAAAATGTCATCAATATTTCTTTTTCCTTTCCAACTAACAAAAAGTCCACATGTGATGATATAAAGATACGAAGAGTATTGAACCCTAGACCTTTAGCGTGTTAGACTAACTACAGAACCGTGTAGTTGTTGAGGCTTAACTAAGCAACTGTCGTAAATTAACTGAAATTATCGCCGTAAAGCCTACGGAAGACACAATACATGCATCCGTGTTTGATTTATTCAGTAAATCTGATGTAATCCTATTTTAGGATCAAACGCTCAGTGCGGTCTCGACCTAAGCCAGTATTACAGAGGGCTCGATTACCGGCTTAGCCAGGCTTGGATGGGTTCACCAGGCGACGGGAATTCTGATGACAAGTCTTTTAACCCTTTCTCGCCACAAAATACCTAATTCAAGATCATACTTGATGATCTCCCTGGGTTTGATTTTCAAATTGGGTCAAATTAGGATTTTATATTTTGTAAATTGGCTTTGATCTTTTGGCAAAGTTTGGCCGTGTTTATGGTAAGTAATTCAACTAGTGAAGGTGTACCGCTAAGCCATTTATCATTTCGGTAAAATGCCGCGAAGGAACCATTTGGAGGTATGGTTTGAAAAAAGCGTCTCTTTCAAATTACTTTGCTATTGTTTTTCAATGCATCGTCACTTAGCATCAGGTGCACTCGCAGTCAGCTCATAGAATAAAAAAGTTGCTTAAAAAAAGAGAATTAAGGAGTTTAAGGTCACTTAGCAAGTGGGTTCAATTTAAGTTGAATATAAGATTTTTCTGATAATTACCGAACAACTTATTATGCTCACTAATGCATTTTCACCACCATCTCAAAATTAGCTACATACTTTGTTCCCAACTTCCTATATTTAAGACCCAGGTCTTCAATATCAGGACCTCGTAATTAGGCTAGCCCCAACTTAACCAAAGCGGCCCTATACTAGATGATCACGATTTTTATATTTAAATACTCATATCGATTGCAAAAAAAATATTGGTTAATTATGGTCAGAAAGATGATTGTTCTAATGATGTACCTTTAGTAGTAAACATAAGTATACTAGTAGTACACATAATTAGTAGTAACAAATTAATCATTTTTTCTCCGATACCAAAAAAATCTCTCTCGAAGCTCTACAACCGGCAACATGATTTCTGTTTTAGCTTAAACATAAATAACTGCTGCGAAGGTTTTAAACATGTTCAAAATATTACGCGGTAATAAAGATTTACGGCATAAATTGTTAATAAAGTTATTATATTTCCTGAAGTTAAGTTAATGCAGGCAAGTTTCCTTAGCATTCAATCATAATTTTACTATTTTTCTTAGTTAAAACAATGTTATTATATGTTTAAATAATGAAAGAAATTATATAAAATAAAATAAATCATAAACTATTTCGTTGATATTAGAGTTTTAATTTCTCGAATCGCGAATCTAATCACAAACATACATAGGTACATAACATTACGCCCTATTCCCATAAGCGTTGGCAAAAACAATGAAAGGATGTATCCTTCAATTTGCGTCCCTGCATATTTCTTTAGCTTCTTCCACTCTCATTAATCCTGTCATATAAGTTCGTCGGCTATCGGTTCTTTTGACATGGCCATTCCTTAAAATGTCCTGAATTTGGTTTAAGACAAAATTTCCATTCAGCCTCGCCCCGTAAGTTTCTTTTGTCAATATTCTTTTATCCATTCTCTCTATACCTACAACATCAAAGCATCCGTTTCTCAATAATAGTCACTACATCGTCTTTTACACCACACAGATCTCTTATCATATTATTTTTAACTCTGTCCCTAAACTAATTCGTTTTGCAAAATGGTAGCCAGCTCTTGATCTACTCGTAGACTCGATAACCCCCTTGTTTTGTTTTAAAAAAAACATGGCAGCTGAAAAATTATTCTGAGGTTCTATAGAGCTCTATAACTATCATTTCGACTCTGTAACGAAACTCGCCAGTGCGAGCCTCATCGTCACTATCTTTCTCTAACACAGTACTATAGATAGAGAAATATAAAGTTGAAGTCGAGACTTGTACTGTCGAGTTACAGAATCGACATGCTTTAGATACTTAGGTAGTCTTAGACATTTCAGTCTACAAATGTTAAGTTTTCACATGGTGACCCCGCGCTAGGCTGGGTCTAGCCTAAACTATGCGAACGTGAGAATTTATTGGGTACATTTTGCACCTACTTGATATATAGCGCTTAATGTCGTGTAATAACTCAAGGCTCAGTCAGTTGTGCCAACTTTGCGCAGGTTAAGCTACAGCGCCCGTTTTTTCACTGACACTGTTTCTGACACTAAGTATGTAGTGGAAAAATGAGGTCTCGTGAAAAGTATTTTAGCCTGACCTCAGGGCTACATTTGGTCCTTTTCAGTGTTTATATTATAAAGCTCTATTTTACGTTATAAATAGCTTATCACACAAATATTACTACTAAAAGTTTGGGTATGTTTATGTTTGTTACTCTGATATGAATAGGAGCTCGGTGTACGGGTGCGAAGAGCATTTTCATATAATTTGTTAGTTGACCGCATAGCGTCGTTGGTATATGGTCCGAACTTGAAATGTTTGTGAGGAAGCGGTCGCGAGTTCGAATCCCACTCAAGAACCACTAGTGTGGTCAAGTTGTTTTTTTAATTTATTATGGATTGTGTATGATGCGTTTGTGATTTGCAATTGGTTAAAAACTATTTGAATTGTATCGGCCATTTTTGAGAGTGAACTGAGTTGAGTGACTGAGTGAAGGACTGAACTGAGTGAAGGAGTTGGGGTCAGACGGTCGTGTTGTTTGTTAACCGTCCTCCATGTTCATTTGCAGAAATTGTTTTTTATATTAGTTATTAGTTTTTGCTTTAGTATATCTTAGTGTATTTATAGTGCATTGTGAAAGTGCTGAGAGGGGTAAGTGATAGGCTAATAAGAACTCCTGCGCATCACTGTATATTTTTAGTTAACAAGTAATTTTGACGGACTTCTGTTTCTATTGTTCCTAGCCTCTCGCAACGCCTTCTCAGTACAAGAGAAATACAACGAATTATTCTGAAACCCTGAAAGTTTGCTCTGAGCTAGCTACACTACTTTGGCGTGGCAGGGTGCCTGTTTGCTCATCTTAAACGAACCCTCCTGGCGCTCAACCTGCATGTATTAAATTTTGAATATAAGCTGTACTTCAAGAATTTGGTGTTGTTTCCTTTAAATCAAACCGTACGAAAAACACCGTAACATATGGCGCCCAACGGAAAATCATTAAAATAGTGACTAAAGTGTAGTTAAATACTGATTTAAGAACAATTTATTCCGTTGCCTTTGTGAAAGTTACGTAAGTTTAACATTATACTAATACGTATGCGACTACCTACATTATTTAATATTTGTATGGCGAATATAGAATAGTACCTATTTTTGTTGTACATTGGTTATTGTGTTCATTAATTAATTGGTTGCTATTTATTACTATTATTTATATTATAATAAATTGATATATTATTTATTGAGAGAGGTCATTGGGTACAAAGGTCCAACCTACCTACCTACCAACTTATTGCAGGCATTATCCCAGATTGTAAGAATAGGTATCTAATCGAACTGTAGTAGCATTTTTTTACGGAATTAAAGTTAGTTTGCCATGAACCATATTAATTAATTGAAAATAATAGAATTGTGTTAGTAAATTATAATATGTTATGTAATTATTTGGTGTGTGTATTTATTAATTTTATGTCAAGTATTATTTTAGTATAGGTGCCTAGGTTAATAAGGTACTTCTTTCTTACAGTTAATTTTTTTAAAAACAAGATTATTTTTGTAAGGTATAAGAGGGAGGATTGCTTGATTACTAAGAATTTAATTTAAGATATTATGGTCATCTCTGTTATTGTCTCATATTTTATAATAGATCATTATCTTTTCTTTAAAGAGAAAAGCTATAGGAGAAAATTTACAATATAATTGTTTCAATTATTGTTATTTCGTTATAACCTTGATGTTAAACATTCCTTTTTTTAAGGGAAACGTAGTAACAGATAGGTATCTAATTTGTATAGTTCAAGAAAGATATTTTATTTATGAATGGATTGATTGTGAAGATTTTTATGAAATATTAGTTTTGTTTCGATGTACTTTCTATATTTAGTCATATTATAGGTATCTTATTTATTTTTTCATATAATCAATTACATTTATATTAGGTGTATATCGTTTGTTAGATGAATATTGTTGTCGTATATTAAATCCATAAATATGGAAGTGTTTATATTAATGCTAAAATTTTATTTTGGGTATCAATCATAAATTAATAATTTTGAGTTTAAATATGAAAGAAATATATATAAAATAAAATAAATCATAAATATTTCGTTGGATACCGAAGAGCATTTTAATTTCTCGAACCGCATATCTAATCGTCGTTAGGTATTATGAACCTGTTCCTATAATTCGTTTTGCAAATAAACATTTACAATTGATAAAGTTTATGGAGAGCGATGCGTTTAAACCCTTTAGCTTCTGCAATTGGAACCACTAGTTTGGTCAATTGTTTTTTTAATGTTATTAGGATTGTGTATGTGCGTTATTGATTTGCAATTGGTTAAAATGGCCATTTGATAACATGTCTATTCGTTGATATTAGAGTTTTAATTTCTCGAATCGCGAAACTAATCACAAACATACATAGGTACATAACATTACGCCCTATTCCCATAAGCGTTGGCAAAAACAATGGAAGGATGTACCCTTCAATTTGCGACGGTCCTTGCATATTTCTTTAGCTTCTTCCACTCTGATTAATCCTGTCATATAAGTTCGTCGGTTATCGGTTCTTTTGACATGGCCATTCCTTAAAATGTCCTGAATTTGGTTTAAGACAAAATTTCCATTCAGCCTCGCCCCGTAAGTTTCTTTTGTCAATATTCTTTTATCCATTCTCTCTATACCTACAACATCAAAGCATCCGTTTCTCAATAATAGTCACTACATCGTCTTTTACACCACACAGATCTCTTATCATATTATTTTTAACTCTGTCCCTAAACTAATTCGTTTTGCAAAATGGTAGCCAGCTCTTGATCTACTCGTAGACTCGATAACCCCCTTGTTTTGTTTTAAAAAAAACATGGCAGCTGAAAAATTATTCTGAGGTTCTATAGAGCTCTATAACTATCATTTCGACTCTGTAACGAAACTCGCCAGTGCGAGCCTCATCGTCACTATCTTTCTCTAACACAGTACTATAGATAGAGAAATATAAAGTTGAAGTCGAGACTTGTACTGTCGAGTTACAGAATCGACATGCTTTAGATACTTAGGTAGTCTTAGACATTTCAGTCTACAAATGTTAAGTTTTCACATGGTGACCCCGCGCTAGGCTGGGTCTAGCCTAAACTATGCGAACGTGAGAATTTATTGGGTACATTTTGCACCTACTTGATATATAGCGCTTAATGTCGTGTAATAACTCAAGGCTCAGTCAGTTGTGCCAACTTTGCGCAGGTTAAGCTACAGCGCCCGTTTTTTCACTGACACTGTTTCTGACACTAAGTATGTAGTGGAAAAATGAGGTCTCGTGAAAAGTATTTTAGCCTGACCTCAGGGCTACATTTGGTCCTTTTCAGTGTTTATATTATAAAGCTCTATTTTACGTTATAAATAGCTTATCACACAAATATTACTACTAAAAGTTTGGGTATGTTTATGTTTGTTACTCTGATATGAATAGGAGCTCGGTGTACGGGTGCGAAGAGCATTTTCATATAATTTGTTAGTTGACCGCATAGCGTCGTTGGTATATGGTCCGAACTTGAAATGTTTGTGAGGAAGCGGTCGCGAGTTCGAATCCCACTCAAGAACCACTAGTGTGGTCAAGTTGTTTTTTTAATTTATTATGGATTGTGTATGATGCGTTTGTGATTTGCAATTGGTTAAAAACTATTTGAATTGTATCGGCCATTTTTGAGAGTGAACTGAGTTGAGTGACTGAGTGAAGGACTGAACTGAGTGAAGGAGTTGGGGTCAGACGGTCGTGTTGTTTGTTAACCGTCCTCCATGTTCATTTGCAGAAATTGTTTTTTATATTAGTTATTAGTTTTTGCTTTAGTATATCTTAGTGTATTTATAGTGCATTGTGAAAGTGCTGAGAGGGGTAAGTGATAGGCTAATAAGAACTCCTGCGCATCACTGTATATTTTTAGTTAACAAGTAATTTTGACGGACTTCTGTTTCTATTGTTCCTAGCCTCTCGCAACGCCTTCTCAGTACAAGAGAAATACAACGAATTATTCTGAAACCCTGAAAGTTTGCTCTGAGCTAGCTACACTACTTTGGCGTGGCAGGGTGCCTGTTTGCTCATCTTAAACGAACCCTCCTGGCGCTCAACCTGCATGTATTAAATTTTGAATATAAGCTGTACTTCAAGAATTTGGTGTTGTTTCCTTTAAATCAAACCGTACGAAAAACACCGTAACATATGGCGCCCAACGGAAAATCATTAAAATAGTGACTAAAGTGTAGTTAAATACTGATTTAAGAACAATTTATTCCGTTGCCTTTGTGAAAGTTACGTAAGTTTAACATTATACTAATACGTATGCGACTACCTACATTATTTAATATTTGTATGGCGAATATAGAATAGTACCTATTTTTGTTGTACATTGGTTATTGTGTTCATTAATTAATTGGTTGCTATTTATTACTATTATTTATATTATAATAAATTGATATATTATTTATTGAGAGAGGTCATTGGGTACAAAGGTCCAACCTACCTACCTACCAACTTATTGCAGGCATTATCCCAGATTGTAAGAATAGGTATCTAATCGAACTGTAGTAGCATTTTTTTACGGAATTAAAGTTAGTTTGCCATGAACCATATTAATTAATTGAAAATAATAGAATTGTGTTAGTAAATTATAATATGTTATGTAATTATTTGGTGTGTGTATTTATTAATTTTATGTCAAGTATTATTTTAGTATAGGTGCCTAGGTTAATAAGGTACTTCTTTCTTACAGTTAATTTTTTTAAAAACAAGATTATTTTTGTAAGGTATAAGAGGGAGGATTGCTTGATTACTAAGAATTTAATTTAAGATATTATGGTCATCTCTGTTATTGTCTCATATTTTATAATAGATCATTATCTTTTCTTTAAAGAGAAAAGCTATAGGAGAAAATTTACAATATAATTGTTTCAATTATTGTTATTTCGTTATAACCTTGATGTTAAACATTCCTTTTTTTAAGGGAAACGTAGTAACAGATAGGTATCTAATTTGTATAGTTCAAGAAAGATATTTTATTTATGAATGGATTGATTGTGAAGATTTTTATGAAATATTAGTTTTGTTTCGATGTACTTTCTATATTTAGTCATATTATAGGTATCTTATTTATTTTTTCATATAATCAATTACATTTATATTAGGTGTATATCGTTTGTTAGATGAATATTGTTGTCGTATATTGATGAATATTGTGATATTTCATAAATATGGAGGTTAACTTTTTATTGAAAGATGAGTTGGAATTCGAACTTGCGAGTCGCGGGGTATATATTAAAACTTTTGTATCGGTCATGAAAAAAATGTTAAAGGAATTAATAAGTTCAGAAGAAAAAGGTGACTATTCGTATCAGATTAAAGCCCCAAAACAAAGCTTTGAGAGTCCCGCTGACGAGTTAAAGGTGTGTAAATCGAAGGTTGCTATCTTATCTAGTTATATTTCGGAAATATCAGAAAAACCAGATAGAAACTTATTTAGGCGTTTGGTGTCCAGATTATATCACGTCAAAAACCGAGTAGATTTCATAGTGCCAAAGACAGACAGTGAAACGGAGGAGAGAGATAACTTAGGAGTTAAGATAGATGATCTGCTAGCACAATTAGAGGAACAAGATGACAAAGAAGAAGTAGAAAATCTATCGTTGAAAGATAAGGAGATTTTACAACAAACATTAGGTACATTAGGTGAACGAATAATAAAAAAATTGGAGGAACAATCGCAATTTAAGGAACATTCCCATAACAATAACCAAGAAGAAGATCATGATAGGTCGGTGAATTTCAAAGACAAGCTTGAATCCTCCCAGGCCAATGGTAAAATTCCTTCGTCATCAGTGATTGAAAATGAAAGTCACACTCAAAAACATAAACTAGTACCTATTATACAGTGGGGTGTTAAGTTTTCAGGGAACAATAAGTTCAGTGTAAATGCCTTTATCGAAAGAGTGCATGAGCTCAAAGAGGCAAGAAATGCTTCAGATAAGGACTTATGGAGATATGCTATAGATTTTTTTGAAGGAGACGCCTTAATCTGGTATAGAGCGAACAGAGAAAATATTCTTAGTTGGAATGAATTAACACTTTCATTAAAACGAGCGTTTCAACCACCTTGTTACCAAGAGGAATTGCTTGACGAAATTAAATCTAGAACTCAGGGTAGAAATGAATCAGTTATAATATACATTTCAATAATGCAAAATATGTTCAATAGATTGCCAAAAAAAATTTCAGAACATAAAAAGATCGCAATTATTTTAAAGAATATTCAGCCTTACTTCCAACGCGCGGTGTGTAGGGACCAGTTTGCTTCTTTAGTGGATTTAATAAATGTACTCAGGGTAGTAGAAAGATCAAAAATAAATTGTGAACAATTTCGAGAACCTGGAAGCAGTAAATGCTTATTAGAACCAGACTTAGCATATAAAGCGGAAGAAGTTAGAGTAACGAATAATCAGGTCCTTGAAATGGCAGGCAATTCATTACAATCAGATAAAAAACGTTGCTGGAACTGTAGGCAAAGTGGACACTTGTATCGGTCATGTACTATTCCAAAGCAACGTCTATTTTGCTATAGGTGTGGTCGGTTTGGGACAACGTCAAAAGATTGCTCTTGTAAGGGAAACGGGGCAGGGGAGGTCACCAAATCTGCCTAGTTGGATCTTCCCCTGATAGAAATAGTAAAGAATGGCAGGATTGGTTAAATGTAGTCAGTAAAATGTTTGTACGCCATGAAATAGATAATCTCACTATTTCTAAAGAGAATGATAACCGGTCATATGTAATATTAGAAATTTTAGACTTTAAATGCAGCGATCTATTAGATTCAGGAGCAAATCGAACAGTTATCAATCCAGATTTTGCTAGAACTTTAACGTCTTTAGGACTGAAGTCGTATAAAAGTAAGTTTAATGGGTACATTTCTACGGCGGACGGCACAAGTCATACAGTATCTGAGTTATTTGATGTGCCTATCAAATTTGATGGTCAGTCTCATGTGATGTCCATATTGGTATTACCAGGACTTGTCCAAAATCTTCTATTAGGGAAGGATTTTTTTGACCAATTCCACATCAGATTCCGATTTAAAAGTGATATACCAGTTAGTGATAGTCAAGTTAATGCAATAAATCTACATACAACTAGTACATTAGTTTCGCGAAACGATTTAGATGAACTTGAACAAGATGAGCTCTCAGAAGTCATAGAAGAAATGAAACGCACTGTAGGGGTTGGGTTAGGCCGTACAAATTTAATAGAGCACAAGATAGATACAGGTGATAGTAAAGCAATTTATCAAAAGCCATACAATTTCTCACCTGTCGTAAGGAAACAAATTGAAGTTGAGTTGGATGAAATGTTGGCTAAAGATGTGGTGGAACCATCCTATAGCTCATGGTGCTCACCTGTACTTATCGTTAAGAAAGCTAACGGCTCTAACAGACTATGTTTAGATAGTAGGCAACTAAATAAAGTAACTCGAAGGGATACATATCCCTTGCCTCGCATTTCTTCTATTTTGGATAGCTTACGTAATGCTAGGTATTTAAGTACGATTGACTTAAAGTCAGCATTCTGGCAGATACCACTGGAGGAGTCCAGTAAACAGAAAACAGCTTTTGCCGTGCCAGGGAGAGGTTTGTTTCATTTCAAGGTCATGCCTTTCGGGTTAGTGAATGCATCACAGTCCCAGCAAAGATTGATGGACATGTTATTCCAGTCAAAAAATGATAACGTATGGGCATATTTAGATGACATAGTGGTGTGTTCGTCCACGTTGGAGGAACACTTAAAATTGTTGAGATGGGTCACGGTAATTCTTAAAAAGGCAGGCTTAACAGTAAACATGGAAAAATGTCACTTTGCCAGATCATCTCTGCGATATTTAGGATACATTATCGATAAGGATGGATTGCGTACTGATCCCGATAAAGTTTGTGCTATTTTAAACTTCGCAAAACCGAAGAATATTAGAGAACTTAAAAGATTTATCGGATTGGCCAGTTGGTATCGCAGGTTCGTAAGGAATTTTTCCGAAATAGCGGCTCCCTTACACCAGCTAACAAAAACGAAGGGTGTATCAAAATTTAGGTGGACTGCGGAAGCTGACAAATCATTTTTAGAGTTAAAAACACTCTTAACCACGACTCCTGTGATTACATGTCCTGACTACTCTAAGCCATTTTTTATACACTGTGATGCGTCAAAAAACGGCATAGGAGCGGTTTTGTGTCAGAAATCAGATGACGGAGATCAGGCAATCGCTTATTTAAGTCGAAAGCTTAATAACTATGAAATGAAATATTCCACGTCTGAAAGAGAGTTACTAAGCGTAGTATTTGCAGTAGAGAAATTTAGACCATATATTGATGGGGCTCATTTTACAGTTGTGACAGATCATAGTGCATTGCAGTGGTTGCACAAAATGAAAGACCCTCACGGTCGATTAGCTAGGTGGGCTATGAAGCTACAGCAATTTGACTTTGAGGTTGTACACAGGCCAGGTTCTTGCAATGTAGTTCCAGATGCATTATCACGCTCTTTAGAAATAAATGCTATTAAAATTCAAGATAAGAATAAAGACTGCTGGTACAAAAACAAAGTTAAAGACATCTGTTCTGGGGCTGATCAAGATCCAAGTTGGGCTGTTGAAAATGGCTTGCTTTTGAAATCAGTGTCATTAAAACAATTTCCATCATCTAGCCGTTGGAAAGTATACGTACCCCAAAGCTTAAGGACAGATGTATTGCGAGACTCCCATGATTTAACTACTTCAGGACACTTCGGTATTAGAAAAACATTTCTCAAAATTAAGCAGAATTACTACTGGCCAAACATGTTGAGAGATGTAAAGGATTACATTAAAAATTGCGAAATCTGTGCCAAGGTAAAAGTGTCTCAGCAACCCTCTTTTGGAAAAATGGGACAGCATAGAGAGGTGTCAGGGCCATGGGAAGTGGTAAGCTTAGATTTAATGGGTCCTTTTCCAAAGAGTAAAAGGTGCAACACAATGTTATTGGTTCTGACATGCTGGTTTAGCAAGTTCACTTTACTATTTCCCTTACGCACAGGAAAAGCAGATAAAATATGCGAGATTATAGAGAGCCAATTCCTGTTATTTGGACCTCCATCAGCCATAATTTGCGATAATGGTAGGCAGTTTTTGTCAGAAGACTTTAAAAATGTTGCAAACAAATTCAATGTCAAAATTTGGTACACACCAAATTACCACCCACAAAGTAATCCGACAGAACGGGTAAATAGAGTGATAGGAACCATGATCAGATCCTATATTAAGTCAGGAAAACATTATAACTGGGACATCTACCTCAATGATATAGGTCATGCCATCCGTACAGCAGTACATGAAGGCACGGGCTACACGCCATCCTATCTATTTTTTGGTCGGGAAACAAGCGTAGCTCCAGTAAATCATCTAGAACATTTAGAAGAAATTAAGGACATATTACCGGGGCCCATCCAACAATCATTTATTAACAATTTAAATTTGCGAGGTTGAATTAATGAAAAGGTTAGGATTAAGTTACGACAAGTACATGATAAAAGTAAAAAGACTTATGACCCTAAACATAGACTAGCGCTGTTTAAAGAAGGAGATATCGTATGGAAAAGGGCCAGATATTTATCTAAAGCTTCAAAGAAGTTTATGTCAAAATTGGCACCTAAATTTGAAAAGGCAGTAATCATCAAGAAAATTTCGGAAAATATTTATAAATTAAACAACGCATTTGGTAAAGATATAGGTTTATGGCACGCAAAGGATTTAAAAGTATACTGAAATAAACACCATGTAAAAAAAATATATATATATAATTATATTCATTCACTATATATAACATATATATATTTTTTTTGTGTAGGTAGGGATATTTGATATGAATAGGAGCTCGGTGTACGGGTGCGAAGAGCATTTTCATATAATTTGTTAGTTGACCGCATAGCGTCGTTGGTATATGGTCCGAACTTGAAATGTTTGTGAGGAAGCGGTCGCGAGTTCGAATCCCACTCAAGAACCACTAGTGTGGTCAAGTTGTTTTTTTAATTTATTATGGATTGTGTATGATGCGTTTGTGATTTGCAATTGGTTAAAAACTATTTGAATTGTATCGGCCATTTTTGAGAGTGAACTGAGTTGAGTGACTGAGTGAAGGACTGAACTGAGTGAAGGAGTTGGGGTCAGACGGTCGTGTTGTTTGTTAACCGTCCTCCATGTTCATTTGCAGAAATTGTTTTTTATATTAGTTATTAGTTTTTGCTTTAGTATATCTTAGTGTATTTATAGTGCATTGTGAAAGTGCTGAGAGGGGTAAGTGATAGGCTAATAAGAACTCCTGCGCATCACTGTATATTTTTAGTTAACAAGTAATTTTGACGGACTTCTGTTTCTATTGTTCCTAGCCTCTCGCAACGCCTTCTCAGTACAAGAGAAATACAACGAATTATTCTGAAACCCTGAAAGTTTGCTCTGAGCTAGCTACACTACTTTGGCGTGGCAGGGTGCCTGTTTGCTCATCTTAAACGAACCCTCCTGGCGCTCAACCTGCATGTATTAAATTTTGAATATAAGCTGTACTTCAAGAATTTGGTGTTGTTTCCTTTAAATCAAACCGTACGAAAAACACCGTAACAACTCCTTAACGTCAAAATCTCCATCCTCAATTTTAGCCAGATAGAAAATATTTGCCTGGTTTAAAAAATGGCTCACTTTTTATTCCGATATTCCCGTGGGGACTGAAACTATGCAGGTGAACTCGCAGACACAGCTAGTGTGGTTAGTGTGATATATTTTAAATATTTTTATATTTCCTTAATAAATAATAAATTATTAAAAAAAATCAAAAATAATAAAATATAGTATAGAGTTTGGTAGTTCAGCAACATATTGTAATGACTATTATGTTAATATAATAGCCGCTCGCTAAATTTTCAAAGAATACGTTTCACACCCACCCGAATATGGGTATTAGACGTATTTTAATTCGCCCCTAAATAAACCCCCATATTAAAATTATTACCAAGAACCAAGCACGTGCATGGAAGAAATATTTCTTTTCCTACAAGAAGGGGAGATCTGGCCCTGAAAATGGCCATTAATAGGCTGGTAATGGTGACATGGATGAAATCTGGTAGATTTACCAGTATATATTAACAACCAGCCATCTAAAGGGCTTTTTTAATGCTCCAGTTAATCTAACTTTTAAACCGACGATAAAACAGAGGAGATTCTCAATTAGTAATTCCCATTCCCGTAAAAGTTTTGGGATGAAAAGTAGCCCATGTTATAATCGATGGTGTCAGCCAACTCAATACCAAATGGTACTAAAATTGCTCCAGCCGTATAGTTTGAAGAAATAAAAAACATACACACACATTCGCCTTCATATAGTAGGATATATTATCGCGATAGTAGGATATATTATTTTATTATCATTTACATCGACTATAATTATTAATTATTCATACTCATTTAATTTTAGACATGACCCAATTAAAAAAATAAATGTACAATTTCTACACAGTTAAATACTGTGGTATCAACATAATGAATATTTATAAGCCAATTGTTAATAAAATAATTTATTTATATGTCCTACATGGGAGATGGCCTATGATTGATTTATAATTTTAAAGTTTTATCGCGCGGTAAAATGTTCACGTTTTGTTGGTATTGTTAATTTTTGTTTGGTTTCATTAATATTTATGAGTATGGTAATAATTGGTTAGTAATAGAGATATAATATTTTATTTCAATGCCTACTGCAATTTAAATATTACACTTCAGTAAACTTGTATGAAATGCTTCATAATACTGAAAGTATAAATTCCACCAAAAGCATTTATATATAACCTCTTTTTAGAAAGACGTATAAAAACATGAATTACGTTTAACAACTCAGTTTTGGATAAGAAAGATAAACATGACTTGCAATTTTAATTTAAAAGCTAAGATTACCGAGCTTTCTCTTTATAACCGACTTATCAGTTAAACTCGTATGCATGTAATATTGTCAAAATTGCAGTGATTTTGCTCGAATTGGTCTATACAAGTATTTAAACAGGTTTGCCAAATTTGCCAAAAGAGAACAGTGTGGTGTGAAAGAAGATGTAGTGACTAAAATAGAGAAAGGGATGCTTTGGGCATGTAGAGAGAATGGATGAAAGAAGATTAACAAAAGAGATTTATGAGGTGAGAGTGAATGAAAATGTTAGATGTAGAAAACCTAGGTGAATGTTCCTGGACCAAATTCAGGACATTTTAAGTAATGGCTAGGTCAAGAGTACCCTAAACCGACGATCTTATATGAAAGGATTAATGAGAGTGGAAGAAGCTAAGGAAGTATGCAAATGGAAGGATGTAGTCTCTGCCTACCCCTATGGGAACGAGGCGTAATGCTATGTATGTATGTTGCTAAATTTCATGAACCTTTGTACGAGTATGTATGTCCCTGTATTTGACATAATTTGTTAGAAATCAATTTTGCTGTCGCTTTGAAATCGGATAAAAAGACACTCGGAATACAGCAACGCGTAGAGAAAGGATTAAAATGTCGATAAACAAAACATAAACGAACTTCTGATGGCACTCGGAACATGATGCCGCGAAAATTGTTTGCATTTTTTTGTATTTTGAACATGTTTACATTTTAACGTGTTATTGTACTGTCAACTGTGGTTTTGTAGTCCTTTATATAAAAGCAAATTTTGTATAAAAACAATTTTCGAAACTATTAACGTTTCCGGATTTCGTATGGCAACACATTTTTAATTAAAATTTTAACAATAAAAACATGATAAAATCAAATTCACAATGTAAATTGAAATAATAAATTGCAAATTAAAATATTGTTGCTATTTTTTCAAATCTGAATTTTTAGAGTAACTTTTGTTTATGACACATCATACTACTATTATAAAGACGAACGTTTGTGAGTATGTGAGTATGTGTTGACGACCTCCCGGGTTCGGTTCCCGGTGGGGCAGATTGAGATTTTTCCTAATTGTCTTGGTCTGGCTGGTAGGAGGCTTTCGCCGTGGCTAGTTACCACCCTACCAACAACGACGCATTGCCATGCGATTTAGCGTTCCGGTACGATATCGTGTAGAAACCGAAAGAAAAAAATCGTCCCACTATAAGGTAGCCTGCTTCCATCTTAGACTGCATCATCACTTAACATCAGGTGTGATAGTAGTCAAGGGGCAACTTGTAGTTGATAAAAAAAGTGTTTTTTACTCTTTGACGCAAAAACTACTGAATGAATTTTGATGAAATTTTACAAGAATACCTACAGCTTATACATCGGACACATAGGCTTTTTAACTCGAAAATTTTACGGGAACGGGAACTACGCGGGTAAAACCACGGGCGTTCTCTCGTATTAATAAAATTCATAATTACAGTACACAGAATTCTATTTTCTTATACCATATTGGTTACAAAATAAAACGGTGAATACAAAAATAGTATTTCATCATTATCATCATTTTCAACTGCCCACTACAGGGCCAGAACTTCGTCCTTATAGGAGAGAGGATGTGGAGCGTAGACCCACCACGCTGCTCCAATGCGGGTTTACGAGCTTAGTGTTCTTCGTGCTCTCCGAGGCAAGAGAGTGCACTGCCTGACTTCCTCCTTTCGGACTTTAATGAAAATTTCTTAGATGAAATAAAAACTCAGAATTGTTCAAAGATCCGATCCAGGATTGGAACTCAAGACCTCTTGAACGAAGCCACATAGACTAACCACAGATTCAGGCAGTTATTAGTACATTTATTTCTAAATATATCTATGGTATACTAATCCAAATGAGATTGTTTCAAATGGTACAATAACTGCCATCATCTATTCATATTCCGCTGCGGTGCAACGCTACCGGCATACAGCTGGAAAACGTACGAATTCCCAGCACTTTGTCCGTAACTATTATTTACTGGGCGTTTATATAAATACACAAGGCCTTTGTCAACGGGCGGTCGTTTGTTTACTCTTTTTAGCTCGCCAAATATAACTGCAGCGTTTTATTTCGTTTTAAGTGAAGGTTATTCTTATACGTTGCAGCGGTCAGCGGTTTGGTTTGGCTTACAGCACCTGAGAAGTTTTACACTTTATTTTAGTAGTGTTATTTATAGATTTGTTAGAAACATCAAGGAAATATTTTAGAAGAGAGTTTCCTGATTTGTTCGGAGATGAAGACAAGAGGTTCGTCGGATGACAATATGCCATGGTCTATGGGACATGCTTTAGAATGAGACGCAACCTGCGATAAGTACGTTTGCTATGTCACATTTATGACGTAAATACCCAGTTTTTTTTTTAATTTCAAGTTTGGCCTTGACTGTAATCACACCTGATGATACGTGATCATGCAATCTATAATATATTGTTGGCAGCATTGCGAACTATAGACTATAGAGGTGCCGGTTTTGTGTCATTGTGGCAGACTGTAGCAAAAAGTAACGGTTACGGGCAGTTATATAAACAAAGCCCTAATGATGAAGTGATTATTATTTTGTGTGTTTTCTTTGTGTGCAGTTATGCTGCCAGTTAATTTTGTTAAAAGTTAAAGTGTAATAAAATGTAAATGATAGTTAAGTAAATTATGTGATTACCATCATATTGTTTCATTTTGATTTGATTTTAGAAAGTTTGTAATTGAAATGTGTTGATATTTTGATTAATGTTGTTTTCCTGTTCGTGCCTTTTAACCCCTTCTGATGATGTTTCTAATAATATAATATCCACACACAATATAAATATCCACACTTTTCGGTTACTACACGAAACACTAAATAGCTTAGCGGTACGTCTTTTTCGGGAAAATGGTAACTAACTAGCTACGTCCGAAGTCTCCCACCAACCAGACAATGCAGAAAATCTCCTTTCGGGAATCTAACCCAGGACCTCCGTCTTTTAAATCCACTGCGCCGCGTTCACGACATTTGCAGCGCAATGGATGTAGTGCAATGTCATTAAGATCGGAATACAACAATTACCAGAAGCACCGCTGCTTGGCGGTAAATAAGGAAGGTGGTAGTACTTTCCTAGACAAGTCTCTCTACTCTACTATACTCTTGCATTAAAGTTATTTGAATTATTTACATCAGAAATCAAAGACGCCAAAAGGTCATTTCTCACTTTTGCTGAAAGAGTAATAAACGAAGATCGAAAATTTTAGTTGTTTGTGCTCTCATTTTATGAATGTGTTTATTTTATATTCGTATCTCAACACAAAAATATGTTGCCGTTCAAATTGGCACGGCGTTACATTACAGCACGGAGTCAAAGGGTGTCAGATTCAATCCAAATACAACGTTGGATTTTGCAGATGTGACAATTTGTTTACTTTTATATATATTTTATAAAAATCACGCTAGCGATTTGCTTTATTGGCTATGAGTACCTCGTTGGCGCAGTTAGCCTATTTGGCTATGGATCCGAAGGTCCAGGGTTCGAATCCTGAGTTGGGCTATGAAGTACGTACTAAAATTATCTTTTTACAAATAAATTCTTCGTAGGTAAAAATTCTTAGCGCCTAATTGGTGATATTGATCCCCCGTGCTTCGTGAAAAACATACAAATATTATCAACATAAGCCCACGTTTGTGCAGTGGTGAGTATCCTCCTGTCCTGAACTCCTTTTCTCTTCTATAATCACTGTCAAATGTTTATGATTATAACCGAGTCTGACAGCTGCAACTTCCGAGAAATTGCAATTTTTTTAAAAGATGTAAAAGCTCAATATATCAAATAACGAGCTAGCATATCGATCTGTTGCTAAAATCGACAATGCGAGTCTCGATTTCACCTATATCTGTCTACCTATAGTATCGTGTTAGCCAGAGAGAGATAGCGACAACGTTGAGAGTCACAATATCAAATTTCGTTACAGAATCGACAAACACAATTAGAACGCAGAATCTCGTGACATGAATTAACTACTGGACTAACCAGTGTTATCAAACAGCAAGAAGGGAATAAAACTTAAACCACCAAAAGACAAACGTCGGAACAATTTATTTACAAAGACATCAAATATGATATCAAAATGAAACACTCTTACTTCACTTAATTAAACACTACGTGCACAGTTTCTTACGATAGTTAAACAGCATGACTGTATATAACTCGAACACCAACGTAAATAATAACAATTTTCCATAGGGGCATCTTTTATAGACTACCGCCCACCATTTTTGCTCGAAGACTACAGTCCCTAATCTATTCTCTATAGTTTAATCGGGGTACCAAAACACAGCAAATAAGGCCACTCTATTGTCTATAGTATTTTCAAACAAAATATACAATGCTGCTATCACCAGGCAGTAAAGTTCATTATAAAGTAACTTTATTAACGATACGAGTATATTTAGTGTTAGATGCAAATACAAATATAAACGTTAGTACATCGATCATTAACCGCTAAACTTCCAATATCTATCGGTAAGTTCGACAGACTTCCCGCAGCTCGTTAGCGAGTATCTTATCCCTTGATTAATTACCTCGTCCTAATGAATAGATACTAGTAGTTTTCTTCATTACATCTCTGGTACATTAACTTACCATACTGATAACGGAAATATATTATTATTTGACGGACTCCGTGGCGCAGTGGCATGGTCCTGGGTTCGACTCCCGGCGGGGCTTCATTTGTCTTGGTCTGGCTGGTAGCAGGCTTTCGCCGTGGCTAGTTCCTGCCCTATCCACAAAGACGTACCGCTAATTGACTTAGACGATACGATGTCGTGTAGGAACCGCGAAAGGAGTGTGTTTGATCCTACTCCTAACAAGTTGGCCCGCTTCCATCTTAGATTTCATTATCACTTAACATCAGGTGTCAAAGCAGTCAAGGGCCAACTTGTAGTCGATAAAAAAATCCCCAAATAACTTTGATTAAGCTGAGTAATTTTTTTAAGTCTTAACTTTGACTAGAGGCCCTTAAAATTTAACCTTCAGAAGCTTATTTATCTCCAAAAGCTATTATAATCCAAACTACATGTTCGCTTAACTTATTAACCAACATGGTTGCATTATATGAACACATGAATGTTGCTTGAAGCCAGAAAGTGCTGCTTAGATGGTTTAGGCGTGTACAAAAAATGGATAAAAGAATTTTCTTTTTGTTTTTGTTCATCTAACGAAAGAGATTTGTGAGGCGAGGCGAATGTTTCTGGACCAAATTCTGAACATTTTAAAGTAAGGTCAGGTCAGGAGTACCTACCCTAGGCCGACGGACTTGTATTATAGGACCAGTAATCCAAGGAAAGGAAGTATCTTCTTATGGGAATGAGACGTGATGTCAATATGTATGTATGTATTAGGTACATAAATGTATTTATGTACATGACATACATTGCCGTATAAAATTAACATCGTATTTTTTTAAGAAAACTAGGTCAATAATACAAAAATACAGTGCACAATCCTGGTTATTTAAACCAGGTCACAAACGCGGTAAAATAGGAATGAAGGCAATACAAAAATTTAATTTAAATTGCATCAATATGCGGAAAACAAAATATACTTCCCGAGGGACCCTAGTAAAGATTTGCGTATGGCTCAAGTTATAAGACAATCATAACATATTGAACACCTTCATTTTCCCACGAAAACGAAAGCCACGCGTGTGTAGTATAGTTTTTTTTATAAATTTTTAATAAAGCTTACGAGGCGCCTTGTGTAAATAGGTGTCCTGCGTAAAGTGACGCGACGTAACACACAACGCAGGGCATCCTCTAAGCAACGATCGCAACGCGACACGAAGCTGACAACGCGACTAACGCAAACAAAACAACAGCATTCCCTACTTGCTTTTTATTTGCGTGACACGAAGTAATAGGTACCTTCATCACATCGCGTAGCATTGCGTCAGACAAGATAATGACGATAAGCAAGTAATTTTTTTCACCACAAGATAAACTTACGTCATTTGTTTATCTATGTATATTTTTATTGTTTATACCATTCTACAAGCGGCACAAACGGCAACCAAATTTTATGTTAAGAATTGGTTTAGCCAAAACCAAGTCTATTCATTATCAGAAACCAAGAACACAAAGTTAAGATTTAATTCATCACTTACGTCTTACACCATACACCTTTTCAGAGTAGGCTTGGAAGCATTCCAGCATTGACCGATTATGAAACGTACAAAACGGGCCTGAGTTTGTTTGCCGCGGCCCCACGAAGCGATTTGGGCGACCTATAGCCAATTAATTCCACTAAATTGTTTAAATAACATTATGCTGCCCATTACGAGAAGGCTTTGATCGTTATGCCGAATACGGCTGTATTAACGTCTCAGTATTGCCAGAATACATCTGTTAAGGTGCCAGTTCGTAACCGACCACAGACGACAAAAGCAGGCGACGTGTAGCGGCGACATTACTTATTTCTATGTTATGTATATTGTTATGATTTTACACTTTTTTTTTTTTAATGGTCTGATGGGAAGCAGGGATGAGGTCTAAGTTAGAAGGCGCTTACCTAGAAGATGTCCATTCACTCTTGCCTTGAAGATATTCAGGCTGTGGTAGGAAACACTGACGCCGTACACTTCAACACCACGAGATTAAATCGTCGATATTTCTCCACCCCTTCTCGCTCTACTGATTTAAAGGTCATTAAAACGCCTGTGTCTAGCAGAATACGTCGTTCGGATGATTTGATGATGATAATGACTTCGATGTTGTATGGACCATGATCACTTGCAACCTGCTACGACTTGCGAAACTGACAATGTTATTTACCCTCTTTCTTTTCTTTTTAGGAGCATCTTCACGTTGGCTAACCTGCAGTTGAACCAAAAAAGAATTTCACTAAAAGAAAATATCATGAGATACAGATATGTTACAACCTGCGCATAATATATATGTATTGTAGTCTCGTACGTATGGCTTAATTTCCGGTGTACGTAGTCGAAGGAAGCTCCGAACATACTAAGGTTCTAGAATGGCCTATTGCCAATATATAGGAATAGTAACTTGAAAGTAACGGGATTTGTTTGCATGATTTGACTCCACATTTTTAGAACATTTTTAAAGCTTCTGTTCTCAAAATATATAAACTGCCGTTGTCCAACTTGAAATAAAACATATGCTTGTACAAAACGGCTCTTTATACCTCTTCGACAAAAGGAGTCCCATTTATATAATGTTCGTGCAAGCGTAAATCGGATATCAAATAGAAAAACGTTACTGAAAACATTACAGATATTTTGAGCCGCTGCCAACAGCTCAATTCGATGCGTAATTTTCTTTTTTTTTATCCCATGTTTCAACACTGATTTCTGCGATATTCCTGTAGCAATTTACGTGATTTTGAATTCCCGATGAAATACAGCATTTTTTCTTTATGGTTTAGTATTTCCGAAATAAGTGATATTCAACTAGCATTTTAATATAGAGCTTGTTTTAGTTAGAAAGTTCTTAGATTAAAAATTACATAAACAAGACCAAACATTGCAGTATTTGCTATTATTAAAAATTTTCTATCTAAATTAGTAGCTGTAGAACGATGTTCATATTTTAAATTTTGATATGTTTAAATCACAAAGGATCAAAACCAGTGGTGAATTGACTCATTTCGCTGTTTTTGCAAAATTCCAATTAAAAGTCCTCTGCATACATTTATCTCCAAAACCGAATATAATAACTACAATATTCGTTTTGCAACTTTTAAAATATTTGAATTAAATCAGTTACCTACATGATTTACCTCCTTGACGAGAACCTCCGGGCGACAGGTATGGGGAATCTGTCGCCCACCGGAGATAAGTCCTTAAGTAGATAGACACTTTCTGTGTTCTCATGGTGATTTTAATTAGTTAGGGTTCCATTTGCCCTAGCAGAGTGCTTGGGTGCCGCTGACTGTGTTACGGAGTAGTATGTTACGTTCCCGTAATGCAGTCCCAGGCGACGAGTTGGAACACCGGTGGGTTTTAGTCGGTACGAGTCCGACATAATCTTCTCGCCTCCCCATGGCGAGAAGGTATCTATGAGGATTTCCCCACGTTAAAAAAAAGGTACATGATTTATACTAGCTTAAATCAGTCTCATTTTTTAACAAAATTTCAAATGCTATTCACTAAAATGTTTACGATGTAAAAGGTTGAATTAAAAAGGTTTTTTAATAAAATTACTATGACTGTAGCATTTGAAGTGGGTAGTTGGAAAAAAATATAAAAGGAATATTTCCAAGGGAAGCGGTGTTAAGGAGTGTCATCGTATTACGGGGTCGGGGGGTCGAGCTAACGACCCCCGGCTGAATGGAGTTACGGGTCACTGTTATGAAAGGGGTGGAACCTGTGAAAACAAAAGTGGAAAACAGATGGAACTGTCGCATTTTTGTAAATTATTTCATTTTACTCCTTCCTCTTTCATTTAATAAACTTTAACGGCGTCGTAAAGCTTGTTGAATTAAATTTAAAAATCTAAAGGTGGCAGATTAATTTTTCTTTACGATTGTGACTGACTGGAAATGAAAAAGTTGCTGTTTGAAACCACTTCAAAAAAATGTTTTATTCAAATATTACTACGGGGATGTAAAAGTTATCAAAAAACTATTCCTTACTAGCGCACGCCCGCAGGTTCACCTACGTAGTTCTCGCTCCCATGGGAATTTGGGGATAAACATTGACATTTATTCTGATATGTAAGCTTATATTACAGTGAAGTATAATATTGGTAAGGATTCAAAATATATTTTGAATGAGAAATACTTTTGATTTTCTGAATTGGTTTCGGTCTGGATGGTGCGGCTTCAGCCGTGGCTAGTTACCACCCTACCGACAAAGACGTACCACCAAGCAATTTAGCGTAGTTAGCCCGCCTTCATTATTAGATTACATTATCTCTTAACCATCATTTGTAATTGCAGTCCAGGTTCAACTTGTAATTAATAAAAAATTAAAAAAAAAACATATTTTTAACATATTTTTAGCATATTAAAAGCTTCCACTACTGGTCTAGGCATCTTCGGAATACAGAAGGGAATTTAGAGCCCAGACCACGCTGCAATGTGACTTAATAGACTTTTTAGGTGATAATGTTTGAATCTTGTAACGATAACATTCCGATGTGAGGCTATGGCCGGGACCAACGGCTTAAAGCGCACTTTGACTCAGGGGTTTACTACATGACGGCTCAGGCGTAACTGAAAGTAGTAGTGTGGACTGACCTATGAGCGCCCAGCTTGTGCTCGACTGTTCTTCGACAATTGTCAGTTATTTTACGACAATTGTCAGTTCTTTTATTTCGCGCACACAAAGAAGTTTGAAGACAGTGCTCGTTTGAGGCTCATTTTACGTTCATACTTGAGGTCGCGAATGCCGACGAACAAAGCGGTTCTTGCTCAGCTCCAAAGCGTCCACGCACTTTAATACCACGAGGTCTCAACAACGGTCTGAGAATTTTCACTCAGAATTTCTTAGAAGAAAGAAAAGCTTTATAATTCATTGCCCGATCCAGAACTTGACCCATGACCACTTTATCCAAAGCTACACAGTCTAACCACTGGACAAGAGGCAGTCTTTTCAAAGGTTAACGTCGCTAAGTAGACTTCAACCTAATTATCGACTTCCTTCAATATTTTAATTTATTGCTAGCACTTCGTCTAAATGAGAAAACTTGGAACCATTTCATTCCAGATTGACTTAATAACTGGGACATTATAATTGCACGCCCGGCTTTTATTTGGCAGTAAAAGTACGTTTTTGTGTAATGTTATTAACTTGCTGTGATTTATGAGTGTGATAACCTATTGCACTGCTTTTTATGTCTAAGCTTTAAAATGTTGTAAAATATAAGCTCATATCAAACATTTAGTTGTACGGAACCCTCGGTGCGCGGTCCTACTCGCACTTGTTATTTAGGTACTACAACTTTGGCTGCGATCACACGTTTTGGTAAGTGACGATGAAACCCAAGATATAGGCGGACTAACTTGTTAAGGGTATGATGAAATTCACACTCCTTTCGGTTTCTACACGACAACATACACACTTGTTAACAGGGTGGTAACTAGCCACGGCGGAATCCTTTAAGAAAATCACAAACAACTCAGTCTTCCGTCTCGTCAGCTGATGCTCCACAAAGGCCTTCAGTGTGAGATGTTATGTTTTTAGTAGAGTACCGTCCGTGTATTAAACACATTTCATCTCACCATTAAACGAAATAAACTCTTTTTCACAAACAAAGGATGTCAACCCTACGGACGATTTTGTCAAAATTCTGACAGCAAATCCTGGCAAGGAGCCAAAATGAGTTGTTCATTGACCACCTTACTACAGTTACAAACTAAGAGATTTATCCGCAGCCAGCAGCTTCTTGATGTTAAAACTTAGATAGTCTGATAAAAGCTTTGTTTGGAGTTACAAGTTTTTCAGTCTGTAAGTTTAAATCACCGACATTTGTCAGTCTCTACGTCTTTCGTTGATTATTATCGGACGTGCTACAAGGTGTAATCGTTTGCTCCTTAAGATTTATTGAGTTCAACTTTTACGCACTTTAAAAACTAAATCTCTATCTATAAAGCACAACCATTACTGACCGATTTAGGTATGCTCAAAGCACTGGACGTTAGAAAGTATCTCCTAAAATATAAAGGGGTGAAACAAGGCTTCAAGTATACACCAACTTTCAAGCGGACGATGTCACGAGCGTCCACTACCTATATATATATTTTAAAAATATGATCAATATTTCTCTTCCCCTCCAATTAGTCATACACTCGACAATAGTCAAAAAATTAAATAATAATTGAATTTGAAAGGAAAATACGCTTATATGTACACGCATCTTTTGCTCAATCACAAAAACAATTACAACTGGCTGAATTATTAGACCTGACACATTCATTATGCTTAAATATTACAGATTATACCTTGTTTTCTAACCATACCTCCAAAAGGCGTATCTATATAACAGCGAAACGCTAAATCATTTAGCAGAAGGTCTGCGCCAACATAATGGTAACTAGCCATAGCCGAAGCCTACTACCAGGTAAAACCTGAGCCGATTAAGAAAATTTATAGTCTTAAATTGAAGCTAAAAATTGAACCCAGAACCTCTCTGTTGTAAGCCTTTACCAAATGTACCTGGGAGAACGTTAAAATATAATATACTAGAGGACGCCGGCTGTTTCAGCCGCGTAGTTTTCATACCTCGTAGTGGTTGACGACCTCCGTGGCACAGTGGTATGCGCGGTGGATTTATAAGACGGAAGTCCTGGGTTCGATTCCCGGCGGGGCAGATTGAGATTTTTCTTAATTTGTCTTGGTCTGGCTGGTGGGAGGCTTTCGCCGTGGCCAGTTACCACCATACTGACAAAGACGTATCGCCAGGCGATTTAGCGTTTCGGTACGATATCGTGTAGAAACCGAAAAGGGTGTGGATTTTCGTCCCACTCCTAACAAATTAGCCCACTTACATCTTAGACTGCATCATCACTTAACATCAGGTGTGATAGCAGTCAAGGGTCAACTTGTAGTCGATAAAAAAAAATACCCTTGGAAATTTCGGGATAAATATAGCCTATGTGTTATTTTGATATGTAAGCTATATTATTGTGAAATTTCATCAAAATCCATTCAGTAGTTTTTGCGTGAAAGAGTAACAAACATCCATCATACATACAAACTTTCGCCTTTATAATATTAGTAAGAATTACGGAGAGAAGCGAATGATTAAAAAAACCTTTTTCATCCAAACGTAGTTACTTCCACACTATTAAGAGAGATTTTTGGAAAAATTCAGAAACTTTCACTCCAGATAATACCGGGATTTGAATAAACCGACTTACAGCGAGGCGTTTGTATAAAGTTCTTACAAGACAGCTGATATCCTTTACGGCGTGTCGTAAAAGAGCCCCGAACGAGCTTTTTTCACCAAAATATGCTCGGGCCTATTTTATTTTTATGTTAGCCCTTACTCTTTACTTAAAGGAAAAGGTGGATGTGTTTAAGGATGAAATGAAACCGTTACTTTTACTCGCTACTTACGGATATACCGCTATCTCTTGTCTAATAAATGTATACTACATGATGCCCGCGGTTTCGCCAGCATAGTTCCCATGGTAATATAGGGATAAATATTGTCGATGTTTTATTCTGATTTATAAGCTATATTTTCTGTACATCATATATACATAACATCATGCCTCATTCCCATAAGGGTACGCAGAGAATACATCCTTCCATTTGCCACCGTCCTTGCATACTTCCTATAACTTCTTCCCATTTCATTAATCCTATCATAACATAGCCTCATTCCCATAGTGGTAGGCCGAGAATACATCCTTCCATTTACCACGGTTTAGAGTTTAGAGTACTCTTGACTTTGTTGTTCATTAAAATCCATTTAGTGATTTTTGCGTGAAAGACTAACAAACAACTATCCAAACATTACCACACACAAACCAACTACCTTTGAATATATTTTTTAAAGAATCACAGTTTGATGTAAAATAAGTTAATATGTACTAAAAATAACATTTCTTTAAAAACAATGTTGTTATTAAATAGAACGCCAAACTGGTAATTAAAATTAAGCCTTGAACAGCATGTCGATTCTGTAACGAAGAAATAGGACGGTATAAGTCTTGATGTAATGTCTCTCTGTCAAAAACTATAGTATAGGAAGACATAAATAGAGACTCGAAATGTCAAGTTTCGTTACAGAACCGACATGCTGTGAGGTCGTTTCGTTAGCAAACACTGTCGACATGAGCATAAAATGTCCGTAATGGTGGCTGTGAGTTATCCACACATAATGGACTGTGACGCCGGAACAGCAGAGAAAAAGCTAGCTGCAGTTACCCTACGTAGGTTGAAGTTATGTCTCTAAGCTAATGATAGCGCGGTCCATTTGTTTTCCTGACGATTTTATTTTTCATCAACATCATCATTATCAGGTTATTAACAGCCCACAGCCTCCTTACACGAGAGGGGATATGGTGCGTGGACCCCGCTGCTCCAATGCGGGTTAGGGTGATAATGTTTCACTTGTTAACGATCACTATCAGATGTTGATGATAATAACGGAGAACGATGGCTTAAGGTAATTTTTGAAGCACGGTGGTGTAATACCACCAACTTACCGACTCCGGGCTTGGAATATACTGAAAATTTTATAGAAGAATGAAAAACTCAGAATTATTTCGTGACTCAACCCAGGACCTCGTGATTGAAGCCACATAGGCTAACCACTAGCTCCGAGGCAATCATTTTCTTTTACTAAATGACAACTTGACTGTGATTTCACCCGATCTGTTTTCTACCCGGCATGACGCTATCGGTTCGCAACACGTCTTTGCCGATATAGTTTTTACCTACTATTAAACTACAAAGATTTTTCGACTTATTTTTATTCGCGCAAGGCGGAATAACCAACACTCATTCAAAAGAGCAACTACTGAGTTTCTAGTCTACATCGACTTTCCAAATCGGTGGTAGAGTAACCACTTACTGACACACTTAACGTTTCAAAATATCCTACTTAAAATAACTGAATTTAAATTTAAAACTAAAACTCAATATACTCGTGATCCGACACACAAGTTAAGCAGTGGACCAACGAGGCAGGCCGTGGCTAATATAAACAAAGAATATTAACACAATTGCCAAATGAATCGTAAACAATTTAAGTTCATGGTCGAATTGGACATTCAGCGGTAATCAAATGGCAAAACTCCAACACGAAGATTGAGTCACTCCTCATAAACTAAAAGATTTGATAGTATTAGGATAAAATATGGTATAAGCAACATCACTGTCAATCCTGGAATCTATTGGTATTGTTCTGGCCTACTCTAAATTAAGTCAAATGAAATACATTTAATTTCATATGGGCTAAATTAATAAACGTTTTAACGGGAAGTTCGTTTATTGTGACTGTACTACCGGTTCAAAAGGCAAGTCTTCGAGTAAATGAGCCAAAAGTCTGACTAAGCTAGCACGAGCTTTATATTTTATGTTTTTTATTTCTTAAAAAATCCGAAGAAACTGTTTCCCCAACCTATTATATTTCCAAACTAAGTATGAATTAAGGATAAACCAGACTTGCTACAGTAATCAATCATATATCAGAATTCAAAACGAAAATTGAATCATTACTCAAAATCTACGTACTATCGACGGCCAATCCCTTTCGCTTTACTTAAGTCAAAGTCAAAATCAAAAAGTCAAATAGGTGCATTTAGTTCCAGGCTCAGTGTGCAGCCATATTTGGAACGTTACGTGTATTTGTCAAGTGGTAGTAAATCTACTACCGGCTTAGAAGGTAAACTCTCTCTCTGTCCAAATATTGCGTCGTTTCAAAAGTGGCACAAAGTTTGCACAGAAGAAGGTACTTAGTCTCCGTATGTTTCCAAACTAATCCAGAGCAATATCATATCAAGGGCAAACCGGACATTCAACAGTAATAAAATGGCAGATTTCCAGCGCAAAGATTAAGTCACTCCTCATAATCTAAAATATTTGACAGTATTGAGACAAATTATGTTATCAACAAATCTCAGCCTCGCTCCAGAATCGTTCAGCATTGAACACTGTGCGTAGGAAAAATGTAACAAAGGAAAAATACGTAGACTTTATATATTAAACCAAATTCATTACAGTCACACTAATATTATAAAAGCAAAAGTTTGTGCATGTGTTTGTTTTTGTGTATGTTGTTACTTCTTCAAATGTTGGTCGGATTCCTAAAGCCTTCCTCGATGAATGGACTATCCAATACAAAAATTTTCAATTATAACCAGTAGTTCCTGAGATTAGCTTATAATATTATTATAGATCAGCCCTGCGTTATAAATTAACGTCCAAACATGTGGAATTCGTCAAAAGTCATATATCGATAAGTTTGTGTGGACGCTCGAGTTACGTCAATCTGTGTGCAAATATGCATATTACGTAGACGTGCCCGGTATTAGGCGAATACAGAGCCATTACCTCTGCCCCAGTGTTCATTAAATGCCGAGCGTGTCTATTTGCTGACATTTTTCGAATATTTAGTAAGCATTCGTTGCCCGGCGGATTGCTAGTTAGCTGCTAGAAGCTACAATTCAACGAACATTCCACATTTGCCGAATTCTGCATATTATCTGGTTGCGCCTTTAAAGATTTGACAGTATTCAGACAAATTGTATTATCAGCAAGTCTCAGCCTTGTTCTGGAATTTGTCGGCATTGGCCCCGGCCTACTCCCAATGTCCCGCCAATTCCAAAAGTGGAGAAAAGGCTGTACAGGCGGTTCTGTTGCCAAAACTTGTAAAGCAACGACAAGTTTCACTCAATATCAATATAATTACATTGAATATTTGGATGTACGCCAGTGCGCAGCCCTTTGCGTATATCTGACCGACTTTAGAAAGTACGTACCTTTTGGTTATTTGGGTTGTATATATTATACGAATGTTAATTTAATGAATATATGTATATGCTCTTTATGACACACCTCTTTTAAAGAAAAAACTACAGCCCTACTTATTTCTGGCGCCAAGAAATTGTGTTATGGAAAGTTCTGGTTGCTATAGAAGTTGGCACATGAGGCTTAGGAGGAGCCTTTTAAAAGGAGTTACATTGTTAACACACTTGCAGAAATATAACATGAACATAAACATTTATAAAACAATATGCCGTATTTCTAAATTAAAAATTTAAATTATAAAAGTCGTCATAATCGGCATCATCATTGGCAGTTTTGTAGCTATTACAAAATACGTAAAATCTATTTAGTTCCTTTTAGAAAAATGGCAAAGCTCAGTTAAGGACTCCTTAAATCATTCTAAAATGAACACTCCGCTATAAATTTCAAGAGAAATATGGAAAAAGCGGAATGATATTAAAATGGTGAAATAAATGGGAGCAGCCGGCCAACGGTAATGAGTCTCTTGGGGCACTCGCGGGAATTAATTCTTTCAGGCCTTAGTCTTGGCTCAAGTGCGTAATATTTCGTTCAAATTCTAACATATTTAAACGCTACGCTATATCTAAGGTTGAGGTGAACAAAGTAAAGATGTTTTATACACATATAGATTTGCTTAATTTCTTTAAATAAAAGGCTCAAAGGACTGTAAAGACCGGAAGAGATTTTTTTAAATACTCTCTATGTAAAAATGTATTTGACGACCTCCGTGGCGCAGTGGTATGCGCGGTGGAGTTATAAGACGGAGGTCCTGGGTTCAATTCCCGGCGGGGCAGATTGAGGTTTTTCTTAATTTGTCTTGGTCTGGCTGGTGGGAGGCTTTCGCCGTGGCTAGTTACCACCCTACCGACAAAGACGTATCGCCATAAATCGCTAAAGCGTTCCGGTACGATGTCGTGTAGAAACCGAAAGGGGTGTGGATTTTCGTCCCACTCCTAACAAGTTAGCCCGCTTCCATCTTAGACTGCATCATCACTTAACATCAGGTGTGATAGCAGTCAAGGGCCAACTTGTAGTCAGCAAAGTAAAAAAAAAAATCGGTAGAGCTAAAACTTTCCTCATTTTATTTTTATTTGAGGAGTAATTTTAAAATAATAAGTTAAATATAAAAATAAAAAAACATTTGACGTACGTCTGTACGTTGTAAAAATAGTATTTTCAATAAAAAAACTCCTATAAATATTAATAATACAATAAGGAACTTAAGCTAACATATCCTCTATCTATAATAACTAAACAACTCACGCCCACATGGAGTGTTGGATACCTATAGGCTAGTCCTTTGCGCAAGACGAGCTAGCCTTCCTGTCACCAGTTGAAGCAATTAGGCGAGGTGTTACGGAAGAAATAGTGTAATATTTTCTATAAATTAGGATTGTATAATTCTGATATTGATATTATTATTCTTGATTCGAATGCCAATTCGAGCAATGTCCTCGGTTTTCAGGGAAAGCGAACCACTATTAGCTCCAATGTCCTGAGCAAGCCGCAGCGGCAGCCGCAGCCGCAAACGTTCGAACTGAACACTCAAAAGCCTTTGACGCTAACAACGTGTCAAATGAGATACAAAATTGGCCTTTATTTCAAACAGCAGCCTTTGTAAAAGCCTCAACAATATGCCATAATTGGCGTAAATATTGCGGTCGAAAACTTCGGTGAGTGCCAAAGTTTTCATTACACGTCAGAAGGCATATTGGCTTGTTTACAAATTCTGGCTATTTTCAGTGCGTTTTTAAGCTTTAACTCGACTGGTTGACTTTGTATTACGATGTCCTAGAACTTGTATTCTTATCCAGGATTAATATATAATTTAAGTATATTACTGCCTTGTTGATCTAGGACTTCTTCATTGGTCTAATAGCTAACCTATATGGCTTCGATCACGAGATGCTGAGATCGAATCTCGGGTAGGGTTACAGAACAATTCTGAGATTTATGACTCTTCTATGAAATGTTCAGTTCATTCCCGGAATGATACACCTCCGTACCCTGATACACCTGATAATGATAATTAAAATGATAATCTTTAATTTGCATTGCAAAAGAAAGTGAAGTTACAATACAATTTATTGGAATATAAAAAAGAATTATCAAAATCGGTTCATAAACGACGAAGTTATGCGCGAACACACATACAAGTTACATACTGACATACTGACATACAAGTGAAGCTATATAAAGCGTGTAAAAACTCAATATTAAACAAGCGGACCAAGGAATCGAACCCAGGATCTCCGTATTTAGAAGCTACATAACTTAACCATGGCATAAACGAAGCAATTTTCAGCAGCTTATGAGATTTCACTGATTTCTTTTAAGGAAATTTTGTAGTATGAAGTAGCTTTAACGATTTCTCACTGTTTTTTATAGAAACTAAACTACATTTTAGTATTATATGATATAGCCCGAAAAGCTTAACCTTTGAATGGTAACCGATTAATTAACTTGCTCGTAAGTAGGACATCAAATCGCACGGAAAAACTGGGTATTTTCCTATCCATTTCGAAACAGCCAAGTACAATTAAAGTATCGAAACTCGTAAAATGTTTTTAGAGGATAAGCTATAAAAGTCACATTGCTTTGACAATTTATATACCTTTGTTTTGAACTAAAAACACAACTGAAACTTTGCAGACGACAGTATTTGTATTATTATTCTGTCTCTTTTTCTATTTTGTCTTTTTTTAGCACTTTTTCACTCTGTAAAAGCTGGGGGATGAATTTATAAATAATACTCTCAGGTGCACGCAAAGTAATAGGATTTGTTTGAAATTCTAATATGCATTTTGAGATTGAAATAAATATTTATGATTTGGAATATTGAAATTGGAAAACCAATTTATTACATGCTATTAGATTATAGGAGACGATCGTGTTCAAAGAGTCTGAATAGTTTTTAAAAATGTTTTCTTATTTGCATTGAATAGATATTTATCTATTATTTTTATACTAATTGTGTAAAGTTGCTTTGCTAACTATGAAACCAGAATATACTTTCTAAGGCTGCCTGGAAGAAATCGCTACGTAGCTTCTTGTATTCCACGTATTCTGTCGTCTTTCTTTTATTCAGTACCCTTGAATGCAATCACACCTGATAATAAATAATGATATAATCTAGAAGGAAGGAACGAAGGAAGCGGCCTAAATTGCCAAAACTGGGATGAAATCCACATTCCTTTCGGTTTCTTTACAACATTGTACAAAAACGTTAAATCGCTTGGCGCTACGTCTTTACCGGTAAGGTGGTAACTAGCCACGGCCAAAACCTCCTCCTAGCCAAACCAATTAAAAATATCTCATTCAGAACTGAACCTGGGAGATCTATTAATAAATCCACTATTCATTCACCTTGTCAAAATAAACAGTACAGCGGCGCAGTTGTTAAATATCTGTGATATTTACACCCCAAAAATAGGTGCGAGTCAACAAAGAGTCCCCACTATGTGGCCTTGTTCTTTAAGATTTCCACCGCGGTGTTTCCGAGGCTTGGGGGCTCGTCACTCGGCCGAGGTTTGTAGGTCAACAAACTGCACTACTAGGAAAAGACATACGGAATTAGAACTCAAGAACTCTATACGCGTACAGAAAAATTAAAGTATGTGAAAAATCAAGAAAACTAATTGCCTAATACTGCACTATACATTATAAACCAAAGTCCTTCACCACGTCTATCTACTCGTATCTGTCGCAATAAACTCCAAAATTTTTTATACCATTTTCACCAATAGGTAGAAAAGTACACAATTTGTCAAATTGTTGTGTAAATTAGCTCAAATAAGAGTATAACGATATTTATTGGATGTGTAAAGTGTCTTGACGAACTGACAGCAAAGTGGTCCGATGGGGTTCCGTTTTTTCCTTTTGAGGTACGAAATCCTAAAAATCGCCACTAATTTTATTATATACTTTTTTATGCGTAATTGAAAGATTTCAATCACTGATTTCTGAGGAATTATAAACCTAATATAACTTTATAAATAATAAATTTATAATACATGACTTGACACAATAATAACTGTAGAAAAAAAATACAGTTTTACCTACTAATATAACAAAGCCTGACCGATTCGGACTACTGAATCTACGAGGTGGTTAATTGCCACTTCTCTACAAGCCAATTTACCCATTTAGCACATGACTTAAAATTTGACCAAGTGGGCCAATACTTTGTCAGAAAAGAACAGTAACTAAATCACCTCCCCTGCATTCAGTATTCGTTTTGTAGGTCAACGAGAGAAGGCTGATAAAAATGAAACACATTTACAAAATGAAACATTAATAAATTATTCGGAGCATTGTTGGATGCTTAATCTCACTGTTTTTATTATTTTAAAAACTCGCACAGGTTTTTGAATAAAATTTCGTAATGAAATTCACGGGTCGCATTTCAGTTTTTGTTCATACTCTGTAGTTGTGCACTCAATATTTTACTGGAAATGAACTTTCTGTTGTATTTTTCAAAATGGTCATTTTTAAATTAGTAAATTCTTACTATCAATAGTACTTTCCGTTTATTATTTAATATATAAACGACTAAAACTCACGTCACTGTTGTCGGAGTTTGCCCGACTACTTTTAAACATATACGAGGTCCTTAGTTATGCAACTCGCATGCTCGCTTGTTAATGCAACGCGGCGTGAAGCACTGGTTTGCTTGCTTTAGTTTATATTTTAATAATATAATATAAATAGTATGGGCACATCATAAGGTTTGAGATCTAAATTCGGGATGATCTTTTTAACAAATAAATGAATAAATAAAGTACTCCATAGGTACATTTTTACTGAATGATTAGGGACTAGATTTTAGAAGTACCTTAAAGTAACTCGTCTCCTTAGATTATTTTAATGGTGCTGAGAAGCAGTCCTCCCTTCTTCTAAGGGAGATAATTTGAAGCGTAGACCCACCACGCTGATTAATGTGGTTTGGCGAGCTTATTGATAATGTTTGATTCTGCTCTGTAACGCACACTATTAACGTAAAGTTTGCGATAACTGTTTCTCTCCGATATACGAATGAATAAGCCCAAAACCTTCCTAATTTGAAGCTACAGCTACAACTACGCTTTTCACTCCTCTTTCTTATATTGTTTTATATATTTATATACTATATACTATATATTTATTTACGTAGGTAGGTAGGTTTACGTAAGGTATTTACTTTTTTTTAATTATAAATATATTATTTAAACAAAATAACATAATTGAAAGTGGTATCTTACTTCAGGTATTTCTTACCTTCAGTTCGGACTTAAACCTAGAACTCCATAATCCAAAGCCCCAATGGCTAGACACTAAACCAACGAGGTACGTATACAAAGTTAATTCTGTAAAAAAGTTATTAAAATAGAGCCCTTCCGTATTAATTATTCCGGGACAGAATACTCTAAAACCCAATCAATGGCGGACCTTCTCAAAATAGTAATCGGGATATTCCGGGTTATTCTGGGACATTCCGGGACGTCGATGACGTTGCCATTTCACGCGTAACTTGGTTTACAGCCGCGCAGTATTTTGGCGACTTTTCAACGGAATTTCGAACCAATTTCTATTTTATTTTTCACTAAACTCGTTTGTCGATATTTCAGCAGTATATTTTGAATTTACAAGAATGACTATATTCGTGGCTTGAAAAGTATTCAATGTTATAACATTTGTAAAACATAAAAAGTATATTCGCATCCGAAATATAATCTCTATGCCTGTTATCAAACACAAAGAAAAATTAACTTTCGCATTTACTTAGTGTAAAATTATTTGCTGTTTTTTTTTAACACAATAAAAGACAGCAGATAAAGGAGACGCAGTGACAACAATATCGAGAAAGGTATGCTGCGATGTAGAGTACTTGTAGAGATAATTTATGAAAGGAGACTTACGAAAGGAGTGAAAGGGAATTTTGGAAGTGGAAGACATAGGCGAACATTTCTGGATCAAATCCAGGATATTTAGTAAAAGGCCAGATGCAATTTCAGCTTAACAAACGTACCTGTATGAAAGGATTAATGATATTTGAGGAAACGAGAAAGGTATGCAAAAATCACGGCAAGAGGAAGGACGTGGTATCTGCGGAACTGTATGATTCCTAAATTTCATCCTAATTAGTTTAGTAGAAGCAGTGTAAAGTAACAAACATATACACTTTAAAACTAATTTAAAAGAGTACTGTTATGAGATTCCATAGATGGTAACATTTGCCAGAAAAAGGGCACATTCATCGTAAATGTGCAAATGGACTAACATACTACGATATTAAACAAAACGCATGGAGGATACTTACAAGCGGCTGAAACTATAAAATCTCCAAAAACCCAATGTCCAGAACTGATCTAGTTTCCTCGGTTTCGATCGTAATTGAAGGTAATTCACCTACATTTCGTAAGCCTACACCGCGTCCGACCGGTTCGGACCCACGCATATACAAATTACTGTTACGGCGATGAAATCCCGGTTTGAAATTTCGAAGCGAGATAAGGGTCCTAGCTCATTTGACTCATGCGACACGCTAGGCGTCCTCCCTCGGTGTGTATCACTGTCGACATCTGGTCCACGATTGATTGCCGCTTGTCTACAAGTGATCGTAAGGTAAGCCACATGTAAACATAAATCACTCGAGGAGCCCGCTCGATCCTTTTGTAACCTGTGCTTAAGAAACACACGGCAAAAGCAATGGTGATAATTTAAAATCCCGTTAAAAACTTAAAACTTAAAGCTACAAGAGAGAAGAACTCGTAAAAATCTCGGCCAGGATAAGATGGAAAGGAAAAAAATATTAACTATAGAAGATACCGTAGGATAATGCATGAGCATAATATACCCATAGCACTGTAACGCTTGAAGCGGCGATGATCAGGCGACGGCTAGCTCTAATGAGTTATGATCTTTACACATTTGGTTGCCAGTTTTGGGAATTTAGTGAAGCTTTGTTGCAGTACATGACTTTCGTTCGAATAGTAACGATAGCGAATTGCTCCAATCAAATGCAGCGACGAGTTGCCGAAACGAAATGCTGTGAAACAATCGCTATAAAACCACTATGTTACTTGCAGCAATCTAGCGCGGAACGAAGCGCGAACGGGCGAATACGATATGGAACAGCTACAAAATTGCTGTTAGCTAGATAAAAGTAAATTGTTAAATTAAGTGAAGAAGTGAATCGGTTTAATTTAATCAATGAATTAATTTTATTAACACAATGAAATCAAACGACAATTGCAAGTTTAAGTGTTTGTGTGTTAAAAAGTTCTTGTAAGAAAAATTATTAAATTTGCATGAAAAATTAGAAAAATTGAATTATTTTATTCTATATTATAGTACTGAATAAAACTGTAAGAGCTATTATTTAACTATTATTTAATCGAACTTTTCCAAAGAAATAGAATCTACGTTTATAAAACCTGGAGTTATGGGAGATTATTACTACCCTACTAATTACCATTCTGCTATTAACACAAGGGATAAAAGCAAGTGTTGTCAAGCTGTACTCAATTGTATTACATCCCTCGTGGCGAGGTGCGTGTTCTCTCGAGTATGCAGTCACGGTTCATCACACCGCCGCACGGTCCATTAGCCGAGGAATAATGACTATTATCTCTGTATTATATTATACGAATTAACGAATATGGGTTAAAATAAATATTTACTCATTTATAGGAAAGACTTTTATAGTAAACTCGCATTTGCTCACGAAAAAAGTATCGTTGTAACCTTTCAAGAACACAAAAAAGAATTGTATCTGTTTTTTAAGAAAGAATGGGTATAGTACGCTATCATCAAAAGACATAGGTATATACTATTGCAGAACTTTTAGTATACCTAATTTATAGCAACAATTCTTCTTATATTGTTGTGTTATAAGTATAGAGAATTAGGCAGCGTTTTCAATTAAAGCTCCAGGCGGCGCGATACTTCCAAAATAATTATCGTTATATTTGAGCCTATTTATGTAAACCTTTACAAAATTCTATACCAAAACCATTGTAGACTCTGCTCACACCTTTCGGAGGCAGGTATATATATACACTTATGAGCAGGTGTATATATACACTTATATAGTGAGCTTCATCATTAAAGTCCCACTACAGGGTCAGATTGCTCTAAGTTCCTATAGGAGCTTAGAGCAATTATTTGGAGCTTACAGCCATCATGTGCCTCTCTTAAATTGTTTGACTATTGTAACTATCACTCTCAGCTGATTTTCACCTAACTAACTAAATTCAAAAAACAGAGTAGAAAGTATGTCACGACAGAAGTAGATGTTGGCGTAACCAAAGACGTTTAGTTTGTAGGCAAAATTTTAAAGGACAGTTTTATAGGCAAAATTTTATAAGCTGCAGATAAAACTCTCTCACAATACGATATAGCTCGAACTAATATGAGCAGTACAGGTGTGTTTGAATCCGATACAGTGCCGAGAACTGTTAAGAGTCATGATGTGGATTCTAGGTCTGTAGAACACTTCGCAGACTCAATAAATAGAATGCCGCATTCACACCCTCAGGCGCAGAGTCACTCAGCGTCCGCTGGAAAGAGGTATGCTCGCAGTATCTCTATGTGATCGAATCATAATTGAGTAAATTCGCGCCTCGCACCAATAAGCGCAGTGTTGATCGACCCCCACTAGGTGGACTGACGACATCAAACGTGCCGCAGGGAGCTGTTAGCCAAGAGGTGGCTAAGGTTAGTTGTATTTGGGAGTCACTAAAAAAGGCGTATGTCCAGTAGTAGAGGTCCATCGGCTGTTAAAGATGATGAATAATATGAGAAGAATAAAAATAACAACGCAATAAGCAAATTATTCATTATTTGTTTAAAAAGCAACGTATCATGCAACTGAGTCTTTTTAAAATATCTTTTATTAAACGACTTCAAAAAAAAAAGGAGTTTCTCAATTCGACCGTATATATATATTTTTTTTTTATGTGTGTTCTCGCATAACTTCGTCGTTTATGAACCGATTTTGATAATTCTTTTTTTGTTGGAAAGTAGATAGTTCGGTGGTGGTACCATGATAAGGAAACCAGGATATGATGATGGGATCCTGGAGAAAACGAGGAGAACTTTCAAAAATTGTAGGGACAACAAGTACATTTGTTAATTTTTCCGATAAGTATTTAAAAGCACTACAACTTGATGAAGATCTGGAGTCGATCTGATGACTGGTTGTGACTGTCATTGAGGATCTGGTGATCAAGACGAAGTACAATTAAGGGAGCTCCGTAACGTTTTACAGTAGCTACCTTGTGTTTGGGCTCGATTAATTTGTCTCAATGAGAACTTTACATTTAGATGGGCTGTGACTGTCATTGAGGGTCTGGTGATGAAGACGACGTACAGTTAAGGGAGCTCCGTAACGTTTTACAGTAGCTACCTTGTGTTTGTGCTCTTTCAATGAGAACTTTACATTTAGATGGGCTGTGACTGTCATTAAGGGTCTGGCGATGAAGACGAGGGACAGCTGAGGGAGCTCTTTAACGGTTTACAGTAGCTACCTTGTGTTTGGGCTCGATTAATTTGTCTCAATGAGAACTTTACATTTAGATGGGCTGTGACTGTCATTAAGGGTCTGGCGATGAAGAAGAAAGACAGTTGAGGGAGCTCTTTAACGGTTTACAGTAGCTACTTTGTGATTGGGCTCGATTAATTTATGTCTTAATGAGAAGTTTGAAAGGTTATAGTTTCCAGTTAGTTTAATGTTTACTATGTCATGATCCAATGATGAGATCTACGAAAACTCGAGGAAACTCTTCAAACTTTATTTGCACTTTTACAGGGACGTCGGAATGTTATAAGTAGCTAGTGAATATTGGTACTTAACGTTTAGTTCGAGTAGGTTTATTAGTATGTTCGTTGTTGATAAAGCACTAAAAAGTATGAAATAAAAACAATTTTAACAAAAAATAAAAACGCCTTCAAAACACACTTAAAAGTAAAAAATAACTACTTCATTTACTTACTTTAATTTACTTAATCACATATATGAAGTCGGTGCCACCCGAGCTTTCTACTTTAAAGTCTTTACCTAAACTTGAATGAAGTAGTTATTTTTTACTTTTTAGTGTGTTTTGAAGGCGTTTTTATTTTTTGTTAAAATTGTTTTTATTTTATACACACTCGTAGTTCCTTCCTCAACTTGAGTATAAGACGCCATTTTGAGTATTTCTTCCCCGGATGACAGTAATGGGCAATAACGTCACTATTACCTGACGGATGCGCGCGTTGTAGCGTCAGATAAATACGAATACGCACCATTTATTTCAGCTGTTTAACACCTTTGACAATAAGTGAATTCATGACATTATAGGATAAACACACAGTTGGCTTTATTTATTAGGAAACAAAATAAGTTCTTTGATGTGAAAAGATTTTCTACCTATTTCAGATCTTAAAAAATTATTATTTTTAAAAGTAGTAGAACATTTTTGTGAGACACTAGCTCTCCAGGGAAATAAAAACTGAGACAAACCCTGTAATTACAACGGCAACTATGTCCTTAAAATTGGAAAACAGCAATGCTAATTGGCGACATAAAAATCTCTTAGCCGGAAAAGCTCTGATACAGAGAACTTAATTAACAAAGAGCTAGTTCAAGAAATTAGAAACTGAGACAAAACCTGTAATTACAAATGCAAGCATGTCCTCAAAACCGGAAGGCAGCAATGATATTTGGCTGTAGAAATACCTAAGCAGCATCTCTTCCTCGGAAAAGCTCTGACACAGAGAACTTTACGAAAAAGCTAGTTCAAGGAATTAGAAACTGAGACAAAACATGTAATTACAATTGCAAGCATGTCCTCAAAACCGGAAGGCAGCAATGATATTTGGCAGTAGAAATACCTAAGCAGCATCTCTTCCTCGGAAAAGCTCTGACACAGAGAACTTTACGGAAAAGCTAGTTCAAGGAATTAGAAACTCAGACAAAACCTGTAATTACAATTGCAAGCATGTCCTCAAAACCGGAAGGCAGCTATGATATTTGGCAGTAGAAATACCTAAGCAGCATCTCTTCCTCGGAAAAGCTCTGACATAGAGAACTTTACGAAAAAGCTAGCTCAAGGAATTAGAAACTGAGACAAAACCTGTAATTACAATTGCAAGCATGTCCTCAAAACCGGAAGGCAGCAATGATATTTGGAATTAGAAATACCTAAGCAGCATCTCTTCCTCGGAAAAGCTCCGACACAGAGAACTTTATTGCTACACTAAATATCGTATAAAAATAAAACAAAGTAAAAGACGTGTTAACAATAAAATTATAAGCGACATTGTCATAAAGGGCCTATTATGCGAACCCAATAAAAGTTACTTCCCTATATTAGGCAGAGTATTAGACGAGGCTGTGTTTTATGGGTGTCGTTTAATATTGAACGATATGACAAATTGCTTCAATATCCCGTTGAAATGGCAATTCTACATAAAAATTACAATAAAACTGGGAAAGGTGATGTCAGCGAATCGTTAATTTTATTTTTCTGCGAGCCGTTTGAATGGTCTAAGAGCTAGTGAGGTCTAGACCTTTGTTATGTTATCTTACTTTTATAAAAATAAAAGCTGAAAGAGTGAGAAAGAGAGATTATTACGATACTGGAAGACACTCGCGGTATCTCCCGCGTAGTTCTCGTTCCCGTGGGAATTTCGGGATAAAATGTGGCCTACGTTTTATGCTGATATGTAAGCTATATTATTGTGAAGTTTCATCAAAAACCATTCAGCAGTTTTTGCGTGATAGAGTAACAAACATCCATCCATCAATACTTACAATCTTTTGCTTTCATAATTTTAGTAAGGAAGCAACCATGGAATTTGAACCAAGTTGTTGGCCAAGTCGGTTCCAAATGTCTCTTCTAACGTGTACGGTAAAGCGTTGCTATAAAAGTATATTATTATATAATATATATAAAAATATATAATACAAAAATTTAACAGACTTTAAAACGCACTAAAAAGTAAAAAATGTTTACTAAAGCATGTTATCTATGAAATCCGTTTGCAAACGTTACACATATGCTTCAAAACTTACTCTGCTTTCAACAATCGACAGACAGTTTAATCTACAAGCACTTTTAAGACGTCAAGTGTATTTGTAATGAATCTACCAGCAGCCTATAAAGTATATTTTTAAAATAAAATACATTTAGTCCGTCATCTTTACAGAGGATAAAAATTAAACAAATAAAACCCCTAAAGAATTTAACCAAAGTTTATCAACATCAAATTAAAGTCAATAACAAATATAAAACGTACAGACTAATATTATTTATACCGTAGCACTCTAAATGTGAAAAAAACGGTGTTCTTTAGTTAAAACTAGATATTATGATAATAGGATCCCTTGATCCACCCTAGGCTAGATAAAGCGCCGCTCCAGGAACAAAAGAGCGTCGTACTTGAAATATTATGACAGAGTGCGTTTATTTTTAACTCGCTTTATACCTTGGAGAATGAGAAAAAATAATATTGAAGCTAAGCTTTTAACTTTTTCACTTTAATAGCGAACGTTTATGTGGTGGCTATTTTATAAATAAAAATACAGAACTTTATATTAAGTGGACAGTTTATTTTCTACACAAAAGAAGAATGTCATAATTTTAAACAATTTTTAGCTCTAAGGCAAAAATTAAAATTTACTTTAGTCGATTCGTATGATGTGGCAATGGACGGGGCATAGTTCGAAGAGCCGATTGAAGTGTTCGTGCTGTGTTGAAATGCGATCTCTCACCGGAATACGTAGTCTTTGGCGTTGTCGTCGTCCCACAACATGGACTGATGAACTTAAACGCATCGCAGGGAACCACTGTCCACTGTTAGCCCAGGATTGCTATGTTTGGAGGCCCTTGCCCAAGGCAACCTGTGGACGTCAATCGGCTGATATAATGATAGACGACTACTAATCATCGTTCTGAATTCGAGTTTTAAGTTGGGGTAGTAATATTAATCTCTCTTCCAAAAAATGTCAGTAGCAATCCGGAGTCGGTAAATTGATAGTTTTATATTTTCGTACATTGAAAACTGTGTTAATTAGTCAGTCCCGATAATTACTATCAGTAATTTCTGATGGTGAATAAAATTATCAGAGTCAAATCGTCAGATTGTAACAGCACCCACATTGTAGCAGGAATAAAAGAGAAACGGAACGATAATCCAAAAAAATAGTTAAAATAAAAGTTACTTGAATAAAGTAAATTATCCAAGAGAAAAACAAGTCTTTGTCCACCAACTGACAAGATTTCCATATTATTAAATTATGAATTTTAAAATAAAACGGCAAACTTCAAAGTGAATTTTGCTTATTACAAAAGGAAACAAAACATTATTTTCTTAAAAATGCATGAAATAGTTTCAACATTTTCACAAGTTGTAATATTTTAATAACCAGCAGACGCCCGCGACTTTGTCATTCGCAGTTCTTTCGGATAAATTCTTTTTTTTCTTGTACTTTGAATAATAAAGTAAAATAAAATTAGAAATTTGCTCTTCTCTAGCTTATTCCACGTGCTAAACCCGTTTCTCTATCAATCGTTACGCATAGCTAAGGTCTGGAATGCCCTTCCGAGGTCAGATTTACCTTATTCCTACAACTTAGGTATCTTTAAAACAAGAGTGAATAGGAATTTTCCAAGCAAACGCGTCCCACCTTAGATCACATTTTCACTTACCTTAGGTGAGATCGTAGTCAAGCGCGAGCGTATTTTATGAAAAAGTTATAGGTACTAAATGTTATTTTGGGGGTTACTACTAAATGTAATATTCTAGAATACTTAAAAGTTTTCAATTGAAATGCCGTGTCCCAAGTAAGAATAGCCGCAGGGCGTTAACCTCCGTAGAGGAGATGGAAATTGAAGAAAAACAAGATTCAATTCAAAAGTCATTTAGAACGCCGATGGGTCATCTACTGCTGGACTAAGTTTGGAGACTCTTATAGTAAGTTATACCTATATCTACACTATACATTATATATAACACTCGGTTGCATTTATTGGCAATGTTGATGGCATTGACTAGACTCTTAAAAGGACCCCAATAAAGGCATTGCCATAAGTCATGTCGAGTCAATAGCACCTAACATCTATGCAAAAAACCTAGCCCCTACCCTACATGAAGCGAAGTCAGCCAGGCCAGTCCTCCCTCCTTGTATGACAGGGGATATGGAGATTATATCCACCACGTTGCTCTAATGCGGATTGGCGGAATTAGGGTGATAATGTTTAATTAATTACAGATCGCTTTCAGATGTTGATGACAGTGGCTGGAAGCGACGGCTTACATGCTTTCCAAGGCACGAGGGTGTAACTCCACCAACTTTCTGGTTAAGAATTTACTAAAAAATTTCTTAGAAGAAACCAAATCTCAGTATTATTCTACGACACTGCCCAAGATTCAAATCCCAGACCACTTGATCGAAGCCACATAGACCAACGAGGCAGTCTAACATGTATGTATTATTATTTAGCTAGGCAAATATGCTTATACATTGTCAACAATATTCAAAACATTCCACACATGCCTTGATAAATGACAGCCCTTATTCACGCCTGCTAGAGATTTAGAAGCACAAATACTACCCTTCTCATAAGCAGATGAGACTGGCTTAAGTTATGTATCAAAGATTAAGATAAGAAAAATCAATATAACGAAGTTATAAGATTAGTTATAATAAGTTAAAATTGACATTAATTTTTATTTTGGAAATTAATAATAGTGTGATAAGAGTTAAATAGCAATCGGTATTTTTATCGTTGGCATTTTATGCTGATTTTGTTCCTACCTAAAAATCTGAACTCTAATTGATTTAATTACCCTGAACTCAATAAGTTTTTCCTTACCCGATCTTAGCCATAAACATTGTAATTGCCATAAGTATTATAATTGCCATAAATATTGTAATTGCCATAAATATTGTAATTGCCATAAATATTGTTAATGCCATAAATATCGTAATTGCCATAAATATCGTAATTGCCATAAATATTGTAATTGCCATAAATATTGTAATAGCCATAAATAAAGGAACTAGAATTACCCTCCAATAGGCAGTTATCACTTATCATACATGATCGATTTTAATTAAAGGTCTATCAAAATGACATTTTGAAATGCCAGTCGATTTTAAACAAAATTTATTTATTTCCTTTATGAGAATATTTAACTCCAAGAGTACACAAATATAGAATTACACCTACCTGTAAAACGAGACGATTGATCAAACAACACCTTTAATATCCGCTCTACAAGTTCACCCCAAAACATGACTGAAAACATCCCTTGAGGCGTTCACCTAATTTCCTTTCAGCATTACGTGGAGGAAAGTCGATGGAAATATAATCAGGTGAAAGTGAAACTTACAAGTTATGAGTCGTAATTCTTCTCAAATAGTCGTTTTCCGACCTAAAGGCGAGTAAAGGACAGTTATTGTTAGGCTAGTTTAGTCTGTTTTAATTTATAACTAAGAAATTATATGTTACTGGAGCACGCCCGCGGTTTCATCCGCGTAGTTCTCGTTTTGGTGGGAATTTCGAGATAAAATGTAGCTTGTGTGTTATTCTGATATACAAGCTATATTATTATGAAGTTTCATCAAAATCCATTCAAAAGTTTTTGAGTTAAATAGTAACAAACATTCATCCATACATAAATGTAGTAAATATGAGTATTATTGTCTGGAAGGCCTTTAATTTATTTTTATAGTTAAAAAGTTTTCAGCCCATGCTTCTACCATGGTATAGTTGAGCCATCGAAACGAGAGGAAGATTGAGAGAAATAATTCATTCTTGAAAATCTGACATAATGTTTACTTACACTAGAAAGGGACAGAGGTAACACTCGTCCGCTCTCGCATACCGGTCCTTTGTTCATGTTTACTCTGTTGATGGTTCAGCCGCACTTAAGACAAATATAGAGATAGTTTGACTGTGGTTTTTTAAAGAAAAATGTAGTATATTTTTTATCGCGTTTTCTCAAAATAAATTTTAATTTTTAGTTTCTGACCTTCTTTATTACTATTACTTTTTACATCATACAAAATTACATATTGACGATTCAAAATAATCATAAATAAAAGATTTTTCTGAATAAAGATACGGATCTGTTGACAGATCACGAGATCTCTGAACGTAATGACGCAATTGATTTAAAATTCAACTTAGCAACTCATTTTACTACGTAGGCGCTCCAGAACATGGTACTCGTAAATAAAAGAATGGCTAGTTTAAATATATTAAACGCAACAAAAGGCAAAGCATTTGCTCAGAGTTTGTCAGACAAAGTTTGTTGAATTTTGGCTGCATCACCACTGATTGCGCAACGTATAGGAACAAAATTGTCCGGATTAAACAATAGATTGGGACACTGTAATGACCAGATCGTCGCGATTTTATAAAAGTTGATAATTTGTCAGCTCTCGATATGTTTGCTATGTCTGTTTGTTATTTTTCCATGGGTGAGTAGTAGTAGCTTTCTTAGTAAGTAACGTATCTAACCATGGTAACTTTAGAAGGTACAGGACCAGGCCTCCCTCCTTATAAGAGAGGGAGACACACCCACCACGCTACTCCAATGCGTGTTGGCGGGCTTAGGGTGATAATGTTTCAATTATTAACGATTACTATCAGATGTTGATGACAGTGACCGGGACCGAAGGCTTAACGTGCTCTCTGAGGTAAGGGGGTATAACACTACCAACTTCCAGACTCCGGGCTTGGAATGTCCTGAACAATCCCCAGAAGAATGAAAAATCTCAGAATTATTCCGTGACCCGACCCAGGAATCGAACCTAAAACCTTGTGAAAGAAACCACATATGCTAACCACTAGACCAACGAGGCAGTCCATCCAATTCCATTAATGAATAATCTAAAAGTATATTTTTTATTTTGTCCCTGGCTTAATTTATATACATACATAAAATCACGCCTCGTTTCCATAGGGGTAGGCAGAGACAACTCCTTCCATTTGCTACGGTCATTGCATACTTCCTTAGCTTCTTCCACTCTCATTACTCCTTTCGTACAAGTCCGTTAGTATAGAGTACAGTTGAGTGAAACATTATATAAAATGTCCTGAATTTGATCTAGAAACATTCCCCTCGAGTCACTTTCAGACACACGCTTCATGGGAACCCTTCGGAAAATAAAAACTTAAAGGGTCCATAGCGAAGGGTTGCCATGTATCTTGCTATATTCCGTAGTTTCTCGTGATATTCCCTAGAAAATATCACGTTTGCTTGAATAATTTAGGGCCTAAATCCTTGAAACCTACTAGCTCCCAAACTCACCACGATCTTATCACCATTATTGCGTAATGTACTTACCTATGGTAGAAGTAGGGGCTAAAAACTTTCAGCTTTATAAAATGACGGAGATCCGGCCACAGCAGGCACTTAGTCCACAATAAAATTAACGAATAAAACTGTTGACAATGGTAACTTCATTCCGCTGAGCAAATATTAGTTCCGTGCCGTGCTCAGCTAAAACGCTGTGAGCAAGTTGGAGCAATGTTTCTATGTCATTACCGTGTTGTATGTAATGCTGTACGATTGTTCGTCTTGCCTCGGAACCGGCGGTAGAGTCTCTACAAACAGACAGAACTCGATAGTTGTATTCTTGTTTTAAAACTCAAATTAATGTACCGAGAACATTAATAATATTTATGACGGCTTTCGGTCCTGGTAACGGTCCTAGGTTCGATTGAAATTTTTTAAAATGAGTCCAGATCTGGCTGGTCGGAGGCTTCGGCCATGGCTAAATACCACCATACCGGCAAAGACACGATTTAGCGTTCCGATACGATGTCGTGTAGAAACAGAAAGGGGGGCGAAGGGGGGGTGAACCTATTCGTAACAAGTCAATCTGCTTCCATATTGGGTTACATCATCACTTTCTATCATACCGTGTGGTTGCAGTCAAGGCCTTAGTTGTAACGAATAAAAAATCCTGCTGTATAACTTTGACGAAAGTTTGACGGCCGATTTGTATAGTTGGATGTGATCATAAGCAAAATCTAACTTCTTTGAAAACAAACTTGGGCTAGACTACGGTCATGTCTTGGTATCCAAAGACATTTACACTTTTGTTAAAAATCGCAACGCCATTTTTCCTTTCGTTACACACCAATGTATATAAATACTCTATTATTTTTTAATTTCATAATTGAAGTATTGTCATTTTATAACCTTTCACTTTATGGTTTGAATATCTTCCAAGTTTATGCTGCTACCTATATACCTATACTAAAGCCAAACTCGATTGAGAATGCTTGTCAACAAACAAATTAAAAATGAAGGTAGAAATCACTAGTCATTTTACACCTAATTTTTTTAGTTAACTTGTTAATGACGAATTCATGACAATAAATTAGATTAGTAAGCTTAAAAGTAATAAATATATTCAATATCAATTTTTAAATTTATCAGACATGAAATGTGTTGCATTTTCTACCTACATTTTAAATTTATTTGTTGACAAGCATTCTCAATCGTGTTTGGCTTTAGTATAGTACTTCCAAGAACCATCTCCCATTCAAAGTACTTATATGACGAGCAGAACTTCACTTAAATTCAATATTGTATGTCACATGCACACTATTTAGCACGTCGTACAGTCCACTTAATTCCTCCCTACCGTCAAACTGTCGGCAGAAACCGAGTTAATATAACCTAATCCAGCTTATACACGGGCCCGTGGTCTCCTGTACTGGGTACGGGATTTGTCAGACACGCCTGTTGTATATTTACACCCGTGCTAGTAACGGGATTATTTACCAACGTCGTCTTAAGCAAGGACACTTTGACTATGTCTGCTTTCTGCACGCTCATTTATTTGCCATAATTAAATGAACTGTAACAACAAAATTGTCAAGTTTAATTCGCCATAGCTTCATTACTTTAAATCCACACATTACATTCTTTGAGTTTGTTAGTTTTCAGCCAGTAATTAAAGATATTTGAAACAGTAATTGTTCAAATTTTAAAATTGTGATGCGGGATTTTGAAATAATATTCCGATGTCTTCAAAATCATTTTATTCTTTCGTTAATCTTTTATCTAACGGCGCATCGAAAAAAGCAGTCCTTGCCGAGAAAAGATGCTTCCAGAAAAACTCGACACATGCTCTTTTAAGCACTTAAATATTATATATACACTTTATTTTACAATAATCATTACACTAAAAACATGCATACTTTGCTTTGCTTGCTAATAATAAAAAGAACATTAAGTTACACTACTTGCGACTATTCTAACATATCAATTCTTATAATTTATTTTAGACCTGGAATCAAGTCCTTTCAGTTATTACATCATCTGACGGTCGACAGACATTATCTTACGTTATTAGAATTGTTACCATAGACGATTTTGTCTATGGTAACAATTCTAATATTTTAAAACAAAGTTACATCAAAAGAAATTTAAAGTTAAATTTAATTTAATTTAAATTTTCAATATTTTTGATGTAGGTAGTTGTGTATGTATATCTTGGTGTACTACTACATTGCGTTGTGGGTTTGTCTGGTTTGCATCAACACTTTTTTTGGATTTGCACTTCATTTAGTGCGTAGCTTAAACCTTTTCTATTTATCTACCTACCAATAAAATAAATAAATCGAACGTAATATAAAAATAAAACGAAAAACAAAAATTGAAATTTACGAGTAGAACAAACATAAAACACGTCCTATATATATTAAACAAAAATTAAAATTGAATTGTGCGGGTAGTACAAACACAAATGGGACAGCGGTATTATAAATTCACTGTCCAATTCGGGAAGAATTTATTGCGGTCATTCTTCTAACAAAGTTTTTTAGTGGCCCACCAATCATACCAGCACAACTGCATACCGCTGCAGTGGATTGTTTTTTTTTTAATTTCTAGAGAGCTCTAAATCTAAAAAGTCCAAATTTCTGAATAGAACCGGTAGAAATTATCAAAATTATGACTTTCTTAATGACCAAGATGAAAGGAAAATCGTTTGATTAGTGTAGATTGTCGTAACTACGATATCACAGATCACACAGACGTACAGAAAAACAAATCTAACTTATAACTCCCCTCTTTTTTACGTCAAGGGTTTATGAAAATGCTCAAACAATACCCATCGATTTATACACACAAGGTAAAATCAACATCCAGATTCCATCCGAATTTTATAAATGTGATGGATGGATTCAAACCGAATTTAGATCGGATCAGAAAGACCCTGTCGAATTACAATCGCCTTTGACAGTTGATAAATTCAATCAATTCCTACTGTTAATATGTCGTCATAACTTGTGACATGTCCGAATATTGTCTTAACTAGTTTAATTGGCATGTCCTTTGAGCCTATCAACTTTGAAGTTATTCTACTTATACTACATTAATGTATGTTTGTGTATTTGGATGTTTGTTATATAATTAAATTATGTAGGTACAATTATGTAGGCATGTAATTAATTAATGTATTCAATATCTTTTAAATTAGATTTTATAAAAAACAAAACATGATTTTAAATTTATGAGGCGTAAAATGTGTTGCATTTTCTACTTTCGTTTTAAATTTGTGTTAACCCACTTAATTCTCGTTTCCGGTGGGAATTTCAGGATAAAATGTGGCCTATAAGTTATTCTGATGTGTAAGCTATATTATTGTGAAGTTTCATCAAAATCCATTCTGTAATTTTTTCGTAAAAGAGTAAACAGCCGTCTATCCATAATATTAGTAAGGATTTCTTCGATCATAATTGTAGTGTCCTATTGATAACTGAGTGCTGAGTGGAAAATTTTATCAAGTCGCGCCATGATAAAAATTTTTAATAAAAAATAGAACCGACTCATAACGCACTGAAAAGTAAAAAATAACTGTGTCATTTAGTTGCTTTAATTTACTTAAGCATCGCTGCCAGCCAAGTTTAAGCATTTATTTTACGTAGTAAAGCAGTTTGTGGGTTCTAGGTAACGTCCTTAAAGTAGAAACCTTGGCTGGCACCGACTCCTAGATATGATATGCTACTTCAAAATTGAGAAATTCCACCCGAACTTACATAATTACAATGCAAAATCGGACACTTCTGAAAAAGTAATCCGTGGTTATACATAAAAAAATATATGTACGTCTCGAATTAAGAACCTCCTCCGTTTTATTCGTCGGTTAAAAAATTAACGTCAATTTAATGGAATTTAAGCAGTTTTGTAACTAAATGGCGGCAGTTAAACTTATTTTGAGCAACATTTTTAACAATTTTTTGCTACACCGGGACAATTCTTTTGCAATTCCGTTAGAGGTTTTTAACTATCGTTAATTACTAATTCAATTGTTATAATCTGTACCTACTGTATTGGCAAATAACAACTATTTATTAAAGTTCCTTACAAATAAAAAAAACAAAAAGTTTGTACGTATGAATGAATGTTTGTTACTCTTTCACACAAAAACTACTAAATGAATTTTAATGAAACTTTACAATAACACAGCTTATAAATCAAAATAACACATAGGCTACATTTTATCCCGAAATTCCCACGGGAACGAGAACTACGAGAGTAAAACCGCGGGTGTCCTCTAGTTAGCTATATTGTTAAGCTTTATTTAATTTATTCATTTTCAAAGTCCAAGCAGATGAAGTCGCGAGTAAACGCTAGTGATCCAACATGGCACTAACAATGTGGGCAAAATATCAAATCGTATTACGGACCCTTGATGAAGGCACAAAGCCTTCGGGTGCATGTGAGTCGGTGGGACACAACGTGATGTGAATTTATGAACTATAACTTGTCGCCCTGGTTTTGTTTGCATGATTTTAGTAACACGCCTTGTCAGTAGTATACCGGATTTAGTGAATTAATAAGTGTTAAAAGAAAACCTATACTGTTGTATTAGAAATGCGAAAGGAACTCTGTATGTTTTTTACTCCACCACGCCTAAGCTACTGAACCGATTTAAATGAAATTTGATACAGAGATAGTTTACGAGCCTCAGATAGAAGAATTTCTTGCGGACGGAGTCGCGTCCACTAATAACTAATAGTATTAAGAATACACAGGAGGTTTGATACCTTGTGGTGCAATGCCTTAGAGGACGATGCAAGCTAAGATGGTTTTTCTCTATGCTACAAGTTTCCGTATGACCCAATCTACAGACGATATGGTAGGGTTATGAAGACTTTCTAGATGCTAAACTACAGACTAACTATCCGCTTGAAAATACAGTAGTTCCTGTCTATTTCTTAAAAATGTCTGTGGATCTTATCTTTAGAGTATCGGTTCCAATTATTTCCATCGCTCACATAATAATAGTTAGTTCAATGTTCACATAGCTATAGCTGCAGTTCAATATTTAGTCAGTATATAACGGCGCCTTCACCTAGCATAGGTAAGAGCGGGTAAGGTTTTTTTACTGTAAGTTATCACTTCTGGTGGTAAGTGATGATGCAATCTAAGATAGAAGCGGGCTAACTTGTTTGGAGTAGGATAATATTCACATCCGTTCGGTTTCTACGCAGAACGCTAAATCGCTTGGCGGTACATCTTTGTCGGCTTACCACGGCCGAAGCCTACTAGATAACCTCAATAGGTCCTGCCGGGAATCGAACCCGGACATGAAGGTCTGGACCTTGCTTCCTTCTATAGTCATCATGATTCATAGTGACAGTACTTACCTATGGTAAAAACATAGACTGAGTAACTTTCACCATTAAGTGACAAATGCCTGGCTAACAGGCTCTGTGTTTAATAATTTTATAGCAAGGGTCCCCATCAAACTAAGACTAATTGAGCAGCTAACTGTGTAACACATGCGCTAACTATTCCTATAGCACTCACCTACGTCAAGGTGGCACGTGTACAAATGTGATTACCGAGACACTGACGGCTGGGATAATTACATTAACAACCGCCTTCCAAGAGTTCCCTCAAACTATGTAGAAGTAAAACAGGTATCTACTGGTACAGGACTAGGTCTCCCTCCTTGTAGGAGAGGAGCCTGGAGAGTTGAAGCTTCGATCCTCTATTGTGTTCCAATGGCGAGCTTAGCATGATAAATCACTATCTTGTGAATTATATTATAGATAGCGGACGCCCGCGACTTCGTACGCGTAAAACTTGGTATAGACTTGAACTCCCGTTTGACCCCTTAAGCAGGTGAGCATTAGAAATAACGTTTCTTAGAACTTGCCTACGTCATTAGCTATATAGCAGTCGCCCGGGACTTCGTCCGCGTGAAAACCTCTTAGGTACCCTTTTGATTTTAAAAACAGACTTTCATATAAAGTGTGCTCTTTCCCCGCTACCCCTCTCAATTTAACTTTTTTATAGTTTCCCGTGAAGTAATATCCTCCGTCCCGTCCCGTGTACTAAAGATCTACATTTTTTTTAAACATTGTACGATATTACAGTACAAGCGGCAAGCTAATGTGTATAGCTTGTATTAAATAGTCTATTTCACTTTTGAGTCTAGCTTTCTTAATAAACAAAATAATTTACAATCCGACATGCAGATCTCGAGATTAGCCCGTTGAAACAAACGAACAAATTTTTTCGTATATTATATACTATATAAATATGGTCTGCCATGCCAAATAAATTAAAAGAAAAGATCAAAGATCGAATTCTCAAAGAATATTAGTACCAAAATGTTGACCCCTATTCAGTCGTACGTATAACATAACACGGAGGTCAACTTAATTTGGACGATATAGCGGCAGAGTTGTTTTTTAGAAATTTTGTAATATCTCCGAAACTATACAACTAATTAACATACTGAAAGAGGTAAATCTTATCTCTATAATATCCTTGTGATTATTAATTAATTTATTTTGATAAGGATTTAAGTTTAGTTGTATAAATAATGACGTAAATGTATGCATATGAATTAAATGATTTTTTAAAACACAAAAAGTTTTATATCTGCCAAACTGTAAAAGATAAATATATGCTATCGCAGACTTTTTTGTAGAACTTTTTAAGATGCATAAAGTTTTCATACAATGTTTTCAACTATATCCAATATCTAAGGCAGCGTATAAAGCAAAATTTAATAAATTTCACGGTCCGACTCGCGCGACAAAAATTGTGATAACTCGGATAATATATACAATACAAATATAAAATATAGCGTATAATACTCAACGATAGCTTAGCATTCTACTGGTGAAAGAATTTTTAAAATCGGATCAGTAGTTCCGAAGATTAGCCCCGACGGAACTTTATTTACAAACTTACAAACTTTACTTCTTTATATTATTAGTATAGTTTTATTGATTTAATCACTTCTTACTATTCAAAATTGAAATTCACCATAGCAGTAAACAATGAGTACTCAAAACCCCTACATTACAATGTGGGGCTGTTTCAAGGTTGCTGCTTATCCCGAATAGCTTTTAATGTAGTCATCAATATTCTAATAGATAAATTAATTGTTCAAGAAAAGAAATGGGGCTATCGGTTTAAAATTAACAATAAATATACAGAGTATTAGCTTTTGCAGATGACCTTGCTTTACTGACACGAAACCCAAAACATTGTCAGGAGCTATTGAATGTAGTGGATGAGTTCTGCTCATGGACTGGTGGGCTGAGGGTAAAGCCAAGCAAATGTCACTGTCTATGTCTGGGGAGACGAAATATAAATTTACATCTTAGATCGAGTCTCTCTATTAGTGGCCAAAGTGTAACCATCATTGCTAAAGCATGCTTTAAGAGAATGATTTAAATATCCCTTGAGGTAGTCGTCTAACTTAATGCTCAATAGACTGGCTAAACTAGATACAAATGTTATAGCACAGCGAGATAGAAGGGTTTGGTCTAGCACTCTGGCTGAACGCTCCCTCACTTCAGGATAAAACTTTGTCAACATTACGATAATATTAAGACCTCAGTTACTTGCCGAACATTTTTCAGTCCCTTCATCACTTCTAGCTTATGGCAGGGGCTCGGTAAATATTGGTGTAAAAACATAATAAAATCTTCTTAAACAAGATGAGGACGACAACTCAAAGTGCATGCATGATAATGAATGCAAAAGGAAGTGTGTATGATGTCTTTATTGAAATTTTATCTTAATGCCCTCAAAAAGGGTTGAGACAAATAAAAGCAATCTAACTTCGTTAAACGGCTCGCAAATCCCAAGGCCTGTATTCAAGTGGTTAGCTATGGGCTCTGCTCCTGATTGGACTATATTAATGGACACGTATGAAAAGCACTATAAAATCCCGAAAGACTTAGCTATTACGACATCTAGACTGGACATATTTCTTTTTTCCAAACAAATCAAACGTATAGTACTTGTTGAGCTTACAGTGCCGTGGGAAACAAACATCCCTAAAGACCATGTATTCAAAGTGAATAAATACTATGACCTTACTAATGAACTAACCAAAAATGGCTATGTGGTTAGTTTATACGCGGTAGAAGTGGGTGCGAGGGGTATACCAGCGAAGTCTCTCTACAACCTGCTAAAAGACCTTGGCCTTACTAGAAGTGCAGTAAGCTCCATATTGGAACGAGTGTCCAAAGCTGCACTAGTAGGGTCCTTCCGAATATGGTTGGGCAGGGAGAATAACTTGAACAGAGGAGGTGAGTGTTGACGCGCGTCACAAAGGGTACCCTTAAACCTACACCCGAGTCACAAGTCTCGGGCTCTATTCGGAGTTTTTCTCTCAGCCACGCGATGGACCCGGCACCCGCACGGTGAATCCATGGAATGCTAAGATATTCGTCCCCCCCTCTAATAATAAACGAATGATTTGATGATAAAGTGAAAAGTGACTCCATAAAGTGAAATTTAAGGCTAAGGTCCTGGGTTAGATTCCCAGGTGGACGGATTAAGATTTTCTAAATTGGCCCAAATCTGGCTGGTACAAGACCTAGCGATAAAGACGTAGACGAAAGTAGACGTCATCTTCGACAAAGATCTTGAGATGCTTCAAGAGAATCATTTAAATATCCTTATGATGATGAGTTGTCTAACAATGCTTTATAGACTGAGTAGAGACACAAGTGTATATAGCACAGCGAGATAGAGAGGGGTTGTATTAGTTATGGCTGAACGCGCCCTCACTTGGAAAAACTTTTCATCATTACGATAATATTATGACCTCGTTTCTTGCCCCACATTTTTCATTTCCTTCATCCCTTCTAGCTTATTTGGGTTCCGTATAATATTTTCAATAGCTAATAAAATCCCCATGATGTTGAACCAAATTTTAATGATGATAATGATTTCAATAAAGATAAGTGTATATGGTGACTTGATTTATAATTTTCTCATATTGTACTAAAGAGATATTAGACGATTTGAAGCTTGAATCTAAATTTTATAACGTCCTAACCCTAAAGGCTCGTTGGTCTAGTGGTTAGCCTATCTGGCTTCGATCACGAGGTCCTGGGTTCGATTCCTGGGTCGGGTCACGGAATATATCTGAGCTTTTTCACTCTTCCATGAAATGTTCAGTTCATTCCAAACACGGAGTTTGGAAGTTGGTGGTATTACATCTCCGCCTCTCTCATGCCTTGGAGAGCACGTTAAGCCGTCGGTCCCGGTCACTTCCATCAACATCTGATAGTTATCGTGAAATAAATGAAACATTATCACTCTAAGCCCGCCTACCCGCATTAGAGTAGCGTGGTGGGTGTACGCTCCATTTCCCTCCATACGATACGGCAGTGTACTGTAGCTATACCTACGAGTATTCTAACAGCAAGGCTAACAAACTTACAACTTTTATGACACATATAACAACCTGAAGAAGGTTTTTGAAGACATCCGTGGCGCACACACAAGACAGAGGTCCTGGGTTCGTTTCTCAGCTAAAAATTAATTTAAGATTTTCGTCAAAGCCGAGACGAAGTCATACATTCTATATATAAGGTGCAGCGTAATGGATCTAATATCTAAGTAAGAATCAAAATCAGAATACTCTATAAGGGTACAAAACCGGAATCAACGGCTAAATGCGCCTGTTGGGTTACGAAAAACGAAATAAATCTATCGCACGGAACCCTCTCAATACAAAGACAGCTCACAGTTTCTATTTATCATTTTTTATTTGTAGTCGCGAGTTGATTCTTGTCGTACCGGGAGTTAGCGACATCTGTATATTGCATTTTCTTGCACATTTCCGCGGAACATTTTCTAGACAATTTTCCAACTTCACCGAACTGGCCGGGATATTATCCAGGGAGCCTTCGGTGTTCCTGTCTCCTATCACACGGCTTTGCAATATTTACGAGTTAGCACCGAATACACATTTCATAACGCCCGCAGTAGCAGATACGAGAATATTAAACTTGTCTGCATCGCGGCGCGGTGTTCGAGTTTGTTTTGGACGCCATTTTTCTTTTATGTTCATTTTCATTTATCTCAAAAGCTTTTGCCGTGAAGTTCACTTTAGCTCGCACTTTATTCAAGTATACATCAACTATGATTTACGAGACTGTTAGGCTAGTGAGCTTTTAGCCAGGTTAGGTTAGGTGGCTTCATTCACGTCATGTTAGTCAATAAGCGTTAGTTTCTATACTAAAGACAAACTCGATGGAGAATGCTCATCAGTCAATGATGAGTATTCATCAACAAACAAATTAAAAATGAAGGTTGAAATCACTAGTCATTTTATACCAATTTTTTTTTAATTAACTTGTATATGACGAATTTATGACAATAAATCACATTAGTAAGCTTAAAACTAATTACTATATTTAATATCTTTTTAATAAGATTTTATAAAAAAAAACAAAACATAATTTTAAATTTATTAGGCATAAAACGTGTTGCATTTTCTACCTTCATTTTAAATTTGTTTGTTGATATGCTTTCCACGTTGATTTTGGCTTTAGTATGTTTAGGCCTGTGTGCACCAAGATTTCGATTATCATAAACAACGGTTAACATAAGATAAAAGTAAAATTTACAGTTCATGACAACTCGTACGTCGGTTAAGGACGTAAACCGGGCGGTTATCTTTTTTTTTAATTAACTTGTATATGACGAATTTACGATCATAACCGGCGTACGGGTTGTCGTGAACAGTAAATTTATAGTAAAGTTATGTTAACCGTTGGTTATGATAACCGAAATCTTGGTGCACACAGGCCTTAGTTTCATTCTTCTAGAGAATTTTCAGTAAATTCTAAGCCTGGAATCGGAAAGTTGGTAGTGTTACATATCCGTGACTCGAAAAGCACTTTAAACCGTCGGTCCCAGTCCCAACCAATGACATCTGATAGTGATCGTTTTTCGACGATTAACATCATCCCCCTAAGCCTGCCACTCTGACTCCAATGAGGCATAGCTGGCAAAGTGATGAGAAGGTGAGCTCCATATCCACTCTCTTATAAGGAGAAGGGCCCTATAGTGGACATACAATGATTATAGTAGGGTTGTTAAGGGTGTAGGCTAAACTTATATTTCTGTAAGATTAAGAGAGTAAAAAGTAAGCTAAATATGTGATTCATTAACAAACATGCATCCACCGAAACTTTCGCCTTTACTTGGGTCAAATTTTTGTACAAATTGGGCTATTATAATATAAACTTTGAACATTTTATCGAGGTCAAAACTATCACGCTGGATTTTCTTATTTTTTTAGTTATTACGGACACTAAGCCTCCGTCACCACGTGATCACGCTTCATATCAAAATTACGGCTTTATTTTAGTGCTAAGGCAGACTGAACACGGTACCAGTTGACTGTATCTAATTAGTCGAGGTTGGTGTGGGCCTCTTTTCAGACTAGGTAAATAAGATTAGACTTAATTATTTTAAATAAATTATCTATATAATAAATTACCTTTACCTTACATGTTAAGTAAAGGTGGAAAGTATTATTAATCTAAAAATTTGCTTAATAACGATTAAAAATATTTTTTTTATTACCAAATGTGCTTGAGCCATCGTTATTATATCGTGCTATATTTGATTACAAGCAGCATCACTATAGTTTCCACCTATGCCTCAAATTGACTGGCTGATGCATATTACAGGATACGTGTCTAGCAAGTATAGCCTGTAAGCTAGTACTATGTTATATGTAAAAAAAATACATAATAGAACCAACGCTATTGGGGTCATACCACATTATGCAAACGTATTACATTCATAAGGCCTGACTAGAACTGCAGCCAGTTCTATAGGGGACGAGGTAAACCAAATCTGGTCTATGTTGATTCCTACCAGATTTAGCTGTGCTGTGCAGAATAATCTATCTAGATTTAATAACACGAGCAGAGAAGGTGAGTGTTGACCATTGAAATTTTTTTTTAGCTTACATCCGTACCGCAAGTTTTAAACTCTGATCGGCGTTTTTCTCTCCGCCACACGATGGATTTGGCACTCGTAAAGTGAATCCATTCCATGGATTAAAATAGTCTCTGAATAAAAGAAGTAAAAAATGTCATATTCTTTAGTATTCAAATATAGGTATTTCTTAAAGTATGCTTTAAGAATGAATTATTGAACTGTGATTTTTCCAAAATACCTCGTATTCAAAAGATGAGTTGAGTTTTACAACTTTGATGCTCATTGAAGCATAGCGCACTGGTTCAAGTGTACTTGTGCCGTGTGTCGCCAGCCTGCTCCTCATTCCTTGTCCTTGGCATGATGAATTGTTGGCCAGTGACAAATTCCAACGAGCCTCCGCTTTACGAGCGAGGGGTTTTTTGTCGTAATTTGTGATCGGTATTATGTTGACAACAATGTAATAAATGTCCATGCTCTACCGCGAATAAAAAAGATGTCTACCGAGATATTTTAGATTTTTTTTCTGGGCGGCCATTTCTTGTTATTTATGTACTCTATGGTAAGTAAGAAAATGGTTTGGCAGAAAAGATTACATTAATCAAGCTGAGAAAAGAATCACTGCTTATATTTTTATTGAGTTCCATCCATTTATTCGTATTACAGATTGCTTAATGCCGCAAACACAACGATCTCGTTGACCGTAATGATCCATGTTCGATTTCCGACTAGGCCCTAGTATACACACTTAATCTAAAACAAGGCGTAGTAAGTATTTAGCTTCCTCCATAGTTAGATTACTCGTGATGCCTAGACTTCCGTGATTTTATAAAAGTTGGAAGTTTGTCGGCCAATGATCCAACTATAGGCAAGTATGTAGCAGGCACAGGTTTCAAGGGTCCATCCCTCCAATAGTTTAAATATAAAGTTTTTTTTAGATAATATGAAAAATCATACCTAATCGCAGTCGCCAAGTCACTTTACTGCGTGGCAACCCTTCGAAAAGTAGTTACGGATTAAACTTAAGATCTCTTGCGCAGAGTGCCCACGAAGTTAGAAGCCGAACATAATATTTAGATTTATGTTATCATAAGAATAAAGTAACATCATGCGCGGTTTCACCTGCTTTGTTCACATTCCCATGGTAATTTCAGGATAGTTGCTCACATTTTAATCTACAGTATAATCGATCTTCATTTGAAATTTCAGCCAAATCGTATCAACAGTTGCGATATGAAGGTGTGTATCAAATACGCACACAAACTTCCAACGATTAGATTTTTATTTCGCAGCGCACTATGATTTATCATTAATCTAAGTTTATGCCTTTAAAATGTTAGGGAGGTGTGCATAGACTTTACTTTAAACGTCGGTTAAATGAACGGCCCATAAACAAGGAGCGTTTATTTGCTGTTCATCACACGTATTCCAACTTCGGTTTGTTAACCGGGTGTTTGAACAAATGGTGAATGAACGATTTGTGAAAAATATTATTTAACGAAATGTAAATGTTTATTTTTAAATAGGATGGACGATTATATCAAAGAAATTTCAATTTGACATCGTAACAAATTTTGTAGACCCAATTTGCTGTTAATGTCACTTTCTAGTGCATGTAAATTTGTTTTTAATTAATTTAACGGCCTGGAATCGAGTCCTTTATGGCCGCATGGTAATTTGTCAAAGAAGGTAGTTATTCACATTATTATCTACGTTGTTATTCTGTGGATGGTAAATTTTGTGGTAAATCAAAAAGTAAAGTAATAGGTATTCTAAAATTTAAAGTTATATTGTTTATTGCACTGTTAGTTTTACTTTAAAATTCATACTACTTCAAAAAAGCGTACTTTCAATTTTAATAACAAAATAAAATAAATCTTCTTCTTGAAGTCTTGATTAAATTAATACAAAAATATAAGAATATCATAGAAAATAAGCGGATAGACAGAACAATAAATGCTAGGAAATCACTACAAATCAAATATAGATTAGATAACCTAGAAATGTATCTGTCAAACTCTGTAACCAAGGGCTAACTGGGGAATGCGAGCTCGGTTAAGATAAACGCCCGGTTTACGTCCTTAACCGGCGTGCGGGTTGTCGTGAACAGTAATTTATAGTAACCTACGGTTAGCTTAAGATAATCGTTGGTTATGATGATCGAAATCTTGGTGCACACATATTGTTACTGTTAGATTTTACATGTAAATTTGTTTTTAATTAATTTAACGGCCTGGAATCGAGTCCTTTATGGCCGCATGGTAATTTGTCAAAGAAGGTAGTTATTCACATTATTATCTACGTTGTTATTCTGTGGATGGTAAATTTTGTGGTAAATGAAAAAGTAAAGTAATAGGTATTCTAAAATTTAAAGTTATATTGTTTATTGCACTGTTAGTTTTATTTTAAAATTAATACTACTTCAAAAAAGCGTACTTCCAATTTTAGTACAAAAATAAAATAAATGTCTTGATCAAATTAATAAAAAAATATAAGAATATCCTAGAAAATAAGCGGATAGACAGAACAATAAATGCTAGGAAATCACTACAAATCAAATATAGATTAGATAACTTAGAAATGTATCTGTCAAACTCTGTAACCGAGGGATAACCGGGGAATGCGAGCTCGGTTAAGATAAACGCCCGGTTTACGTCCTTAACCGGCGTGCGAGTTGTCATGAACAGTAAATTTATAGTAACCGACGGTTAGCTTATGTTAAATATTGGAAATGATAACCGAAGTCTTGGTGCACATAGGCCTTAGTGGTATTATACATAGTAAGTGTTTGTGTAATCATCATTTTCAATATCAACCTATTAATGGTCCACTGCAAGGCCAAGTCTCCCGCCCTGTAAGAGACAGTATATTGAGCTTAAGCCCACCACGCTGCTCCAATACGCGTTGGCGGACATAGGGTGATAATGTTTTATTCTATCAGGTGACCGGAACCAAAGGCTAAGTACAGCACGACCCGACCCATGATTCGAACCCTGGACCTCGTGACCAACGAGGCAGTGAATGTGTAACAGTATAAGTTAACTAGTGATATAAACGTTAATGTGTTGGGGCCGCTGACCGCCGGGTTACAACTGCTTTACTGAACTCAAACTATCCTATGAACATTTTATTTGACACTAAACTTTTTATTTTATTACTTGTCTGGGCACTAAATACTAATGTTTGCGATATCTGGTGCCTAATATTTTTTTTTTTTTACAATATTAACCATATTTATAATAATATCATAAAGCTCGAGTTTATTTGTTAACTAGACCGCGACTCCGTCCGCTAAAATAAGTTTAGTTTTATGATAGTTAAAAAAATAGCCTATTTCCTATCAGGTTCTAATTATCTCTATCTATCTCTGTACCAAGTTTCATTCAAATCGGTTCATTAGTTTAGGCATGATAAAGTAACAAACAGTGTTACTTTCGCTTTTATAACATCAGTATAGATTAGGTTGAACAACAACAACAATTTACCATAATTCAAGTGCAATTTCCCATAGATAGTGTTTTTTTACTTTTTTCAAGTTAGCTTTTGACAGAAAATTTGATGGCAAATAATGATGGAATCGCGCTAACCTAGGAGTAGGACGAAATCCACACCCTTTCATTTTCTACACTATATTACAAAAAAGAACGAGGTGCAAAGTAAGAGGCAATGAACGTCGGTGGACGGACGGAATTTATTTCTATGAGCTTAAACCAATTAGCGCTGAGCTCCGAGCCAGCTGCAGCTTCATATTATCTCAATTATTTCCTCCTGACAGGTGCAGGCTTTGATCATTTTGTTCAACTTTTAACTAGGTGAACTTTTTATGGACTTTTTAGTTGACCTTCCGTTTAGTATACCTACTTAATGCGAAGGTGATTTTAGATGTTTTACTATAATTCCTACTGATTTTTACACATATTATATAATATATTTATTATGTTCGTTTGTAGATTTCAAATTCATTTATTTTTTTATTTATCGACTACAAGTTGACCTTTGACTGCAACACACCTGATGTTAAGTAATGATGCAGTCTAAGATGGAAGCGGGCTAACTTGTTAGGCGTGGGACGAAAATTTACACCCCTTTTGGTTTCTACACGACATCGTACCGGAACGCTAAATCGCTTGGCGATACGTTTTTTTCGGTAGTGTGGTAACTAGTCACGGCGAAAGCCTCAAGCCAGACCAAGACAAATTAAGAAAAATCTCAATCTGCCCCGCCGGGAATCGAACCCAGGATCTCCGTCTTATAAATACACCGCGCATACTACATATCTAATTCAGCATCATTTATTTAAGTAGGATGTTATACATGCTCTTATAAAGTAAAAGTCAAGTCTGTCCGCGTGTTGGCTCTGCTCGGTTCAGAGCTAGCAAGGAACCCAGTAGTTTTGAAAATTGTGTTTCATTTCTTACGGAATCACAACTAGGCAGCTCTGGACAATTTGTGAAAGATATAAGTCAATATATGACTCAAAATAATTAAAAAATTCATGTCTTCTAAGTTAACCGTAAGTAAGAGTTAACCGTTATTTATTAATCGATAATTTATTTGAGTTGAAATTTTTCATTTTCAAACCACTCCATAAAAAGGAGTTTCTCAATTTGACCGTATATACCTATTATTTTTTGTGTGTTCGCGGATCACTTTGTCGTCTATGAACCGATTTTGATGATTCTTTTGGAAAGGCGATAGTCCGGGGGTAGTACCATGATAAGGAAAGGATCTGATGGTGGGATCCTGAAGAAATTGAGGAGAACTTTCGAAAATTGCAAAGATGACTTGCACTCCAATTTTATGAGGGTCTGTAGTCGATCTGATGATGAAACCTAAACACAGACCAACCTGCAACGATTTGCAGCACTTCCTTCGTTCAGTAGGTACATAATTATTCAGTAAAAAATACATATACAATCTATGGGACAAAATGTACCCCTCTATAAGCGAGCCATACTTACTTGCCGGATATTACCCCCGTTACTCTTATGGGGTTAAAAAATATGGCATACATTTATGATGGGGCAAGTTCTCTCATAAAACCGCCCATAAAGCTGTATCGAGTGTACACAATCGTGCAAAAAGTCGAATACGAATAAAACACAGTCATCTGGGCCGCGTTCGGTGCGGGCAAAAAATATTTGGAACTCTCTCTTATATTCCGAACGATTTCTATGAATTTATGGGCTACACTTAACACGGGCAGCGACTGATGTATACATAAGTTGCTTGTTTAGATTTTACTTAGCTTTGGATACTTGTAAGGCTTCACACACTAGCGTTTTGTGACACGTCTATAGACTGCTATTACACCTAATAGTAATGTAATCGAAGGTGGAAGCGGGCTAAAATGTTAGGAGTATTTGACGACCTCCGTGTCGCAGGGTTCGATTCCCGGCGAGGCAGATTGGGATTTTTCTTAATTTGTCTTGGTCTGGCTGGTGGGTGGGCTTTCGCCGTGGCTAGTTACCACTCTACTGACCTAAGACGTACCGCCAAGCGATTTAGCGTTCCGGTACGATGTCGCTTAGGACTAGAAACCGAAAGAGGCGTGAAATCATCCTAATCCTAACAAGTTAGCCTGCTTCTATCTTAGATTGCATCATCACTTAACATCAGGTGTGATAGTAGTCAAGGGCCAACTTGTAGTCGATATAAAAGAAAAGAAAAAGAAGGATGACATTCACACCCCTTCGGTTTCTACACGACCTCACATCGCAATGCTAAATCGCTTGGCAGTACGTTTTTGTGTACCGATTGTAACTAGCCACGGCCCTCTAACCAGCCAGACCTGGACTAATTTAAAATATCTTAATCGGTCCAGTTGGGATTCAAACCGGGGACCGCCATCTTATAAATCCACTGAGCCACGGAGGCCGTCAAAAAGAAGAAAGAAGAACATAAGAAAAATCCAGGATCCAAACCCAGGACTTGCCATCGAAGCCACATAGGCTAGCTACCGAATAGACCTTACAGTAGTTGATTACCACATCTTATACCATTAATATGTAACCGGTTGGAAATCAACACGGGTCGGGCTCGGTCATTGATCAAAGATCCTAAACAAGCATAGCATCCTCAACAAACATCAGCTGTGTTACTGACAAAATACGCAGCGCTAAATCTGCACAGATCAGCAATGTCCAGTCTGACCTAACTTTGAGGGTAATAAGACAAGATTTATAAAAAATTTAAACAACAAATAGAACCGACTCAAAACGCTCTAAAAAGTAAAGAAATAACTGCGTCATTTAGTTGCTTTAATTTACTTAAGCATATCTAAGAAGTCGGTGCCAGCTGTCTATGGGACCATAGATGACTATGGGTCCATATTGGAAGTGTGCCCTTTCTAATAAAAAAGAATTATCAAAATCGGACAACTCTGTAAAGTTATGCGTGGTCAAAGACAGAGTATATATATACGTGTCGAATTGAGAACCTCCTTCGTCTTTTTTTTCGTCGCAAAAAAGAGCAACTACATCGAAAGGTACCAAGTTCTGCCTGTCTGTAATTTTTGCGATAATCTCCGGAACATATTTTCATGCTATTTTCACAGATAGCTTAAGCGTAATTGGAGCACCTATTAATTTCATCGAATTTTATTGGATAAGTGAACTTTCGCAAATTAACGCCACTTTCTATATTTGTAATAAATCCTTACTAATATTATAAAGTCGAAAGTTTGTATGTATGGATGGATGGATGATTGTTACTCTTTTAGGCAAAAACTACTGAATGGATTTTGTTGAAACTTCACAATAATATAGGTTATATTTCAGAATAACACACACACACACACACATTTTATCTCGTATATTCCTAAGGGAACGAGAACTACGCGGGTAAAGCCGCAGGCATCCTCTTATATAAAAGGAGATAAACAGAAAAACAAAACCGCCACGGCATACTGCATTTGTATTGATTTGTTAATTTTTTTTATTTAGGTTTGTAAAATTGTTTGAAATTTTTAATTTCAATATAGCCATTACAGTCTTTAAATTATTTTTATTATATTGAAACTGTTTTCCAATCGATTTATTCGTCCGTCTATCTGAGGTCGCATTAAAACGACTTTTAGATGAATTAATTCCAGACAGTATCAATTTAACACGCCGTGCGTGTATTGACCGTAACGTCTCCATGTCCCAAACGCACTGCCTCCGTTTTCCAATGAATTTTTCATGAACCCAATTTAAAGCAACAAGTGCAATAAATAAGGGGACAACCCGGAAAAATAAAATAAACGCGCATTTAATATTTACGCTTAATCCGAGGCAAACGTTTGCAGTGCCCGTTTGTACCCGGAGCTGAGAATTCCGGGATTAACTTAACGATATTGGGGCCAAAATACTTCGTTAATTCTCAAATTTCTTAAAGGATTACTTTGGCAGAATCTCGTCTTAATTTGGCGTTTAAGTGGCTCGACTCTGACTTTAATATATAATTGAGACAAAATTACAAAACGCTTTTAAACTTCAAATTTTCTACATTGAGCGATCAATCTGAGTTACCCAGAGTAATGACATCGTATTTATCATTTCTTATATTAGCAGATGTATTATACAATCTTGTAGATTATGCATATTTATTTGGATGTTTGATATAATACATTCCTCAGTAACATTTTAATAGGTTTAGACGTGACAAAATCTATGGAATATAATATTTTAATGGACGCAGGTAGGAAGATGGATGCATTAACGCTATTACTTTAGGAAATGGTGATAAATCTACACGAACATGATTCAATTATTATAATAATTACTCAGTATTCACTGTCGTAACTAGCCACGACTGAACCCTCCCCCCAGCTCAAGCTTCCTTCTTTGTTTTTAACAAAACGCTTTAATCGATCCATTAGTTCAAAAGCTACGATGCCACAGACGAACCCGTTACACTTCTTACCCGTTATTTCGTTGGAGATTAAAAACTCCAAGCGTCCAAGTCGCGGTCGTTAGCTAGTGACTTCATTAGGAAAAACAAAGCAACTTTATGTTTATAAGCAATCAAAATGAACTGCTCCGTTATCCTTTACTGCTGCTTCCAGTGACCAAGGCGAAGCGGCAATAAATCTAAACGAAAGTTACTGAACTCAGTGTTTTATTATTTTGTTTCTTTGTTACGTACTAGCGGACGCCTGTGACTCCGTCCGCGTGTAATAGTTGTAAAAAAGTAGCTCGTGTCCTTTCTCAGGCTATTTCTATCTATGTACCAAATTTCATTTAAATCGGTTCAGTAGTTTAGGCATGATAAAGTACGAGAACAAATAGAATAGAAATAAATGTAATGATTTATTTTTTGCAAGCTTTTAACGTCTCATGTTAGTATGGTGATTAGCATCGTGAGAGATTATTGAAATTATTACTTCATGACGTTCTTTTGGTATTGTCCATCTAATCCGGGACTGGCCCGTAGGTCTAGTTGTTAGCCTGTAACTTCAATCAAGAAGTTGAATTCGAACCCTGGGTGTTGTCGTAAAAAAATCTGAGTTTTTCTTTTGAAGAAATTTTGAGTAAATAATTAATTAACCCGGAGTAAATTGGTGGAGTTACACAGTCCCGATCTGATAGTGATCGTTAATAAATGATATATTATCATTCTAAGCCCGCCAACCCACACTAAAGCAGCGTGGTGGGTCTAAGCTCCATATCCCCTCTTCTACAACAAGGGAAGCCTGTAGCAGAGTATTCAAATAGGCCGATTATGATGATGTTACTAGTAAACGTGTAATTTATCAAAAAACGTCAGCGTGCCTTATAAGGTTTTATTTTATTTCTATGCTATCAAAGTGATAGAAAACAAATGAATCTTTCTGTTTATCAGAGATAAAAAATTTTAACAAAAAATAGAACCGACTTAAACCGCACTAAAAAGTAAAAATTAACTGTGTCATTTAGTTGCTTTAATTTAATTAAGCATATCTATGAAGTCGGTGCCAGCAAGTTTAAGGAACATTTCTTTAACGTAGTAAAGCAGTTTGTGGGTTCTAGGTAACGTCCTTAAAGTAGAAACCTTGGCTGGCACCGACTCCTAGATATGCTAAGTAAATTAAAGCAACCAAATGACACAGTTATTTTTACTTTTTAGTGCGTTTTGAGTCGGTTCCATTTTTTGTTAAATATTTCATTTCTTACTTTTTAGTGATTTATCGCCACGTAACGTACTCGTACTATACTGTCATAGTATATTATACGGCATCTGTAGCTAAAAAAGCTACCGGTACTTACACAAAAATCGAAATCGCTGCAAGTGTGCCTACAAAATTTGAAGAGTTACTTCAATTTTCCCAGAATATCATCATCAGATCCTAACATGATGACAATGGGACCATCTTGGAAGTGTGCCCTTTCTAATAAAAAAAAGAATAATCAAAATTGAACAACTCTGTAAAGTTATGCTTGATCATACATAAAAAATATACGTGTCGAATTGAGAACCTCCTCTGGTTTTTTCGGCGGTTGAAAACTGGTCTTTTTCTACCAGTCCTTTATTTACTTTTATTCTTTTGCTCACTGAAGGCGCAGGCGTGGCTAAAATGTAAGTGAAAGAGGCATCCGGCTGCCGCGTCACTCTTTGACCAGTTAGTAAAATAAACAAATATACAGTACAATATATATGACCATTTTATCTCAGTAAAGTACACTAGTTAGTACAGCAGTAAACGGAATATCTGCAGTGCAAACAGCAGTAAGTGTAACGGGGCAGTTAATTTTGATCGCTCGTAAACAGTTGGGATTATCTCCTAGTTTATACTGCGCACTTGGTGAGGATTTCTTAGTTAACTTACCTGGTGCTTGCTTTGTATACAAACAGTAACTGACGTTTCTTTAAATACGTTTATTTCAAGTTTGAAGCCTTAGGGTTAACTCCGACTGGCATTCAAGCGAAGCGTTTTTGCCAATAGCAAATTCATCTCTATTTTCGCATGAAATGTGTAATTGAATAATAGAACTGAAAATCTTTGATTGAATATTATAATTTGCAGTTAACGAAATGGCCGTGTTGTTACGCATTGAGTCTTAGTTAAGTCTGTTAGTTGTAGCGGGATTTTAAATAATATTCTGATGTCTTCAAAATCGTTTTATTCTTTCATAATCTTTTATCTACCGCCGCATCGGAAAAGCAGTTCGTGACGAGAAAAGACGCGGCCAGAAAAACTCGACACATGCTCTTTTTAAATGAATGACAAAACAACTCAATTACAATAATTAATATTACACTAAAATATGCGTACTTTGTAACCACCAAACGAACAGTAAAATACACTACTCGACTATTCTAACATATCCATTTTACATTTTATTTTACGGCCTGGAATCTTGTCCTTTGAAATCATCTCACGGTCGACAGACACAAACTTACGTTACCATAGACAATATCGTACAGTATTGTCTATGGTAACAAATTGTAATATTTTAAAATGCTAACAGTCGGCCTTTCCTGACCAATTCTCACGTCCCGTGAGAAAAACTTCACAATTGTCAATGATGACTACAAACTATCAAAAATATCCTAGAATTCTACTTTCCTTAAATAACAACAATAAATAATATCTTTAAAACTGCCAGTTACAATTAAGTCCTAACTACGGCTACTTATAGATAAAATACTTTTGAAATTATACAAATATCAATAAATCCAAAACGACACCAGAATTCTATAAACATATAACATATTTTGAAATAGTGTAAACACTTGAATCTGAGGGATTCGTGCATGTTTGTACTATAACTCTGTAATAGAAACAAGCAATTTAATCGTAGCAACACTTGTATGTTATAAAATAATTCTGCAATTTTTACAATATCAAACCGTTATTAAATCTTATACAGTACATCATTAAAATTTTCTGAAATTTCTTCGTAACATCAAACATATTCCTAATATTGAAGAATCTATTAATCTCAATGGCATCCACTTACATGTTATGGAATTATAATCAATGCAGTATTGTCTATAATAACAAACAATTACTAAATAGACTGAATTATCCTGAACTAATTCTGCAATATAATTGTTTTTTACCCGTTTTACCTTTCGATATACTGACGTATCATATAACGATTAATCTTTATATCTAATATCAAAACGATACAAAATTCGTGACATTTACAAAACATAAAATATTTTTATAATATCTCTATATTACAATGTACAAGGTACAATAAGGTGGTTTATATATAAATCTAATTTCTCTTATCAATTATACCAATTAAAGTTTATGAATAGTAGAATTCAATAATTGACTTTTTGGAAATAAAGGATACATATCATAAATTGATTATGCACTATATGAATTTTACCTACACGTCCCGAAATGATTCAGCAATATTTCTAACTTCAAATAATTACTTATTTTATTACATTTCTTTTTCATATATAACTAGGAACAATTTTTTTTATTTATTAGTATAAATTTATTTGTAACTTTAGTCACAATTTAATTACAAAAATAATAATAATAAATATTATTATTGCATTTGCATTCATTAGAATTATTTTATCAAACGTTTTAACCCTAGTTACAACTGTTACCAAATGATTCTGCAATATCTCAAATATAAAATAAATATCTTTGTCACACTGTCATTTTATAAACTGATTATGCATTATTCTAATAGCAAACATTTTAACCTTGGTGATGAATACATGTTACAAAATAATTCTGTAATATCTCAAATATCAAAAAACTATCTTTGTGAGACTAACATTTTATATACTAATTTTGCATTATCTCTAATATCAAGCATTTCAACTTTAGTGACGACTACATTTTAAAAAATAATTCTGTAATATACCAAATATCAAACAACTATCTTTGTGATACTGACATGTGTACACTGATTTCATAATATCCCTTATAAAAAACATTTTGACTCTAGTGACAACTACATGTTACAAAATAATTATGCAATATCCCAAATATCATACAGTTATCATTATGACACTGACATACTAACTGATTTTATATAATCCCTTATATCAAATATTTTGACTAGTGACAACTACATGCTACAAAATAATTATGCAATATCTCAAATAACAAACAATTATCATTGACACTGACATACTATAAACTGATTATATTATAGCTATGATCAAACATTTATTACATTACTCTTATACTAAACTCTCTCTCTCTAAAAAGTCTTTCTCTCTTTCTATGGCCAAGTGACCCCTTTATGTTCACACATCAGCCTCTACATTCACAACTACTTGGCCAAACAACCTCTAAAGGTTCACACAGCAGCCTGGTAGAGTGACCTCTCTATCTACAAAAATAGCATCTACATTCACAACTACTTGGCCGAACAACCTCTTATGGTTCACACAGCAGCCTAGTAGCACTCTACTAGAGTTCACTACTGACTGACTAGAGGTCACTACCTCTCTATTTATTATAATCTAGCCGAGTGACAACTTCATGTTCACAACAGCCTACTTCTGTTCACAACGACCTGGTCGAGTGACCCCTTTACTTATAATATGTTTGCAATAACTCTACTGTATTTCTAATCACAATAAATTTACATTTGAAATTCATTTATCACTTATCTTTCAAGTAAACTATAAACGAAATCATTTCAAAACTAGCAAATATTAGTCTTATTAGAAAAAACTTAAATACAGCTCGTAATTAAATATCGTTTCATCTTATCAAAGCTTATAAACTCTAGCCAGAAGGAAAGTAATAAGACGAAGCACTAAACAAAATAACTATTCTGAATTGATTCACTACGTCTTTATTTTCAATATCTCGCCAAATAATAGACCTCTATCTATTTGTAATTAAATGTATATAATATTATAAGTCAGTCAAATATCCTATCTCGATATACCTCGAACATTTGATTTACAATTATCTGTTTGACTTCCGGTAAAACGTTACTTATATTTGGAGTACTAAACAATTAGTCGATTATTCATAACAATTTGATTATTTTTATATTATATATGCCATTGTAATATAAATATATGGCTAGTTTTACTGCTATTTGATAATAAACCATTTTTTTTATTTATCTATCTTGATAATTCGATGTCTACTGATGAATAAATATATCCTTGCTAGGCAATATATGAATTCGACAGATGTAATTTCGACATTACTTACTCGTATTGTGTGAAAGTTGTATCAATCTACAATTATCTGAACATTTATTTACAGTGTCCAATTACGTAAAAGATTTACTATATTGTCTATTATTGATTTCCCTGAACAAAAGTATAATTATAAATAAATAAAAGTATAAGTATAAGTCAGTCAACAACAGCAATAACGCCTGGTGCAGTTAATAATCACCCGCGTCCTTTTTTGTGTTTACTATCATCATCGCTATTTCGTCAGCCTTGTTTTTCTAAACTCAATACCTCCAAATCACTGAACACATTCCAACTTCGTACATTTAATATTTATATCTATTTTTTTCATTTATGTTATCATTACGATTAATAATAACTTTTATATTTGAACTTCATAAATAATAATATTATTGACATAGGGTTTATACGAAATTTCTATATTTAATAAATTTATTCCAATAAATAAGTCTTCTCATACCAGAATTCTAATTTTTATGTACGAATATGTATTTTACTATCAATTTTAATTATAATACTTAATTTGAAGTGTATAACACAGAAAATTATACTATAAGATTTGTTTTAATTTTCTATTTAATGTCCTTTTCTAAATAAAGTATTATCGGCTGAGTTTTCATTTTAGACTGATTTCAAATGACTTTTGCTAACCTTCAATCCAAACTAATCTACATTATTATAATTAATCGAGTTTGCCCTTAAGTATTATTACTATGTTTTTGAACCTGATGAACTTAAGCGGTAAACATATTTTGAAATTATATTATTTATTCCTGATCTCACTTCGCTCACTGTTTCTATTTGATATACTAAAAAGAATTAATTTAGTTGCAACTTCTTCTTGTATTTGTAATTGTTTTAATAAATACACTAAATTAGATTTCATCAACTAAATATCTCAATTATTAAACAACAATTGTCAATCCCAAAAATAAATTAAATGAAACTAATTGAATATAACAATTAATATTATTTATCTATGTGATTAACCGTTAGTACCCGTTTAACCAGATCAGATAATATTTTTTTTTTTTTTTAATGAAATTCTAACCTCGTCCATATATCCAAACCCTCAACGTGTTGTTCCCTGCCTGTCTAAATATGCACAATACTACAATAATAATGAATAGTATGACTTTAGTCACATAAAATTTTATTAAATACCTACCCCTCTACAGTGGTAAATTATAAGAACTCAAATGTTGTTACGGAGGCCATCGATATGACAAACATAATTAGATATTTGAAATAATATTTATTCTTGAACAGATTTAATTAAGTAATAAATAAGGCCATTTCTTTTTGCTCATCCATATGTCATAAATGTATTCCATTACTTTGTATTACGCTGTGTTGATTTGGTGTGTATGTAAAGCGTTAAATAAATAATATTCAATTCGCTGTAAAACTGATGATAAAGATCACTGAAGAACTGAAGGCTCTCTTATTTGTTATGTCAAATCAACTAATCCTAAAAACTAAAAGTCATCATAGTCATCCTAAACCAGCCACTTAATTATAATAACCTAAACAGCTACATTTACATTACATGAAAAAATAGAAATTATTAATATCGAACCATAGCACACATACTTGTATGTTAACAAGAAAAATGCTTAACAAAATTATTACATTAATAAATTTCTCTTTCGTCTTTAAAATATAAATTTTCTTTCAATTTTATATTTTATAGAAATATAAAATTTAAAGACGTACAATAATTTACCCGTCGATGTAAAAATGCCAAAACGTTGAGCATATTTAATATCAAGCCAAGAAAACATGTTGCTTTATTACTACTAATGCTTACACTATGTAGTGGTAACCATTTCTCACTGAACATCATAAGTATTCAAATATATCTTTAATAATAAATGTATGTATGTCATTATATGTTATGCTCGAAATTAATGTTTGTTTCGGATCTAGAATTTTGGATATCTTTAATCTCAACTTTTTCCTTTTATTAACTTTAAGAAACTTTAGGATTTTATTTACTATTACAAGATATGTGTCAAAGTATTTGGCTCTAAAGTATGTTACCTATAGTTTATTCATTTTCTTGAAAGAAATAAAAAATGTAAACATCTCTGTTCTTATCTCTTATAAACAAATATATTGTTAGATTTTCAAGAATGATTAATTTATTTTCTGTCGTTTCAATGGCTCAATTGTAAGAATAGTATTTTATGTACTGGATACTACTTAAGTAATTTCATATATATTATTTATTCATCGGTTGAACCAAAATAAATCTATTAAATTTTTACTTTAGAAATTAACAAGTATATACTGAAAGATATTTAATCTGGCAATTCTTTAATGAACCAAGCTTGGTTTCGCTAGGACCAGTCTTTGGAAACTCTCACAATTATACGCAAAATATCATTATTATTATCCTTCTTTACATAAACGTAAATTATCTGAGTCACCTATCAACGCTATTGAGACTCCCATGACAGCTGTATCTGATGACCACGATACTGCATTTTACTGAAACGGTAAAAAAAAAGAAGAGCATGTACCTATGTGTATTCTTAAAAACATTGCTTTCAGTTTTGAAATTATATTAAATTTTATTTCCAAAATAAAAGAAAAAATTGAATGTAGTTGAAGTGTATGAAATTATAATTTTACATCACCTTCTGGGCAATTAACGACGATGGCGGTTGTCGATCGTAAGCGGCTACAATACTCCATTTTCCTGTCATCGCTATTAAGACTCCATGACAGCCATACTTGTCGGCCACGATATTATATTTTACTGAAACGATAAAAAAAGGCATGTACATATATTCTAAGCAACATCGTTTTCAATTTTGCAGTTACATATATATACGTTTTCTCTCCAAAACGAAAAATGAACAAAAAATATGATCTAATTTCGAATGTGGGTATACGTATAATTCTTATAGTATGAAATGATAATTTTACATCACCTTTTCTAGGTTATTTCTTTCTCGGGCGTAGTCCACAACCGGGATGATTTAAGTTTTCTTCCCAGCATCCCTCTTCTGAACTGTTAGTTGTAGCGGGATTTTAAATAATATTCTGATGTCTTCAAAATCGTTTTATTCTTTCATAATCTTTTATCTACCGCCGCATCGGAAAAGCAGTTCGTGACGAGAAAAGACGCGGCCAGAAAAACTCGACACATGCTCTTTTTAAATGAATGACAAAACAACTCAATTACAATAATTAATATTACACTAAAATATGCGTACTTTGTAACCACCAAACGAACAGTAAAATACACTACTCGACTATTCTAACATATCCATTTTACATTTTATTTTACGGCCTGGAATCTTGTCCTTTGAAATCATCTCACGGTCGACAGACACAAACTTACGTTACCATAGACAATATCGTACAGTATTGTCTATGGTAACAAATTGTAATATTTTAAAATGCTAACAAGTCTAAGGGTGTGAGTTGGTAGCCGACCGCATTACACGTAATAATATATTTCAACGGGCACGTACTCCGATAAACGACGATTTATTTTGTCGATATTTCGATTTACTTTTGCTGTTGGGTTTAAAAAAAAAATAATGATCTACGAAAGTCTACACTTATTCAATATATATGTATGGTTTGCCGGAGCAATCCAAATTAAAAGCGTGAAGTTTTTGTTACAAGAAATAAGAAGAGGGTAGATCGATCCTGCCCTTGACGTTTTTAGCTTCGCACCTTGCGGCTACCTTCAGTTTAGCCCGCGGTTTCACCTGCGAAGTTCTCGTTCCATCCATTCAGTAATTTTTGCGTGACAGAGTAACAAACGTCCATCCATCCATTTCACAGCCGACTGGCGCAGTGGGTAGTGGACCCTGCTTCTGCGTCTAGGCTGTGGGTTCGATTCCCACATCTGGAAAAATGTTTGTGTGATGAGCATGGATGTTTTCCAGTGTCTGGGTGTTTATGTATATATTATAAGTATTTATGTATAATATATATAAAAATATTCATCAGTTATCATAGCTATCATAACACAAGCTACTTACGAGTACGCCTACTTTGGGGCTATATAGCGATGTGTGTAATTGTCTAATAATATTTATTATTATTTATCCATACAAACAAATAATATCAAGGATGTCATTGGAAGAATCCGATTTCTGTAACTTCCGCTTTGCAACCGTTGTACATCAGATGACATACTGTATTGTAGAGGCGACGCGTCGTGTGCAGTTGTCGTCTGCAGTCGGCTACGAACTCCCAGTTAGTTCCACACGTCACGTGCCAGTTGTCGTTTGACGTCCATTCTGAATCATGTGGCAACATGTTCGATATTCTCCGCGAGGAAACGTCAATTGTATTGTTCTTTGACGGCTTTATCTCCATTGTTCTACGCGCCGATAGAACCGGGCAGAGATATATTGTTCGCGTTATTGTCGCCTCGCATTACTGCTCGGTATAAAATATTGAACGGTTTTCTGTTTAAATTTCATTGCAATACGTGTCGGAGATTTTACGTTCCGTTTGTTGTTTGACAGATATAGATGTTCTGTTTTATGTGACGGCCTCCGTGGCGTGGTGTGCGGGGTTGATTTATACGATGGAGATCCCGTTCGATACCCGGCAGGACCGATTGATATTTTCTTAATTGTTTCCGGCGCGGTTGGTGGGAGGCTTTGGCCGTGGTTAGTTACCACCCTCTTGGCAATACGTATCGCCAAGCTATTTAGCGTTTCAGTACGATGTCGTATAGAAACCGAACGGGTGTAATGTCATTCTACTCCTAACAAGTTAGTTCGCTTCCACCTTAGGTTACATCATCACTTACCATCGGGTGAGATTGCAGTCAAAGCCTAGCTTGTAATGAAAGCAAGGTCTGGTGCATTAATAGGTTATAGGTTTCAGCAAATCATTATGAAAATAAGAATATCAAATCACCTAAAATAATAAAAACATACATACATATATAGTATCACGCCTCGTTCACATAGTGATAGGCAGAGGCCATGTCCTTCTATTTGTCACGATCCTTGCAAATTTCTCTCGCTTCCTGCAATTTCATTAATAATTTTATACAAATTCGTCGGTTTAGGGTACTCTTCATCCTGGCTTTTTACTATAATGTGCTGGATTTGACGCGGGAACGTTCGCCTTACCTACAAGTTGTTTAAACGATTGTGAAAGCTTTTTAACCGACGAAAAAAAACGGAGGAGGTTCTCAATTTGACACGCATATTTTTTTTTTATGTATGACCACGCATAACTTTTTACAGAGTTGTCCGATTTTGATAATTCTTTTTTTATTAGAAAGGGCATACTTGCAAGGTGGTCCCATTGTCATCATGATAGGATGAGGATATCCTGGGGAAATTGAAGGAACTCTTCTGGAGGCACGGTTACAGCGATTTCGATTTTTGTCTCGGTATCGGTAGGTTTTGGCAACTAATGCCATATAATATACTATGCCAGTGTAGTACGAGTACGATACGTGGCGATAAATCACTAAAAAGTAAAAAAATAAAATTTTTTAAATAAAAATAGAACCGACTCAAAACGCACTAAAAAGTAAAAAATAACTGTGTCATTTAGTTGCTTTAATTTACTTAAGCATATCTAGGAGTCGGTGCCAGCCCAGGTTTCTACTTTAAGGACGTTACCTAGAACCCACAAAATGCTTTACTACCTAAAAGAAAGGATCCTTAAACTTGGCTGGTACCGACTTCATAGATGTGCTTAAGTAAATTAAAGCAACTAAATGACAGTTATTTTTTACTTTTTAGTGCGTTTTGAGTCGGTTCTATTTTTATTTAAAAAATTTTATCAGGTATTTAGTCGAAGTCATTAGCCAGCCAAGACGTTAGCCAGTAATGTATACTTTATTTTCCCGCGACTTGGAAACACTACCTACATTATTTCATTAAACTACACATAAACCTTCTTCTCAAATATCTCTGTCAATTGATGAAAACCACATCAAAATCGGTTGCATAGTTTAAAATATTTAAGCGTAAAGACAGCGGAAAGCGACTTTGTTTGATACTATGCTAAGATTGTTTTCCTACCTGCAAAATAAACAGAATACCCACAAAAGCGAGTTCCCTCAGGAATCCGAGAGTAAACCACAAAGAGTAGGGTAGTAGGGTTGACACCTTTTTGTGAAAATTGAGTACATTGTGATTAATAAATGCAAAAAAAAAGCAGACTAGTCACCGGACAGTCGGCAACCCGATAACCGGAAACTACGCCGACGAAATAACTTCTTACTTTTTTTATCTATTATTAGTTTGCCCTTGACTGCTATCGCACCTGATGTTAGGTGATGGTGCAATCTAAGATGGCAGCGGGCTAACTTGTTAGGAGTAGGATGAAATCGTTCCGGAATGCTAAATCGCTTGGCGGTACGTCTTTATCTTTAAGGTGGTAATTAGCCACGGGGAAAGACTCCCACCAGACCAGCCAGACCAAGACAAATTAAGAAAAATCTGAATTTGCCCCGCCGGGAATCGAACCCAGGACCTCTGCCTTATAAATCCACCGCACATACCACTTCGCCACGGAGGTCGTCGAAACTGAAATCTCTCTCTGAAACAGCTGGATTGATTTAGACGAGACTTTCAGACACTCACAGACATTTGAGATCGCATGTTGGCTACAGTAATGACTGTTTAACTTATTTTCATATTGTGGGTTCAAAATTATGGAAAGCAGAGAGGAAGTAAATTAAATTAACTAAATGACACAATTATTTTATACTTTTTAGTGCGTTTTGAAGTCGATTTTTCATACAATTTATTTGTAAAATTATGACAAGTTAAACTAATCGGAACTTTATAACAAAGTTGTGGCGGCAACCTCAGTCACAAAGTAAGGAAGTGCGGCTTTGATTGCGCCTCATTAGTATTCCGCGAGGAGCCGAGTTGCTTTGCAGTTTCCTCCTTGTGCTAATAAAATGCTTTACCTGACAATCGTTTACATTTTTTATGGCCTACTATCTATACTATAATATTATAAAGCAAAAGTTACTGTCTGTTTGTTACTGAATTACGCCTAAATTACTGAACTTTTGATATTTGCCTACCTGTCGTAGTATTCTGGAGCCTGAGAAGGGACGTAGGTTATTTTTGTTGAACTATCACCAATAGATTTTCTCGCGGACAAAGTCACGGGCGTCTACTAGTAAAACAGGAAGAAGAAATTAAATAGGTATACTATAATATAGGTATACCAAACCGATAGCTCAATGTTTTGTTTTAAAATACAAAATGTGGGTTCTTTTTTGGTAAAGATTGCACTAAACTAAAACGCATGTTATGTACCTACGTCTAAAACATTGTGAAAATAAAATTAAGAAATTAGTGGTTCTCAGTGTTTATTTCATTTTAATATGTGTGTAAAATACATTACAGTAAATAGTAAACATTATTTTACAACAAGAATAAATGAAATATTCTTCAAAATGTTGGTAGTGTTTTGAAACGAAAAGTAACGCTTAAAATAACTCTTTTTATGGTTTGTTTACATTTAGATAAGTACCTACTAAATTTTTTTAACTCTAGAATACGCAGAAATATAATTTACTCTATGGTCGATCTCACGCGGTCTATATTATTATATTACGTACTATGGAATAGTCCGATATGAAGTTGCAACACATCTGCTGACTGTCTTGTTAATTCAAACATTGCGCTGGCACACGCCTCGTGTTCACAGCGAACTATAAGTAAGCGTAGTTAGACAGAGAAGAATACTAGTTGCCTCTCTTTCTACCTGTTACGAGAGGGGCCCTCCGCGCGTCCCACCTAGGCATGAGACGTAACAGGTCAAAGGCAATATCTGTTATCCCTGTTACTGTGACAAAAAAAAAGCAGTGACAAATACCTGTTATTAAATAACAGCCTGTTACCATTTCAAATTTCACATTCAGTCAGAGTCACATGACACATCTCACGTCCCGGTCCGAGTCCGACCGTAGCGTAAGAGGACTCTGCGTGCCAGAGGCGCCAGAGCACTTTTAGGACACTTCCGCACGATAATTCTCTAAATTAGCTAAACCAATTTTGATGCTATTTTTACTTGCAGATATCTTATGTAAGGAGTAACTTTAAAACTGCCGGGTACCGTTTCTATTATAATTTATAAATACTTTTATGAACGAAAACTTCCCTTCATGCTTTTATCAGGCTTAGGACTGTCAGTTTGAAAATTAGCAAACAGGCGCATTTAAAAGTTTTCATTCATCTATCATAATCATTATGAGCCTATTAACGAACCACTACAGGCTTGGAATGTACTGAAAATTTCATAGAGGAATGAAAAACCCAGGATTCGAACCCAGCACCTTGTGACCGAAAGCGACAAAGGTAACCACTAGACCAACGAGGCAGACATTTCATGTATACTAATATTATAAAGCTATTAATAATATTATAAAGATGAAGAGTTTGTTTGTTTATTTTGTTAGAACGCTCTAATCTCAGAAACTACTTCGAATTGAAAAATTTATTTTGTGTTGGATAGTCCATTTATTGAGGAAGGCTTTCGGATGTATCTATCTTTTAAGATTGACTCATTGTAACCTTTTTTATGGTAGTCAAATTTGGTTTGGTTGAAATTATTGCCAAATATTTGTTAAAGAGTTTTATCAACATAATGTGATTATTTTACTGTACAGATTTAAAATGGAAATTATTATACTGTAAAAATTTAAAATAGACGTGGACGAAGTATATTCAATACTCGTATATACAAGTTTACAAATTTTGGTGCAGGAATATAAGTTGTTGCAACTTTCTTATTCCCAAGCGGGTTCTTCTTTCAGTCATTATGTTTCCCGCTGCGGAAAACACTCTTTCACATGGCACTGAAGATGCCATGGCATTAAATTTTTTAACTGCTACTTTGTATAGCGTAGGATATACGTTTTTATGGTTTCTCCACCACTTCAAAGGGCAATCGGTCCTCGGAATTATTTTGTCTTCATAATACCTTTGGACCTCTACGATTGCTCTCGAATGTGAAGTACCTTCTGGCTGGATGCCTTGCATCTTCATATCAAAATCTTGCCATATGGATTTTGATGGTAGATGAGAAGATGTTGTAGGTACTTCGGTTGTGGTGGAGGTAGCAGTTTCGGTGCGAGTGTGTTGTGCGACCAAAGAGACAATCCGCCGTTTTGTGTCTTCTGCCACATGAGGATCGGTAAAGTATAATTTAAACCGCGGATCTAGAAACATACAATTTGTAAATGTATTACTGTGGTTTAAATTTAAAAATCTACGTTTAATATTTCCGATTAAATCCTGTCGCAAAAGCTCTACAGAGTTCAAAAATTCCTCGTTATCGATACTTTCTAAAGCTCTGATGAGCCCGTAAGTGATCGGTATTACAAGGCTTCCTGTAATATAATTTTGGCCACTCAATTCTCGCGTTACCTCCTCACATGGCTTTAACACTGCACACATTCCTTCACAAATTTTCCAATCCTCATCAGACAGTATTGGCATGGTTAAATTGACCATGGCACTGTTTAAGGATTCTTTAAGGTCTACACATCTTTGAACCATATAGAAGGTGGAGTTCCATCTTGTAGGTACATCCTGGATCAGCCTCCTCGGATTAGTACCTGCTTGTTCTTGGTACTTTTTAAGTTTTTCCCAAGCTAGGTTACTTTGTTTGAAATGTCTAACAATAGCTTTTATTTTATTAATTACTTCGACTAAATTAGTTTGCTTTAGCGCGTCGTTAACTGCTAAGTTTAGGGTGTGCGTGTAGCATGGAAAATGTTTCCACCCCAGTTCTTTTTCAATGGCACTTTTAATATTAGTGCCATTGTCTGACACAGCCAATAAAATTTTATTACAAATTTGCCACTCTTCGCAAATTTTTTTAATAGTTAGTGCCAAATTTTTGGCTGTGTGGCTTGTCTCTAGCGGGACACAATCCAATAGATAATTTTTGAGGATAAATCCCTCCTCCTTTATGTAATGTCCAGTAATAGCTAACATCGAGTCGTTCGTCGATGTTGACCATATGTCGACAGTAATACAAATGGATTGAACATCCGTAGAGATTTCAAGCATAAGATCTGCCCTAGTTTTTTCGTAAGTAGCGGGCAGAATATTATTTGAAAAAAATTTTCTAGACGGTATTTGATAGCCCGGGAATGCATAACTTAATAAATCTCGAAAACCTCTGTCTTCCACTATCCTAAAGGGCTGATAGTCCATAATAAACAAATTCATTATTTTTTTGTCTATTTCTAGTTTTGGAAAATTTGTACGCCTCGGTGCGAAATTTGTTATTGGTTGATGACCGTAATTTCTTCGAGGTATTACTTGGATAGGTGGCTGAGCAATCGTTTGCGTTGGCGGTTGCGCGGTAGTGGTTGTCGGCTGAACTGTCGTTTGACCTATGGTAATCGATTGAGATATCTGCGTTGTTGGTTGAGGGTTTATGGCATTATTTAACAAATCTTCACGCCTACTTATCATTCGAACTGTGGGATGCTTTCGGTCCAAGTGTTTTTTTAAATTTGTAACCGACGACTTGAAAGATAATTTGGCTTTGCATATGTTGCAAGTAGCCAAATATCCGCCTATGTCAACAAAATGGTCCCATACAACGCTCATCTTATAACTCTTACTTCTATTATCATTTACACTAGCCATACTTAATAATAGTTTTAAATCTGTACACAAATAAAATTTACTATGGCCTATACCTGCACCTAAAAACTATATCTATAAACTACTAATATACTACTACTACTATAATAACTACTACTATACTTATTAAATAAATAAATGAATATCTAAAACTATACCTGTACAGTATTCTATACTATATTTCTATTGTACACTAAACTTCTATTCTACACAACTCAAATAGACTAGCAAATATATACACAACTGTAAATGAAATTGACTATTTACTAAAAATCACTATATCTACATGTAAAACTATATTCTATACTATATTTATATTCTACACAATACTTCTAACAGCAAAGCTATTAGGAGCGAGAGAATTAAAATAAAATCTTTTTAAATTATGCGGAAACAAACACACCAGAGTTGATGAATTCTCGCAGGCGGTTTTATTTTATCGAAATTTTGAAAAATCCACTGTAACATTCTGAAATATTTAGTAATATTTAAATACTATCCTTATTGGTATAGCAATAAGATCTAACGAAAGTTGGCAAATAAGTTGACCAATTACATCACACCGTGAATTCTTGACGACTGAGGTTCGGAAACATACATTTTTAAACGAAAGCTTTTACAAAAATAAATAACTGTCTTCACATATATTAATTTATAAATATAATTTATTAAATTATAAATTAAGCTTTAATTTTTACAAAGTACAATCATTTTTTAATTATTTAATATCATAAAAATTTCCCTAAACAATACCTTAAGATTTTAGAATTTCATTTGACATTTAATACTCTGTGTGTATCCGATATATTATACGACCAAATTCCATTTAACGTTTGTTTTATGAACATTCTTCGGTTAATCTTATATTTCTCAAATGTCGTATAATATTTACGAGAAATACTAGCTTCTATCTCATTTACGCGTATGAAATATAAAAGCGACCAAACATGTTAAATATTTAGTATTATTTAAATACTATCCTTATTAATATAGCAATAAGATCTAACGAAAGTTGGCAAATAAGTTGACCAATCACATCACACCGTGAATTCTTGACGACTGAGGTTCGGAAACATACATTTTTAAACGAAAACTTTTACAAAAATAAATAACTGTCGTCACATATATTAATTTATAAATATAATTTATTAAATTATAAATTAAGCTTTAATTTTTACAAAGTACAATCATTTTTTAATTATTTAATATCATAAAAATTTCCCTAAACAATACCTTAAGATTTTAGAATTTCATTTGACATTTAATACTCTGTATTATCCGATTAATACTCTGTATTATACTCTGTAGTATCCGATATATTATACGACAAAATTCCATTTAACGTTTGTTTTATGAACATTCTTCGGTTAATCTTATATTTCTCAAATGTCGTATAATATTTACGAGAAATACTAGCTTCTATCTCATTTACGCGTATGAAATATAAAAGGGACCAAACATGAAAAATATTTAGTATTATTTAAATACTATCCTTATTTGTATTGAGTTAAGATTCAACGAAAGTTGGCAAATAAGTTACGTCACAGTGACTATTATACGACAAAATTACATTTGATGTTTGTTATATGAACTATCTTCGGTTAATCTTATATTTCTTAAATGTCGTATAATAGTTGCGAAAAATACTAGCTTCTATCTCATTTAAGCATATGAAATTTTTGTGTAGGAAGAAGGAGACAGCAATACAAAAAATACTAGCTTCTATCTCATTTACGCGTATGAAATATAAAAGGGACCAAACATGATAAATATTTTGTATTATTTAAATACTATCCTTATTTGTATTGGGTTAAGATTCAACGAAAGTTGGCAAATAAGTTACGTCACAGTGACTATTATACGACAAAATTACATTTGATGTTTGTTATATGAACTATCTTCGGTTAATCTTATATTTCTTAAATGTCGTATAATATTTACGAGAAATACTAGCTTCTATCTCATTTACGCGTATGAAATATAAAAGGGACCAAACATGATAAATATTTAGTATTATTTAAATACTATCCTTATTTGTATTGAGTTAAGATTCAACGAAAGTTGGCAAATAAGTTACGTCACAGTGACTATTATACGACAAAATTACATTTGATGTTTGTTATATGAACTATCTTCGGTTAGTCTTATATTTCTTAAATGTCGTATAATAGTTGCGAAAAATACTAGCTTCTATCTCATTTAAGCATATGAAATTTTTGTGTAGTAAGAAGGAGACAGCAATACAAAAAATACTAGCTTCTATCTCATTTACGCGTATGAAATATAAAAGGGACCAAACATGATAAATATTTAGTATTATTTAAATACTATCCTTATTAATATAGCAATAAGATCTAACGAAAGTTGGCAAATAAGTTGACCAATCACATCACACCGTGAATTCTTGACGACTGAGGTTCGGAAACATACATTTTTAAACGAAAACTTTTACAAAAATAAATAACTGTCGTCACATATATTAATTTATAAATATAATTTATTAAATTATAAATTAAGCTTTAATTTTTACAAAGTACAATCATTTTTTAATTATTTAATACCATAAAAATTTCCCTAAACAATACCTTAAGATTTTAGAATTTCATTTGACATTTAATTCTCTGTATTATCCGATTAATACTCTGTATTACACTCTGTAGTATCCGATATATTATACGACAAAATTCCATTTAACGTTTGTTTTATGAACATTCTTCGGTTAATCTTATATTTCTCAAATGTCGTATAATATTTACGAGAAATACTAGCTTCTATCTCATTTACGCGTATGAAATATAAAAGGGACCAAACATGAAAAATATTTAGTATTATTTAAATACTATCCTTATTTGTATTGACTTAAGATTCAACGAAAGTTGGCAAATAAGTTACGTCACAGTGACTATTATACGACAAAATTACATTTGATGTTTGTTATATGAACTATCTTCGGTTAATCTTATATTTCTTAAATGTCGTATAATAGTTGCGAAAAATACTAGCTTCTATCTCATTTAAGCATATGAAATTTTTGTGTAGGAAGAAGGAGACAGCAATACAAAAAATACTAGCTTCTATCTCATTTACGCGTATGAAATATAAAAGGGACCAAACATGATAAATATTTTGTATTATTTAAATACTATCCTTATTTGTATTGAGTTAAGATTCAACGAAAGTTGGCAAATAAGTTACGTCACAGTGACTATTATACGACAAAATTACATTTGATGTTTGTTATATGAACTATCTTCGGTTAGTCTTATATTTCTTAAATGTCGTATAATAGTTGCGAAAAATACTAGCTTCTATCTCATTTAAGCATATGAAATTTTTGTGTAGTAAGAAGGAGACAGCAATACAAAAATACTAGGTTCTATCTCATTTACGCGTATGAAATATAAAAGGGACCAAACATGTTAAGTATTTTACCTTACTGAAATACTGACTGTGACTGCTGTGATTTTTCACTGTGACGATAAATACGCCTCATGTCTACTGCTGTGAATTGTGAAAGGGTGAAGTATTTATTTATCTGTTATTTTTGGAATGAGTAACAGCCTGTTATTTGGTATTATGGAATATCTGTGATTTTTCACTGTGACGATAAATACGCCTCATGTCTAGTCCCACCTCAGTCGGCGCCGAGCCTGGAGCCCGCGCAAACGTTGTTGTTATTGCTTTGCGCTGCTATCTACTTTATAACTTTCGTAAAATCAATTAAATCACCTCAAAACAAACCAAACTCCAGAGTGTTCGAAGAATTGTAGCAGGTAAAATTGTTTTTCATCTCTAATCATTCTATTTACAGTGTAATTATTAATTTTACACTTAAATTATTATAAAAGTTTGACACTTTGCTAAAAACACAAATTGTTAGAATATGTACACTGACAGTGTTTTAATTCTCGATTTACTTGATCAACGAGGCAGTATTATAGGTATAATAGTAGGTAAATGTAAATAAGTATACCTTAGTAAAACGCAAAAGTTTTTAAATAAATGAAAATGAATGGATGCGTGTCTTGTCTTTCACGAAAAAACTACTGAATGAATTTTGATGAAACCTGACAATAATACGGCATATACATCTGACATCAGAATGACTCAAAGGCTACTTTTTATCTCGAGGTGAAACTCCTGGCGTCCTCTAGTATTACCATATTACATATTTATTTAACCTTTTTTTATTATGTGATACCTATAACTTACAATCTTTTAAAGTTATTACGACTGAAGGCTGAATGAAATGTTTGATATGAAGGTAGTTTTAAAATAAAACTGTTTACTTTTTATGAACGGATTGAAAGCGGGGTTGGAAGCTCACCACTTTTTTAAAAAAATGTGTGGTTTTATCTCAATTTAGAATTTAAGCGAACGTTTACATCGCGCAATGTAAAAAATGTACTTGAAGTCTTCATTTCGAAAATAAATACCTATATAGGTAGTTTATGAATAAAATAATGTAAATATTAGAAGTAAGTGATTTAATCGTTTTAGCGTTTTAATCTGTGGACAGGAACGTCAATTTAAACGTCATTGAAATTGAAATTAAAGGCCCGGTCTTAAGTCTGAGAGGTCTAGGGTTCGATTCCCTCCCCTAATGTTGTATTCATTCACGGGTTTTTTGCTTAGGAATAAGGGCAATATTTGCCCTATTTAAAAAAGTTACTTATTTTATATTAGCGACATGATAATGTTTAAATGGCAGCGGTATGCGCGGTTGACTACACTCCTACAAGACGGAGGTTCTGAGTTCGATTCCCGGCTGGACCGATTGAGATTTTCTTAAAGAATTGGTTCAGGTATGGTTGGTGGGAGGCTTTGCCCATGGCTAGCTACTACTTTGCCAAGGGGTGTGCATTTCATCCTACTCCTAACAAGTTAGTCCGCTTCCATCTTGTACGATCACTTACAGTCAGGTGTGACTGCAGATAAGGGCTAACTTGTAGTCAATAAAAGTTATTACGCACGGAATAACTATTTGTATACTAAAGCCAAACTCGATTGAGAATGCTTGTCAACAAACAAATTAAAAATGAAGGTAGAAATCACAAGTCATTTTACACCTTATTTTTTTAGTTAACTTGTTAATGACGAATTCATGACAATAAATTAGATTAGTAAGCTTAAAACTAATTAATATATTCAATATCTTTTAAATTAGATTTTATAATAAGCAAAACATGATTTTGAATTTATTAGGCCTAAAACGTGTTGCATTTTCTACCTTCATTTTAAAATTTGTTTGTTGACAAGCATTCTCAATCGAGTTTGGCTTTAGTATAGGTACTGGTAGAGACGGCCCAATAGCTTATTCTAGCTTCTTCTCCAAACACGGCGGTGTAGCACCATGAACTTTCCAACGCTAGGCTCTTATTGAGAATTCCTTCCGAGAAATAACTTAAACCCAGGACTCGAATCTTCACGATCCAACGTCGCGTAGACCATCGTCTAAAATCTAAACCCTTGTATATTTTGATCAAATATTTTATAAAATAAGATTGCGCATGACCTGATCTCATTACATACCATTATTAGCCAATTAGCGGTCCACTACTGGGCCAGGCTTCTCTCCTTACAGAAGAGGAGCATTGACCCACCGCGCTGCACCAATGCTGGGTGGCGGGCTACGATCTACATTATGGTAATAAACATTATATTCTGTTCCAGATTCAAACATGCTACCGTCAGACGACGAGAATAGCATACAGAACTCAATAAGACTTCTTGAACTGGATGGAAAACAGAAATACTCTGAAATTACAGGTAAGTGATAATATTGTTATAATTACTGCATGCTGCTGAAGGACACTAACAGTTGGCCTGGCTCACAAGGTCGCTCAGCGGGCTACGGAGCGGACTATGTTGGGTGTCTCTGAAGAATTGAATCCATAATGAGGAAATCCGAAGGAGAAGAAAAGTAGCGGACAAAGCTCAAAAGGAAAGCACGCTGAAGTGGCAATGGGCAGGCCATAAGTATCGATTTTACTGCCTCCGTAGCACAGTGGGTCCTGGGTTTGAATCCCGGTGGGGCAGATTGAGATTTTTCTTAATTTGTCTTGGTCTGGCTGGTGGGAGGCTTTTACCGTGGCTAGTTACCACCCTACCGACAGAGACGTACCGCCAAGTGATTTAGCGTTCCGGTACATTGTCGTGTAGAAACCGAAAGGGGTGTGGATATCATCCCAAGTTGTCCCGCTTCCGTCTTAGATTGCATCATCACTTAACATCAGGTGTGATAGCAGTCACGGGCCAACTTTTAATCGATAAAAAAATTCGCAGAGCAGGCCACGTATCACTAAGCGCAATGTAGGACACCCTCCAGCCCGATGGTACGACGACCCCAATAATGTAGTGGGAAGTGGCTGGATGAGGAAGGCAGAAGATCGTGTGTGGTGGTGCGCTCTCGGAAAGACCTATGTCCAGCTGTGGACGGATACTGGCTGCTGACAATGATAACGACTAGGTACTGCATGCGAATTTACGCTAGAAATACCTACAGTCAATAATTATTAAAATGTTGGATAGTTTTGTATGTTAAAAACGCACTTCCTATCCTAAAAACACATTGCGAGCCAGTATTGCAGGAGAAATTATCTATTTCGTGTAGATAATCCTATAATGCCTACCCCAATTAAAAACCTTGTGCTCGCCACTGCTCAAACGAACATACCTATTTCTTGCGAATCTCTGCTGCTGCTGCGAATAAATGCTCTGTGAATTTTACATTTTTATCCCTAATTAATTCTTCATTTTGTTGAAATTATTGTGTTTGATTAATTAAGAATCAAAATTTTGTAGAATTTACTATTAGCTTACCGTAATTGAGATTTATATTTTTTTCTAATTTAGCTTAGATTTAGCTGTGCGTCTTCTTAGCAGGCTTTATATTTGGCTGTTATTTTATTTAGTACAAGCAGTCGCCCGCGACTTCGTCCGCGTGAAATCTTCTTAGGTACCCTTTTAATTTTAAAGACAGACTTTCATATAAAGTGTGCTCTTTCCCCGCTACCCCTCTCAATTTAATTTTTTTATAGTTTCCCGTCAAGCAATATCCTCCGTCCCGTCCCGTGTACTAAAGATCTACAATTTTGTAAGCATTGTACGATATTACAGTACATTAACATTAACAATATATATTTATGACAAGCTGATGTGTATAGCTTGTATTAAATAGTCTATTTCACTTTTGAGTCTAGCTTTCAAAATAAACAAAATAATTTACAATCCGATACGCAGATCTAGAGATTAGCCCGTTTAAACAAACGAACAAACTTTTTCGTATATTATATAAATATGGACTATCATGCCAAATAAATTGAAAGAAAAGATCAAAGATCGAATTCTCAAAAAATATCAGTACCAAGATGTTAACCCCTATTCAGTACGTATAACATAACACGGAGGAGGTCAACTTAATTTGGACGATACAGCGGTATTGTCATGTTTTTTAGAAATTGTGTAATATCTCCGAAACTATATAACTAATTAACATACTGTAAAAGGCAAATCTTATCTCTATAATATCCTTGTTATTATTAAATAATTTATTTTGATAAGGATTTAAGTTTTGTTGTATAAATAATGAAGTAAACGTAAGCATATGAATTAAATGATTTTTTAAAACACAAAAAGTTATATATCTGCCAAAATATAAAAGATATATGCTATTGCGGACTTTTTTGTAGAACTTTTTAAGATGCATAAAGTTTTTATACGATGTTTTCAATTATATCCAATGCTAAGGCAGCGTACGCGCATTAAGTTAAATTTAATGAATTTCACGGTCCGACTCGTGCGACAAAAACTGTGATTACTCGGGTTATATATACAATACAAATATAAAATATAGCCTATTACACTCACCGATAACGTAACATTCTACTGGTGAGAGAATTTTTTAAATCGGATCAGTAGTTTCGTAGATTAGTCCCGACAGATCTTTATTTACAAACTTACAAACTTTACCTCTTTATAATATTAGTATAGACAAGTTAGCTCTTCACAGCAATCCAATAAGTGATGGAGCAATCTAAGATAGAAGCGGTTAGGTGTAATATGAAATCAATACTCCTTTCGGTTCCTACAGGTTACCCTGGTAAAGACGTACCGTCCATGCCAAACTTCGACTCCCCTCTGAAGTTGTTGCATCATAGCGGTGCTGAGAACTGTTTTGTTCTACAAAATCAATTTGTGTACTGCGCAAGCGTACGCCATATGTTTTTTTATTGTTTTCAAGTATACTTACTTAATAAATAGTAGTATGTTGGTGTGGACGCACTATTAATAAAATTGAGCCTAGTTTTTAATTTATTGCAAGTTAGCCCACTGCAATCACGCCAGACGATAAGTGATGATGCAATCTAAGATAGAAGTGGGCTGCTTTGTTAGGAGTAGGATGATATTCTCACCCGTCGGTTTCTGCACGACATCGTACTCCAAGGCTCTTTGTGGGTAGGGTGGTAACTAGCAACGGCCAAAGTCTCTCACCAGCGAAAACTTACTTGTATCTCTTGATAAGTTTTATAGAATTTGTATTTTTGAATCCTAGATGAGTGGTCACCGTTTAACAGAGCCGACAAGAAATGCTACGACATAGATTTCCTGATGCGGATCAAGGATGACCCCCTCTCCAAGAATAAGCCGGATATTATGCAGACGCTGCAGACGTGCAATATTAGTAGAGTAAGTTGTACTAACTCTAGAGAGTACCAATAGTCTAAGAAGTTAAGATAATTTGCATAACTCTGGAGTGCAGAGTCCAAGAGCTAGTAGATATTTTTGAGTGGGTATTTGAAAAATGAACTTGAAGCTCGAATTCGAGTTCTCAAAGAATAAGCCGGATATTACCAATGTTGGAGACGTGCTATGTTAAAAGAGTTATACTAAAGCTAAACTCGATTGAGAATGCTTGTCAACAAACAAATTAAAAATGAAGGTAGATATCACTAGTCATTTCACACCTATTTTTTTTAATTAACTAGTTAATGATGAATTCATGACATTAAATTAGATTAGTAAGCTTAAAACTAATTAACATATTTAAAGTCTTTTAAATAAGATTTTTAAAATAACAAAACATAATTTTAAATTTATTAGGCATAAAATGTGTTGCGTTTTATACCTCCATTTTAAATTTGTTTGTTGACAAGCATTCTCAATCGAGTTTGGCTTTAGTATAGTTATACTAACTATATAACAATAGTCTAAAATATATACAAATCGTAATACTCAGGAGTGTGAGGTCCAAAAACTGGTAGGACAGTATTAAGTAGGTATTTCAGGTACTTTATCGCTTAAATTGACGAGCAAACGAGCTTAAGGGTCGCCTGATGTTAAGTGACCGTCACCCATTGTCAATTACAGCACCAGAGACACTGCTAATACGTTGCTGTCTTTGAGATATTTGTTGGTTTTTCTTAAATAGACCAATATTGTAGTTTGGAAATACCACAGCACTGATTTGCAAGTGCGTTGACCTCAAACGTTAACACCCCTTTTTACGCCGGGGACAAGAACGAAAAACACTGAAAGTAAAATTACTTGGTTTATAAAGAAGCCATTTTCAACATTAAAACACTTGACAAACCCAAGGTATTCTATTCTAACATAAAAAATTTTAACAAAAAATAAAACCTACTCAAAACGCACTAAAAAGTGAAAAATAACTGCGTCATTTTATTGCTTTAATTTACTTAAGTATATCTATGAAGTCGGTGCCAGCAAGTTTAAGGAACATTTATTTAACGAAGTTAAGCAGTTTGTGGGTTCTAGGTAACGTCCTTAAAGTAGAAACCTTGGCTGGCACCGACTCAAAGATATGCTTAAGTAAATTAAAGCAACTAAATAATGCAGTTATTTTTTACTTTTTAGTGCGTTTAAAGTCAGTTCTATTTTTTTTTTTAATTTTATTTCTTACTTTTTAGTAATTTATAGACACGTAACCTACTCATACTATGCTTTCATAGTATATTATAGGGCACTTGTAGCCAAAAAGCTACCGATACTTACACTCACTCTACCGAAATCGCTGCAAGTGTGCCTATAAAATTTGAAGAGTTCCTTCAATTTTCCCAGGATATCATCATCAGATCGTAACATGATGACTATGTGACCATTTTGGAAGTGTGCCCTTTCTAATAAAAAAAGAATTATCAAAATCGGACAAATCCGTAAAAAGTTATGCGTGGCCATACTAAAAAAAGACCTTCGGTTTTTTTTCGTCTGTTAAAAATGAAGGCGTGTTAAAATATGTAACCCAGCTAAATAATGTAGCACGTTTTTAAGAAGCTTTAGTACTTTTGTACTATCTGTCTGTCCGCACGTTTATATGTTTCCTTACAACTCCCAAACGGCTTGGCCGATCCCCGATATGATAACATATAGGTATAGGATAGGATATTATATGTCCTATCGCGAACTATGGAGCTTTTGAGTCTTCCAAATTAATACCAGCGATCGTCTGACTCTATAGATTTCGTGGTGAGTCAGTCAGTTGTATTATATAATGTCAGAGCTAAATTATCTATTTTCTCTTTGTAGACTCCACCCGTTCAGGAGATCATGACTTTTAAAACTATTCCGAGACCATTAATAAACGCTCTGTTACCAAGCTACGCAAAAACTACTGACGTTACTTCAAACAGCAATATCTCGAGAGAGCCAAAGAGAGATCGAAGGAAACCAACAAGCGGTAAGTATCACTGCCATTATAAATTTTGGGGGTTTATGTGGTATTTTCATTAATAATATAATATTGAAATAAATGAGTTGTCGTCAAAACAACGATCTTGTTTACACGTGCCACGTTTGAGTATAAATACCTCCTCAGTATACTTTTTGCAATCCATGAAGGCGAGTGAGCTTTACTCGTGCTTGAACGTGTATATGTACATTGCTGTAGTTGTATTGCCACGAAGTACTGTCAATAAGCCTCATGTAAACAACAAGCACAAGTGACCGTTGCGACGGCTCGGTCGCAACTGATCGCTCCGTCAGACACACACACCACAGCAATGTACATAACAAGTTCAACCACGAGTAGCGCCTTCGTGAATTGCAAAATGTATAACGAAAGTATCAATCCAATTGAAAGGCAAAGGCAGCATGAGAGTGGCCCCTTCACCAGCGGTGACCACCGTGCACCGACAATGTATTTCCATTTCTCTATCACGAGAGCAAGTCAAGTTGAACCAAACCGAAGATGCTTGGAAACCAGCTCGCTTCAAGAAGGTCGATCTAAGCGAGGAAGAGAGTAAAACTCAGGTGAGGCAAAGTGTCTTCTATCTACATACAATATATTATTACATATTAAAATATGACCCAGTAACTAAGGTTAAGTATTTAGCTAACTATTAAGTAGTTAAATTATACGCCTATTTTCCTAATATTTAGGACGCCCGCGACTTCGCCTTCGAACTCTACTAAAACTTGTTTCTGCGACCGACAATTCTTTCAAAATTTTCCCACTTAAGTGAGTTGTATATTTCGTGTCCACTTGCCCCCGATACGCATTTTTCTCATCTGTCATGCCCTTAACTGACATTAATATATGTAATATTCGACTCGAAATTTAAAGTCTAAAACTCCACAAAAAACAAAAACCTTCCATCATATTGGGTAAGATTAACAAAGATTTTATTTCAGGAACTGTTTAAGAAATTCCGCGGCATACTAAACAAATTAACCCCTCAAAAATTCGATATACTGTTGGAAAAAGTGAAGGGTCTCGAGATCAACACACAAGCGCGTCTCGAGGGGGTCATCGATTTGGTTTTTGAAAAGGCAATCGAAGAGCCAAACTTCTCTGAGGCATATGCAGTTTTGTGCAGTAAACTATCTACGTTGAAGGTATTAGAGCACGAGACGAGCGCTCAATAGATTCGGCGAGCGAACGAATGCTTACCTGTACTAAAGCTAAACTCGATGTAGAATGATTATCAACAAACGAATTAAAAATGAAGGTAGAAATCACTAGTCATTTTACACCAAATTTTTTTATTTAATTTGTTAATGATGAATTCATGACAATAAATTAGATAAGTAAGCTTAAAACTAATTAATATATTTAATAAAAAAATAAAACATAATTTTAAATTTATTAGGTATAAAATGTGTTGCATTTTCTACCTTCATTTAAATTTGTTTGTTGATATGCTTTCCACATTGATTTTGGCTTTAAAATACCTCGCCTACGTACGCCTATGAATGATCTTATAACATAAAAAAAAATTAAGCTTACTTTTTGAGTCACCTCTAATAATGTATAAGCATGTTCAACTTGCAATTGTTTTGTTAACGTACCTACATAATTAACTTCTTTTTATTATATAATATAAACTGGAATGGTTTCTTATGCTAATAGCTATAAGAATAATTATGCAAACTCTTCAAAAATAAATAATTATCTTTGGCCTCGCGCAGACATAAAGCGTTTTGGGGTTTTGAGTTCTGTTTTCTGCATTTTATGCAAAGTTTGTAATTGTATCGCATAAGCTATATCGCGCTGGATATTCTGGAATGTGCAACAGTGTATATACCAGACACTCTTCTACGCCAGGTACCGTGTGACAACGCTCCCGACCAATGCGTGAACTTCCGCGGTCTCATCCTCAGCAGGTGTCAGAAGCAGTTCATGGCCAAGACAATGGACGAGCAAGTGTTGAAGCTAGAGCAAGAGCTAGCTGATTGCACCGAGCCTGTAAGTTGACCTACACTTTCAAAACAAACACTTCATTACTCATTACAAGGTAGCCCTTGACTGTAATCACACCTGATGTTAAGTGGTGATGCAATCTAAGACGGAAGCGGGCTAACTTGTTAGGAGTAGAATTAAATTCATACCCCTTTCGGTTCCTACACGACATCGTACCGGAAGGCTACGTCTTTGTCGGTGTGGTAACTAGCCACGTCAGAAGCTTCCCACCAGCTAGACCTGAACCAGTTTAGGAAATCTTTGTCGACCTAACCGGGAATCGAACCTAGGTCCTTCGTCTTATAAATCCACTCCGCATACCACTAAGCAATAAAAGCGACAGTCAACATTAAAAATGAAAAAATAATTGGTCAAATAATTGAATTCCGTTCTTCCCCTAGGCAAAGAAGAAAGAGCTCCTAGCACAGTTGTCTGAAGAGCAACGGCGCGTCAGAAAGAGATCTGTAGGAAATGTCCGGTTTATCGGTAAGTGTACTAATCGGATAGAATATTTTAAATCAGTAGCTTGGCTGGCAAGCTGCTGCGAACTGTTAAGAGGGATTTTGAGTTGAGCCTTTTTTAAAAAAAATATTGAAATAAAATACAAGATTAATTTTATGACGCGACCGTCCGGTTAGGATTTTGGATTGAGACTGACAAGTCTGGATGGAAGAAAGGCTAGGTTCAAGTGGGAAAAGCCTAGGACACTTGAAATTTGGCACATTTGTTTAGACGCTGATATAGACTAACATATGCGAAAACTGGGCGGTTCTGGAAATATTACATACATACGGGTCGAATTGATAACATCCTTTTTAGAAGTCGGTTAAAAATGCAGGGCGAAAAAAAAATATTTTTTAAATTAACTTCTTATATAAATTTTTTAGGAGAACTATACAAGCTGAAAATGCTTCCTGCAAAAATCATAGGCTACTGTATGACGTACTTAGTCGACAAACAGGAAGAAGAAAAACTGGAATGCCTCTGCAAACTGCTCACAACTATCGGCCAGCAGGTGGAGAAAGAGGCCAGAGATCAACTGGACGTCATATTCAAGAGGATGCAAGCTATTGCTGTCCACAAGTCAAGCGGCATCAGCAGCAGGGTCCGCTTCATGATCCAGGATGTCATTGATTTGCGACGTGGCAACTGGGTCACGAAGAACGTGGTGGATTCTCGACCTAAGATGATGGATCAGATCGTGAAGGAAGCGGAGCAACAGCAGCGCACTATTGAGGTAACATTCTTCGTCGTGAGTCGTTTCCTCAACTTTGAGGATCGCGGCTTCCTAACAATATGACTTTCTTTACGCTGTTACGCCATTTCCTCTCTATTCAAAGCCGCACGAATGGCATTAAAAATGAGCGCAGCAATACATCTTTTACTTAGTCCGTCCATCTTCTCGGGCAACGCCCGCGGGGTCTCTTTCCTTTAAACTTGCCAGTGACCACTCGCTTCCATCCAAGATCATTTCCTGGGAGGGTGTTTTATATTTTTTTAATATTTGGACTTTTTGTCATGGAAACTAGCTGACGCCTTGGACTTTGCCTGCGTAGTAAATAGTATATTACAACCTTCCAAAACACCAAAAAAATTGGTTGTCTGTAAAGTCGGTTTACTGACAATAATTGAACGTGACAACGTCTGAAGAAAATACTGATGGAATGGTAGCATTTAATTGGTTATTAAAATTTTTAATTTAAGTATATTTTTAAATTAATAAAATAATTGATTTTGATTTTATAAATTTATCCTGTAAAGTTATAATAAATATATTAAATTTTAATTTGAAATTCATATATTCACTAATTTTCATATCTAATGAGCATGTCGAACGCTTCTGAACGTCAAAGGATTCCGATTTTATTTTTTGTTCTGCCTTCGCCTGTCACTTGCACTTCAAGCCTTACATGGAACTCCTAAAGGGAGGTAACGCTGCATGAATATGTTTTTTTGTCATGGAAACAGCCGGCTCTATCGAATTATAAGACGTTGTCACGTTACAAAATCCGTAACTCTTTATTCAAGATTTAAGAAACAGTTCATCACGAACAGACAGACGTGGCGAATGACTTAGTTTTATAACATGTAAGAAAGGTTAAGGATAAGGATGATTTTAGTTAATGAACGCCAGTCCTAGCGGTCGAGGCAAGCGCAGTGGCGACGTCAGGAGACAAGGCTCCGGCTCCTCGGACAGCCAGTGGAAGGCGCCTCGTACGAGCACCAGCTACACGGTCGACACTTCCAAGTTCAAGGCTGTCTCGCTGAACACACAGAAGGTATACCGCCATATGGTCTATATCACCTTAGGGGCGTCTCAAACGGCTTAAGAAATTAATGTATTGTGGACAGGTTTTTCTTTTCTTCTCTTAGTAATTATTCTTTTATTTGGCTCTTGATCAAACAAAATTTAGTTTCGCGTTGAGTGTGACTTATGAAACTTCCATTGGACCTTGAACAATGCAAGCGAAAGCATCGCAGTCCAAAAAAATCATTGTATTTCTATATTACCATTAATTCTTCTAAATTCATTTAAATCTTCTATCATCTATTTTACCATTAACAGTTGAAAAAATAATCGTGTTTAAAAGATTGATGTTTTTAATGATTTTTTCCTCTTCAGAATCTTAGTAACATTAAATTAGCGCCACCTTCAGCGTGGAACCAAGGTTCTAGAACCATGGGTGTCTCCAGCGCCAAGGACGCGGCTCGAATCAACAGCGGTTCCATGACTAGCCTCTCCAAGAACAAGTACAGCCTGCTGGACTCTGATCAAGATCCTCCACTGCTCAGTAGTAAGTCATTTATGCGAATATTCTGATGTTGCAGTTTATTTGTTATACTCGCTAATCTCTTCGTTCATAAATGTTATTTTTATTAGCAAGTTTCATGAGAAGTATAATGGTCGGCCTACACGGGAAAGTGAAATATTTTGGCAATGATATTTCATCTGTACTAATATTATAAATGCGAAAGTAACTGTCTGTTTTATACTCACTATTTATTTATTTATTTTTATTAGGGACAGCAAACATTTACATATCTTAAATCTAAGATACATACACAAAGAGCGTTAAATATGTAAACACACTATCCACGAATACACAGGAAAATTATGACGTCACAAAACATACAGACATAAATTAACAGTAAGCATAGTAGAAATATGGAAGAACATAACAAAACATAAATAGAAACAAAAATTAGTAAAATAAGTAAAATGAGTTAAATAAGTGAACGAGAAAAAAGCCTAATTAGTTTCTTATAATTATTTCGAGATAGTTTTTTTATATTTGCAAGCTGACAAGGCAAATATATCAACCTCATCAAAATGTTTATTGTATATGTCCTACACGAAGGAATATAGCAATGAAAACATTACCCTCCTTCTGACGCAGTCGGGTAATAGAAGAAAATTTCTCGCGGACGTTCGCTCTATGCTCCATATAGTCATACTATTGGGCGCTCGCGACTCCGACGCGAAATTCTGTTTTATGATAATTCGACGAAAAGTTGCTTACGTCCTTTCTGATGCTCTAGACTAAATCTGTACCAAATTTCAGTTTAGAAGTTTAGGCGTGATTGAGTAACAAATAAAGTTACTTTCTTATTTATAATATTAGTATAGAATTAAAGATTTATTGATTTTTCTTTCTTTCTCTTTTAGCATAATTCCATCTTGCTTTCGCAAGGTAGATGGAATTCAAATCTCGTGTCGACTAGTCCTAAATGCAATTTACGTAGACAATCTTTATCTGGTGGCATAGCTGCCTTGATTCGTTAGACTTTCGTGGAGAATATCAAAAAAATTAAATATAATTATCAACTTTTAGGCACCAACCAAAAACCCACGGCCTACCAACAATCGAAATCAATCGAGAGATCTACGTTCAGTTCTAAACGTGATTACAGTGAGTATACAGTAACATTTTGTTTTTACGTAATATTATAACTTGTAAGAAATGGCTATTTGGTTAGTTTATATGCAGTAAAAGTGGGTGCGAGAGGTATACCAGTAAATCTTTACAACCTGCTCAAAGACTGCCTGACTTGAATTGTACTAAGTGTACCATCTCATTTCTATATTACTAGCGGCATGTAAGTCTAGCGCTGAACGAAACGTAGAAGGGATGGCTGCGCATCGGTACCGTCGCGTACGCAATACAATATTTACTTTAATTACCTAATTAATAGCCAAATCATATTACGACATCGTTTTAATCTGTATGTATGTGTGTGTGTGTGTGTGTGTGTGTGCGTGTGTGTATGTGTTTGTGTACGTTACGTGCGTGTTTGTGCTTATATATGTTATAGTTTATAGTTCTAATTTCCAAAGATTTCGTATTACTTAAGAAATAATAGTATAGTATAGATAGTTACCATAAATGAATTTTGAAAAGCTTACGGGGAGTAGAAAAATAAAACATTATTATACTGTCAATTTTTATTTTAGATATAAGACTAGTCTAATCTGAATCAGGCAATGGTAACACGCCTGGCGTCGCAATACGGTATTTCTTCTACGTATATCATTCCCTTTAAATTCATAAACAAACTTAAAAAAACAACAAAATATATAATTATATTTAACAAACCAACTGAAAATTAACAATAATAACAATGCAACTCAGAGCGAGACTGTACACTGGAAGTCCGCGTCGCGTCGTTTCGGTGCGGGGGACGGAATGCGACAAGGGAGCCAATCGCCGCTACGCACGCCCGCCCCTCATTCCTCAAGCTCCCCCATGATACCTAAATTTTTACTTCTGCGCAATAACGGTCAGCGCTAGAGTTTCGTGCCGCTACTTGTAGCATAAACTAAAACTAAAAAGTCTCAAATAAAATTATTATTATAAAAACAAAAAACCCGACTGCATAGAAGTTATGAACTGAAAAGAGAAAAACAAGGATCACCATATCTATATAAAATTTTAAATGCAGTCGGGTTTTTTGATTTTATAATAATATTTTTTTTTAATTTACCTTTCATGTTTTCCCAAACATTTTATTTATTTTTACTATTTATCTAAACTCCAACGTCTATTGACTCTTCAAACTGTATGCCATTTCCACTTCTTCGTGCAAAGGATATATGTAGTACTAGCGGCCCGCCCCAGCTTCGCACGGGTGTAATGCTGGTATGTACCGACGGAGGCGCACGCACGTCCGCGCGACCGCCGAACGCTCGTCCCTGCATTTTGAATCTTACATATCTTGGAAAATATTTACTTAAATTCATGCTGCAAAGGGCAATAGTGATTTATATTGAATGCACAAAATATTTAAGATACTCAATTGAATAAGGATTTATACAGTATTGCTTAAAATCGCTTCATAAATAAGCCATTACTTTTGATTGAAAGTAAACGATAAAAAATGGTTATTTTGGGTTATCCCTAGGAGATAGAAATATACCGTCGCGTACTTTTTTGTTTACCTTTTTAAGTTGTGTAATACTGTAGAACATTATTTTGATATATCTCGTAGGGTTTAGCCAGCGTTTGAAATGTAAGTGCAAAAAATGCGGTAATTTACCACATCACATCAGAAACCTCTTAAATTATGACTTTTTCACCACTACATTGTGCATGTATTATACACAAAAACCTTCCTGTTGAACCACTCTATCTGATAAAAAAACCGCATGAAAATCGGTTGCGTAGTTTTAAAGATTATAGCATACATCCGGACAAACATAAAAAAGCGACTTTGTTTTATACTGTGTAATGATTTCCCAAATAAGTTTCTACGCATTTGATATTTTAGGATATGGGGATAAGTTGATTCTAAATAAAACTCCATATGTAACAATGATGTATATTCAAAATATAATTGTAAATTAAACCGCTTCACTTCTCACTAGGTTACAGTAAAGTGTTTCTATAAAGTTAAGCGATCGCGTATTGGATACTCGAGTGAGACTGCTTGTGGCGGAGTGAATGATGTTACTCAGTTTCCGCGCGAGGTTACCAGCGCTGGGGCAGTAGTGCCAACTGGATACCTACCATCAACTATAATAGCGACTCAACTGTAGACCAAAACCGACCAGTGTGGCTAGTGTAAGATTTTACCGCGTCGATATCGAGAACGGTAAATGCAAATTTTATATGACACTGACATTCACCCATTTGAGTTTTCTCTCGATACTGCCAGGGGTGCTGCTTCAATTCCATATAAAATTTGCCTTTACGCGAATGGGAAGGCGTATCGCCAAGCGATTTAGCGTTCCGGTACGATGTCATGTAGAAACCGTGTGGATTTTCGTCCAACTCCTAACAAGTTAGCCCGCTTTCATCTTAGACTGTATCATCACTTAACATCAGGTGTGATAGCAGTCAAGGGCCAACTTGTAGTCGATAAAAAAAAAAAAAAAAGATAACGTTAAATAATAATCTAAACTGCAATTCAGTTTAGATTTACAGTTGAGTCGCTACTGTAGTTGATGGTAGGTATGCTGATTCCCGCACAAACGTATAGTTAGGGTTCGACAATATTGCCTACATAAACGGTGCGTTTATAAACCGCCACTAAGTTTTTTGTTAAATTGAATTTCAATGTATATTTATTTTACAAAAATTTTCCTGTTCTATTAAGATACCGATAACAGCAGACCAGTTTCTTCAACAAGCGAGTCACGGTCAAACTCTGGACGCAGTACCAGTGTTTCCTACAAGCGTCCGCAGGAAACCGTGCCTGAAATGCCTCAACAATCTCCGTCTGTAACTCAAGAGCCTTCAACCGCGCCTCAAAATCCTTCAGCCGTGTCTCGAGAGCCTTCTGGTGCACTTCAAGAGGCACTATCTGAGAGTAAACGGAAAGATGTCAAAGTGCTCGTCTTGGAGAATCTTGACAATCCTAATGATGAAGAATTCGTATCAGAATTCAAAGACACATTCCCCGCTCAGTACCACTCCGCTGCTGTCACTGAAATACTTAACATCGTTCTAGAGAAGTAAGTTTTAAGGCTTGTTGGTCTAGTGGTTAGCCTGTGGCTTCTAATGAAGAGGTCTTGGCTTCGAATTCTGGGTCGGGTTTTAATTATTTTTAATCCTGGGGTACTGAAGTTGGTGATGTTGCAAGCTGATTGAATGAAATAGGAACTCAATTATTTTATATATTTAACTGGAACCTAGAACCTCGTGATGTAAAGCCGATAACCGGTATAATAGACTAATCGTGGGATCAACGAGGAAATAAAAAGCAGTTTATTCAAAAGTACTAAAATTGTTTTTGGCTAATTTAATTTTTTTTATTTTTGTAGATCAGCAAAAGACGTACAGACAATGGCAAAAGCCACGAGTCGCCTCGTATCGAGTGGTGCAGTTTCTAGTGAACATTTCCTGACTGGTCTAAATGATATTATGGAGTTTGCCCCAGACTTGTACATAGATGTGCCCATGTTATACGAATATTTAGGAAAAATCATTGCACCGCTAATAGAAGAAAAGGTATAAAAATTTGATATTTGTATAAAATGGGATTTTATACAAATAATACACAAAAACTAAAATAATTATAACATTAACGCTGAATTTTAGCCTTGGTTATGGGACCCGACTCAAAACGAGAGTCCATGAGTTTGATCTTTGGACGATTGTAAAAAAAATTAGCTAAACCAACATGAAGGCTAATATTATTGTAATATTAGTTATAGTTAATACGCAATACCAGCGCCACTTAGGGCGTCTATATTTTAATCTTAAGCATTAGATAACATTATCAAAATCGGAGCACTTGTTTTGGATGAGTCACACAGAACAGTAATCTTTCTTATTATAATTATTTATCTAAAATAAATTACTTTAATTGTATTAAAATAAAGCTCCTTGAATACGTGCATGTTCCTAAATTATTCGACTTTTTATTGTCCCTAGAATAAATGTTGTTTTGATTTTTTTAGCATATAACATTAGTACATATATTCGAATTAAGTGAAAATATTATAAAGTCCAATCATGGCCACTTGTTGTTAAAACCTTTAATCAGGGACTTGAAGCAAAGTGTGGGACCTTCGTTCGTGAAAATGAAGTGGTCAGAATCTGGTTTGGAACTCAAAAACTGGATAAATGAGGAAGAGGTATGATATTGTTTTTACCTTTTCCCTATATGAACGCCTTTTTGTTTGGATTAAAATTTGGATTAAAACCCAACGCAACTTTAAATACTAGCTAGTGGGCATAAGGTAATATTGCTTGACGTTAGTGAAACTGACCAGAACTGAAAACTTGACGTGATCTTCGGAAGTTTTACACTATTGTTTAACCAACTCTATTTAGAAACAGACTCAGCTACTATTTAAATATAATGAAAAATATAATATTTTATGTGTTATTACTTATAGAGCCAGGAGTCGAACACAGAACCTTTTAAGCTTTAGTCGAACAGGATTACTGGTACTGTGTACATTTGCTGTTTGTGCTGTTCTTAGTTATGACGATTTTTTTTTTAATAAATAAATGTAGGACAATTACACACATCGCTATATAGCCCCAAAGTAAGCGTACTCGTAGGTAGTTTGTGTTATGGGTGCTATGATAACTGATCAATATTATATATATATATATATATATATATATGGAGTGGAGACCACATACTACTAAGCGCAGTGTAGGACGCCCTCCAGCCCGATGGTCCGATGTCCTTAAAAAGGTAGTGGGAAGTGGCTGGATGAGGAAGTCAGAGGATCGTGTGTGGTCGCGCACTCTCGGGAAGGCCTATGACCAGCTATGTCGGTCCACAGACCGATACAGGCTGATGATGATACATAAATACTTATAACACATTGATAAAAACCCAGACACTGGAAAATATCCATGCTCATCATACAAACATTTTTCCAGACGTGGAAATCGAACCCACAGCTTAGGACGCAGAGGCAGGGTCACTACCCACTGCGCCACGCTTTGAAGGCTCAAACGATTAGCGTTAACTTTTTTTTACACACTACAAGAAATAAAAATAAGCACCTTAATCATAAAATTTTCAAAATTGGTGGTAAACACTTTGTTTAGGTATAGGTTTTCTTATCCTCTAATTACAGTTTCCTAAATGGCTAGAAGATAACAAATTCGAATTCCTAGTCGACGGCTCGGCTGTGGAGGCGACGCACAAACTTACATCTGCAACGAAAACTCAGAGCAAACTGCTGCAGCTCATGAATGCTGGTGAAAACTGTAAATGTATACGAGGATGGGTTATGGTAATTATCAAAATTCTGGGAAAATTTTTTACTTTTTTCTTGTCTGGGTCAAAGTGAAAAAGGAAGGATTTCGATTTATCTATGTTTTGGAAAAAATAATTACAAGGTAAAAATACGATTGAATAGGCTTTGCCTTTAATAAATAAATACTACACCGAAAATATCAAGACGATTGAATAGGCTGTATGGTTGACGAATTAAAATTAATATATATATTTATGTTTTGTAATGCTTTATTTGCAAGGTAATTCTTTAGAATTATGGCACAAAAAGTTTTTTTATATTTATTTAATTGTGTTTTAAATTTAATCAGTAAAATTTTTATTTACAGTGGCTTGACTAACTATATGTACATATAAATATATATTTAATAGTTAAAAAAATAAAAAATTAAAGCCTTGCCATTCAGAGGGAAAATAGCGCCAGTGAGTTGGGCACTTTGCCTTTGGGTGAAAAATTAGATGGTTTATTCTTTTTGGACAAAAAGTAAATTATCTCGTCCAGGACAAAATTTACTTCTTGAGTTTAGAATTGGTATATATATTTATCTATATTATGGTTTTCGACATCGTAACAGAATAAATAGTGCTGTTAATATAATTTAACGTAACCTCCATACTTATTTCCATACAGGACAACGTAGGTCCATCGTCAGCAGAGGGTTGGTTCATGCGCACTTTGATCCAAGCGATGTGCGAGCACGCGCTGTCTGGCGCAACTCACATGCGCTTCAGCGTAGAGCGCATGACAAAGTACTCGCCACTTATCAACGAGTTTGGACATTCCCGGGAGCTGATGGAAGAGAACTGCCTGTTTGGGATACAGCAGTTGATATGCAAGCTCCAGTACCCTTCAGGTATGGGAATTCCCTTCATGTGTTTCTGTCCAGGATAACATAGGTACAATATCACAGAGGGTTCGTGTGCTTGACCAAACACTCGCCATTTATCAAGAAATTAACAGAGCAAGTAGAAAGGGGAGGGAGGAACAAGATCATCATTCGCGCACTCTCCATATATCTGGTAAAAAAATCGATAAACAATCAACATTGTGGCGGTATTGCAAAGTTTGCTATTTAACCTACGCTATCGATTCCTCACAAATAATCCTTCTAGCTACATTGAGAGTTTTCTTTATTTACAGGTTTAGCTTTAGAAATATTCCAATTTTTGCACCAACAATACATAATATCAGTTGAAGGTTTTACTGCTTGGGAAGTATCAGAATTGGAACCCGAAGGCAAAGGTATGTAGAAATTTTATTGATCTTAATGTTTTTAAATTGAAAGAGACTACTGAACGAATTTTCATATGGTTTTCACCACAGTGTGACCACCTCACAGTGTGACCACCTCACAGTGTGACCACCTCACAGTGTGACCACCTCACAGTGTGACCACCTCACAGTGTGACCACCTCACAGTGTGACCACCTCACAGTGTGACCACCTCACAGTGTGACCACCTCACAGTGTGACCACCTCACAGTGTGACCACCTCAGAGTGTGAGCACCTTAGAGTGTGACCACTTTAGAGTGACTGATTCCTGAGGAAGGTTTTTATATAATTATTTGTTTTGTTGTAATGGCTGCCTATCGCTTACGCAGGATACCCCGTTGTTTTTTGGCACGGTCTACAATCCGACGAATCAATTGTAACGGTGATACAATCTATACTAATATTATAAATTCGAATGTAACTGTCAGTTTGTTACTCAACCACGCGTGAACTACCGAACTGATTTTAATGACATTGGTAGTCTTGCACCTCAGAAAGAATACTTTTTGTCGAATTATCACAAAAGGTAATTTCTCGCGAACTTAGTCGCGAACGTTTGTTAGTTACATTTATATCTCTTTTGTATTCCCAATCACTTCTTACTGTTCGTTTAACACAGGAGTGATGCTGAAGGCACTGACGTCATTCCTGACTAATATCAAAGAGGCGGATAACGAAGATTCCAGCGGCGAGGAGTGACGATGCTACTCTCCCGCTCTCTCCTTCTAAGTCCAGAAATCTTTTTAGATAAGGAGAGGGGGGGTTTGACCTAACTGAGGGGAGGACATTAAAATATTTATACACAAACAAAAAAAGTACACCATAGTTCGTTCGCGTTAAGAATGCAGTGAATCATCACTGTTCGTCAGCCTAACCCCGCTCCCTATGCCTTCAACTGGTCACTGTAAACTTGAATTTGTAATTTGAAAAGATTTGATTGGTTAGCGGGCGGGTGTTAGCCAGCGCTCACTGCATTCTTAACCCAAACGAACTATAAACTAAAAACACACAACTATTTTATACTAAAGAAAGAGAGAGTATATTCTGAATGTCTTAGGCTTAGCTTAGACTATCGTAGAAGCGAAGAGTCGTGTCGCGTCATAATTACATATTATATTTTTATTTTACATATATATTAATAACTGCTAGAGGCAAAAATTTGACGTCGCGCGTCTCTAATTAATGTTTGTATTTCACAATTTTGTACCTTGAAAGTGTAAGTATAAGTTTTCTGCTTTGAAAGTATAGATGAAAATTATAATTTGTAGTTGACAAACTTGACGCGACGCTTCGCTTCCAACCTGATTTGAGCCTTAAGATCTCTAAGGGCCCAGAAGGAAGGCCCCGTCCGCAGGAGAAGGGTAGAGAGTTCATTTCAACTATTTTTTATAGGCTTGCAACGAATATTCGGTTACTATTCGGTTTTCGGCAGCTATTATTATATTCGCCGAATACCGAATATCTACATACTATTCGGCCAAATACTTAAGAAATATATTTTGTTATTGGGAGGTATTTAGTAACATGAAACAAAAATTCGATAATATATTAGAATAAGAATATAAATAATACATTAGATTTTCATTTTTTTAAATAATTATTTAAGTAGTCATTGATACATAATCATCTACTCTAAAGTTAAGAATTTTTCCATTAAAGCATTAAAATTATTTTTATAATCAAAAATCCGGCAAAATATTTGGCTATTCGGTCAGGGGGCTCGCCGAATATTCGGTATTCGGTATACTGCCGAATATACTATTCGTTGCAAGCCTAGTTTTTAGTAATCTAAAGAAATTCATGTTGTGCTGTAATATAAACTATCGCAAGTATTTTCCACAATATTGAAATATAAGCGGCTGAAACTTACGTCATTGTTGTCGGAGTATGGCCGACTAGTTCGCTAGTAGAACATGCTTCACGCCACGTTGCATGAACTAGCGAGCTCATGACTAAGGACCCCGTATGGGTCGGACATACTCCGACAACAGGAACGTGAATTTCAGACGTTTATATTTTTAATAATTCTTGTTGTGCGTTACAAAAACCTCTAATTATTATTATTTTTAATTACAAATTGACCCAAACAATGTATTAACCGTTCCAAATTGTCCTTCTTTTTAAATAAGTAAATATAAAAATGTTTTATAATATTTTTCATTTGGTTTTTATATAATAATAATGTCATGATTTATTCAATTAAATGTAAAACATATATTGTATATAGTGAATACAAGAAAAGATAAATAAAAAGTAATTTATGTCAATTAATCTAACTTTATTTTTCTTGTCCTATATTTTTCTTATCCTACTAGATATTTGCCCATGTAGATGCTATTCCCCAGAAAGTATCAAGAAATACGATCTTAGTGACCTTCAACATCACGAAATAAGTTAATTAAATACGCTAAATCAATCTAGTGTATATCAAATTTTAGAGATCTCGTGAAGAGTCAATAGGTCAGTCAGTGTTCCACTTATACTAAATATGCGGCGTCCGTAGCTATAGGATTTACAACGGATAGGATTTACAACACGGAGGTCGTGGTTTCGATTCCCGACAAATAAGATTTTCTAAATTGGTCCGGGTCTAGCTGGTGGGAGGCTCCAGACGTGGCTAGTTACCGACGCACCATCAAGCGATTAAGCGTTCTGGTACGATGTGTAGAAACGGAAAAGGCTGCGCATTTCACCCTCCTCCTAACAAGTTAGCCCGCTTCCTTCTTAGATTGCATCATCACTTACCAACAGGTGTGTTGCGTAGTAATTTCATATTATAAAAGCCTTCATATTGTTAGGATCATAATTTAATTAGCGTTAATCGTATCATAATCGATAAATTATATCGTTTTTTATTTTTTAAGTTGGCCACATAACTCTTCGTACAGAATAGTCAACTGTCATTTTGTGATTGGTTAACGCAAAAAGGCGGCAACCAATCAGAGTTCACTTTCCCTTCCACGTCAAAAAGAGATGTTGTGAGGTTTTTGGCTACGTGGCGCGCTCATTGTGTTTTCTAATTTTGAAGGAATCGTAACGTTCAAGTAGATACTGTTTGTGTAATTTCTGTAATGTAATAAAGTGAATTTATACAAGTTTGAGTATTCCTTGCTACCAACGCTGCTGAGGTTATAATTTACACATTATGACGTCACGTAACATCAAATGGAACCCACACGCAGCCGATTGAAATATCGCGAACATATCCGACATACATTTTTAATTCCCGCCGAGTCAAAGGAAGTCGGTGAATCGGCCGCGCTTAACGAGCTACGAGCTATAACTCTGAACAACTTACACAGAACAACTATATCTATTTGGAAGCAGTCCAAACGGCAGATATTCATCAATTAAGCTTTAGGGGAACCGCTACCATCTTTAATGGTACCTTTTCACACTACTGTTACTGATGGATACTCGTAGTTATTAAGATCAATATACAGTGGCCCATTTATTCCACTCCAGTGTAATGCTACGTATAGTAACGTCATTATGATAAAGGCTTTTTATTCTACTCGTTTTTACTCCAGAAGCTATGCTTCTATATGAAATCCTATATAGTGACAGAAGTTTTGAAAGATAGATGAAAATTAATACTTACAATCATATAAAATTACGGTCAAGTGCAATGCAAACGATTCTTAGGAATCTACATAAATTAGTTTTATCAGCGTATCGCCTCCGAAAAATTCAAAAGTCATTCGTTGGACTGGGTGTACTCTTCTACAACAAGATGCCCAATTTAGTTTTAGATCTGCCATTGCATAAGTTTAAGCAAAGTGTTAAAACTCATTTACTGAGTCAAGGTTATTATACTATAGATGAATTTTTAAATGACAAAGAGGTTGAGAGGCAATTGGATCAACTTTCAACTTCACACAAATAGTAGAATAAATAATTTTATGTAACAATACAGTTAATATTGTAAAAATTAATGATTTTAAAAGAGCAACTGTTGAGTTTCTTGCCTCTTTTCTCTTCTTTCTCAGCAGGACCTGCCCTCGGAGCCGGTGGTAGAGTCACTACAAATAATCTAATTTGACGTTTCAAAAGTGCTTATAATTAGCCTACTTGAAATAAATTATTTTGAATTTGAATTTGAATGAAAAAACAATTTAAAACAAAAAGTTTGCGATTTGGATTGTGGGTAGATATGTACATATATATAACCTGAATTAAATGGAAGAAGCTAGCGAAGTGTGCAAGGATCGTAAAAAACTGGAAGGATCTTGTATCTGCCTACCCCTATGGGACTGTGGCGTAATATTATGCACTTACATAAAGGCTACAGAAGCAAGGCTTCACTGGGCCATCGCGACAGTGCGTGTATACCCCCATCGATATAAGGCGCACGTTTTTAGAATAACTATTATTCAATCAAATAGAATGGCCCATCCGAAGGGACGCTGATGTTTTAGGCTTCGATAGTTTGCTCGTAACTTACTATACGATATTTATAACTTAGCCCTAGGGCAGAAAATGGTCAGATACAAGATAACGTAAATGGACTTATGTATATATTTACGAGAGATTTACGATATATATTTCGTTTCTACAGTATACTAACTGGGAATAGATTTCGTTTATCATACCACTATTATGAAATTTTATGTGTACTTCTTCACGACTAAATGGCTGGAGCGATTTTAATAAAATTTGGTATGGAGTGAGCTGACATCCGGGATTAACACACAGGCCACATTTTATACCGAAATTCCCACGGGAACGAGAACTAGGCGGGAGATACTGCGGGCGTCCTCTCATTTCTCTCTAAGCTTTATTTTACAAGCAATCTCTTTATTTCCCACTCTGTGATTTCAAAACGGCCGCCAATTTTTAACCTACTTTAAATGATAGTTTTGTATTTGATCCGTATGTATGTTTCTATAGTCGTGATTTTAGAGGTTCAGAAGGTTGCGTGTTCAATCACGTCGGGGTCACCAATTTAGAGGTTTAGGTGTGATGGTTGTGTTCCCTCTATTTAGTATCAGAAGGCTTATTGAAAATATATTAAAACACTTGAGAAATTATTTTGTTTTATTAACTAAATCACTATTGCAAATTTACCGTATAATAACTAACGCGTGCGCCCTACTGTCCTGTGAGAGAAACTCTGACGGTGAGGTGGGACGCGCGCGGCGACAATTAGAAATACAACGTCAGCCATTCTAGAAATGTGTGTACAGGGCTCCTACATGATCTTCTCAGAACTAATGATTAGATTTAGATAATTATTTACTATAGGGACAAGGAAGAGAAGATAAAAAACTAGGGAGTCAAGAAGGCGGCCCAGTGATGAAACTCGTAGAGGAATGAGGATACCGGGTAGTCCTCCTGATGATACGGCCCGCATGAGATAGATTAGATTTAGATGCGATGTTTGTTATTTTAATTTATATTTTTAGCTAAGATTAATAGACAGTTTTTCCTTCAAGAACATTACTTGAGACGACGAAATCAAGGAATGGTTCATCTGACAGTACGCTAGTATTAATTTCGGGATCCCAATCATAATCATCGTGTTATCCATGCAATGCGGATAAAACTAAAATATTTGTTTAAGCTGTTTATATTGCAGCATTAAATAAAACATCCAATTTACTTGAAATCCCACAACGCATAACACAAAAGCTAGCACAATAAAACATTTCCTATTTGAAAATTCGCGTTATTATATTAATTAGTATTGTAATAGTCCGGTCTTTGTCCCACAAAACAAGAAAACGACAGCAATTGTCCCCTCTATTATAATAATTTGTGCCACAAAGCCACGGTTATCGTGCCTCGTTTCAGCACATTTCACCTACTCGGGGACCAAATCTGTATGAGGTTTATACAAGATTATACCCACTTTATGGCGGTTCAACTCGTTTTGTATACATACGAACATGTACACATATATTTATGTACATACAGAGCAAGCTACAATAATTTTTTAAGACTTTTTTATTCATTACAAGTTGATTTGACTGTAATCACACCTGATCGTAAGCGATGATGCAACCTACGATGCAAGCGGGCCAATTCGTTAGGAGTAGAATGACATCCACACCCCTCTCGGTTTCAAAATGACTTTATACTGGAACACTAAATCGTTTGGTTGTACGTCTTTGTCGGTAGGGTGATACTAGCCACGGCTGGAGAGTCCCACCACCCAGACCTGGGCCAAATTAGAAAATCTTAATCGGCTCAGCTGGGAATCGAACCCAGGACTCCGGCTTATAATTTCACTGTGCATACCATTGCACCCCGGAGACTGTTAAAATTGCCTCCTTTTAAATAAATAATACCAAATATTTCACTAAAAGTACTGCTATTAAATTTTGACAGGCGTTTCATTATAGTGATCATCTTTTTTAAATCCGGCACGTTGCCCCAAAACGAGTCGGCAGACTTAGGGTGATAATGTTAAAGATAATCTATGGAATCAGCTTCCATCCTCGGTGTTCCTTCACTCATATAATTTAGAGATAGTCAAGGAGCTGATAAAAAAATACATTAAAGGCTTTCAACGCATCCTCTGGTGTCGCAGTTGTTCATCGGCGGCAGCTATCACTAAAGATCAGGTGATCCGCTTGCTCGTTTGCTTGTTTTTTGTATATATAGAAAGTAAACTATAAATGACCCTAGAACTCAGGTTCTCATAATCCCTAGTCAACTGCTATAGTTCTAGACCAACAAAGCAGTTGTTTGACCTATATATTTTATCCAGATAGTCTCAATAGCACCAGAATCCATTATCATAATTGCTGAAACCGCAGCTGTCAACAGTGAGGTCAGTGGCCCGTGATCCACGCAACAAACTCAGTTAATGGTCATTAACAAATAAATCAGCGCCACCCTTTATTCCCTAATTACCGGCCAAGGACCGCTGGGATGCCAAATTGTTTCCCTTACTAACGACACTTTAATTTATTTGCCAACATCTATGTATGTAGATATTTATTCAGCCAGCCTATCAATTGCCCACTACTGGGCCCTCCTTATACGAGAGGGGATATTAAGCGTAGACCCACCACGCTGCTCCAATGGTTATAATGATAAGTTCGTTAACAACCACTATCAAATGTTACCTAATAATAATGGCCGCCTCGTTGTCCTAGTGGTTAGCCTATGTAATTTCGATCACAAGGTCCTGGGTGCGATTTCAGGGTAGGGTTGTAGAATAATTCTAAGTTTTTCTTTCTTCTAAGCAATTTCTAGCAAATTTTAAGCGCGTAGCGAGAAATTGGTAGTTTTACACACCCGTACCTCGAAGAGCACGTTAAGCCGTCGATGATTATTCAAATTCAAAAACTTTTACATACCTTTCACCAATATTAGCCTGCCATCAACCAGCAGTGGATACTCATCGTATCCACTGCTGAAAGCCTCTTATAAAGTATTCCAAACACAATGATCCTGAACCTTTTTCGACCGCATGTATGTATGTATGTATGTATGTATGTATATATGTATGTATGTATGTATGTATGTATGTATGTATGTATGTATATATGTATGTATGTATGTATGTATGTATGTATGTATGTACCTATGTATGTATGCCCATTTCTTCGGCACGCGCTACAGCATAGTCGATTAGACGGATTTTGTCATAAGAGGTGTCGTTGAATTTGTCATATAGTACAGGATCCGTGGCCTATTTTTTCACTTGATTACTATCAAGCTAATTTTCCGTGAGTAGCTTCATTTTGATAAGACGCCCAACAATTTCCTGTGCAAAAATTTTTGATTGTGGTAGCTAACAGAGGTAGCAATGATAAAATATGTCGATTTGATGATTCTTCAATATTTATTACTAACTGAATTGTTTTTATTATATCTTAAGATAATTATCTAAATTATTTGAAAAAATATTTGTCCTACAAAATCTATGGTTTCATCAAAGAGTCCTCCCCCTCCAACATGTATTGATAACGAGATCACCAAAAATGATTACTAACCAGCTGATTTTTTTTTATTACTTAGTTAATATATATATATAATTTAACAGCCATATTGTCCTACAAATTTCGTGGTATGTTATCCCGGTCCTACGCTCAGAAATTGTTAATACCATAAGACCATTTTTCTCATTACTAACTGTAGGACAAAAATATTACATAATAGGTTAGTGTGTTCAGTGCCCAAATAAAACAATGTCCTACAAAAAAACAGGTATGTATCACTAGTCCGACAAGAATTGTAATTTTTTCGTTTTCCTATTTCTAACATAAGATACAGTGAAAAAATCTTTTTTAAAATTTAAATAAGTTTATTTTTTAGGAAAATTAGGTACAAAAATTGGTGTATTGGTGTATTTATAGATAAAAAAAAATTAATCTTCATCATATTCATCTGATGAATCTTCATAATCTTCGCTACTACTACTACTTCGCTACATCGCTGTCATCTTCATTTATTTCACTTTCCTCACTCGTGATATCTGACTCTGTAATAACATGAAAAAATTTAGTAAATTATATAATAATGAATAATCAATCAATAAATAACAATAGTATAAATAGGGTACCTTGTATTTCAGAAGATAATTCTTCAAAAGATGGACTTTGGGGACCATCAAACCAATAATATTCATATTTGCCATCAATTATTGTCCATCCAAAATTTTCCGGCAATTTTTCCGTGGGGCACCGCATATGTGCGTTACACCATACATTGCAGATAAATGCAGTTCTTTTAATTTTTTGTAACAATTCTTCTTTTGTTGGTGGCAAACTGGAAGGATCATATCCTACGATTTTTTGTTTTAAAATTTCTTCATTTTCATTTTTTGATTTATATCCTTTTTCAAATAACTCGTACCGTCCTTTGTTGATATCATTTTTTGTTTTTAATGAATACACTCTGCATACATACTCTTCAATAATTTGAAATACCTCATTCGATGTTGTTAATGCTGTATTTTCAATCCGTAGGAGTTGAATAAAAGCCTCTTGAAATTTTTTATTTTTCTTTAAAATACTAAAAGGTCTCTTTTTTCCTTTACGAAAGAAAGCGGGATTATAATCATTTCCTGTAAAAATATGGCATATAGCGAGTGAACAAGATAATTGATACCCAAGTTTTTCATACATTTCATTTATGTTTAAGTACATTTTTTTTTAACAAAGTTTTCTTTGTTATTGTTTTGTTTAATTTCAGTTGACGTTCAGTAATTTTTTAACTTATTGTTGAGTGAAATCTACCAAAAAGTCAATATTTTTTTTTCGCACGCTTGAGAAATAAATTGATTTTTAATTTCATGACTTTCCAATATATATTCAATTGGAGCACCGCAATAGCGTACCACGCTATTTTTACATCAAGGATCTGTACCTACTACTACTTTTGACCGTAGGACCAGGACAACGTACTACGGAATTTGTAGGACAATATGACCGTTACATTATATAAATATTAACTAAGTAAAAAAAAAAAAATCAGCTGGTTAGTAATCATTTTTGGTGATCTCCTGATCGATACATGTTGGAGGGGGAGGACTTTTTGATCAAACCATAGATTTTGTAGGACAAATATTTTTTCAAATAATTTAGATAATTATCTTAAGATTTAATGAAAAACAATCCAGTTAGTAATTAATATTTGAGAATCATCAAATCGACATATTTTATTATTGCTACCTCTGTTAGCTACCACTATCGAGAATTTTCGCACAGGAAATTGTTGGGCGTCTCATTAAAACGATGCTATTCACGAAGATTCAGCTTGATAGTAATTATTTTTACATCAATGATCTGTACTACTACTTTTAAGCGTAGGAACCGGGATAACATACCACGAAATTTGTAGGACAATATTGCTGTTAAATTATATATATATTAACAAAGTAATAAAAAAAAATCAGCTGGTTAGTAATCATTTTTGGTGATCTCGTTATCAATACATGTTGGAGGGGGAGGACTCTTTGATGAAACCATAGATTTTGTAGGACAAATATTTTTTCAAATAATTTAGATAATTATCTTAAGATTTAATAAAAACAATTCAGTTAGTAATAAATATTGAAGAATCATCAAATCGACATATTTTATCATTGCTACCTCTGTTAGCTACCACAATCAAAAATTTTCGCACAGGAAATTGTTGGGCGTCTTATCAAAATGAAGCTACTCACGGAAAATTAGCTTGATAGTAATCAAGTGAAAAAATAGGCCACGGATCCTGTACTAATAATTGTGGTAGTAACATAGACTATATAAATTTTCAAAATGGCAGCTGTAAATGGGGGAAGGAAGGGATGTATATATATTTTTCTCTTATCATAGCAATATGGATATCAAATGAAAGGTTGTAAAAACACCATTTCAAATATGTATATATCATATCATGTTTATTTCAATGTTTTGATAAAAAATGACAAAAAGGGTACCATAAAAATCACTTCTGTACCACAAACTAAAACTAAATAAAAAGTCTCAAATAAAATTATTATTATAAAAACAAAAAACCCCACTGCTTATCAGTAATGAACTGAAAAGAGACAAACAAGGATCTATATAAAATTCTATATACTTAATGGTGCTGCAGGCGGGGACAAACAATAGGTTGCTACCTGCGGGCGAAGAATCTACCAAACTTTCTTCTTTCTTCTACTGAATGGGTTTCTTAAAAACCCATTCAGTAGTTTTTGCGAGAAAGAGTAAGAGTAACAAAACATCCATATCATTACAGATTGTGTAAGAACACAATAAGGAACTTAAGCTAACTTATCCTAATAACTATACAAATCATGTCCACGTGGAATGGTGGCAAGAATACTGGCTGCATTTCCGCGTTGGATGGCCAGGCTAATTAATCCTTTGCGCAGATTGGAGCATATGGCCCGCCCCTAAACTGAAAGCCCTTGGTTATTTATGGCCTCAGTTAAAAGGTTAAACCATAATATCTATATATCATACTAAACCATATTAGACAGTCATTACGTAATTTTACGCAGTAATAGCATAGACTGGCTCGGTTGTCTAGTGGGTTCTATGTGGATTCGATCACGGGGCCCTGGGTCAGGCTGCGGAATAATTCACACTCTTCTAAGAAATTTTCAGGACATTCCAAGACCTGGGTCGGTAAATTGGTGGTGTTATATCCCTGTGAACGAAGAGCAAGTTATACCATCGGTCCCGGCCACTATCATCAATATCCAAAAGTGATCGCTAATGAATAAAACACTATCATCCTAAGCCCACCAACCAGCATTGGAGCAGCGTGGTGGGTGTATGCTCTATATCCCCTGTCCAATAATGAGGGAAGCCTGGCCCTGTAGTGGGTTGTCGATGATTGATTGTGAGTCATATAAAGTCAAAATATGGCAAATACTTTTTAATAAAGAAAAAAGACGTGTGGCACTCGGAGACTGCCGCGGTAAAGCTATTGCATAGAAGTTAAGCAACATCGGGCGCGGTCAGTACTTAGACGGGTGCCGCCTGGGAACACCGCGTGATAAAAATAAAAATTTTAAAAAGCCAACATCACGCGGTGTACCCAGGCGGTCACCCAACCCAGTACTGAACGCGCCCGATGTTGCTTAACTTCGGTGATCGGACGAGATCCGGTGTATTCAACATGGTATGGACGTTGGCGAACAAAGACACGAATAAGACAATCTGAAAAAACTAAAAAGTATCACCGCTGTGCCGGTCGGAGTGGGGGGTGTTAGGTTTTTTTTCGTTACGGAATTTCTGGATTCGGTCTCCACGCTCAAGGCCTGCGATAGAAGCTATGCAATAGCTTAAAAATAGTAAATATTTACATAAGTTCGTACAAAATTATCACTTCTTTCAGTCAACTGTTTGTTTTATAAAGTTAAGAACCCTAGTAGGTAACATCAAATATTTATGTTAGCTGTTAGTCTGTATCCACGGGAGGAAGGACGTGACCCGGGTGTATACCGACGGGTACCCGGCCTGGCAGGCGTCTGCTAGTCCGAACGATACTATCCCGACCTAGAACAAATTAAAATACGGATTAATTTAACAGCAATAGTAATATGCCAAAGCTTATCATGTTTATTGCTTTTTTCAAGAACCGATTTTATTTGGAATTCTCCGATCGATCATTCTATATTCGTCTGGAAATTTCCACCCTCTGTTTACGTAAAGATTGTTTTAGTGAGAGACGGTATAAATAGCCGACTTCTGTCGGCCGTCGGCAGTTGTACTTGGGAATCAAGTGAAGACACATCGAAGCGATATCAGCGATACAAGTTATCTTACCAACGACTTCGGCTATCATTTTAGACTTCAATCGACTACGATTGAAAGTGTACTTCGATCTTTGTGGACAAGAACTGAATAAAGTGTCATTAGAGTCATCAGTTGTTCTTATTCCAAATTACTGAACCCCATGACAATAAACACTTAGGAAGGATTAAAAAGTGCTACAAAACTCAAGTTCACGTTACAAAGTGGGTTTGAAATCTCCACTACAGTTTTTAGGGTACAAAAACAAGCGTTTAAATGCTCTTACCAAAGTCCGTTTATTCTTCCACATGACAGCCAGCGGTCCCCCTGAGTCGCCCTCGCAAGTGCCAACTTTGCCAGCGCCGTTGGTACACATGTGACTATCATGCAGAGGCATGTCGAAGCTACTCTGGCAGGCTGCGTTCGTGATGATGTTCAGGTTTATGTGATGCAAGGATGTCGTGGTGGGGAAACCTTTTTGTGCTGAAAACATAAAATATATTAAAAATTAAGAAGTAACAATCAAGAGTGACTGATGTTAAGTGATTATGCAATCTAAGATGGAAGCGGGCTAACTCGTTAAGAGTAGGATGTAAATCACACTCCTCTCGTGCGTTTGTCCATTACACGACATCGTACCGGAACGCTTAATCGCTTGGCGATACATCTTTGTGGGTAGGATGGTACTAGCCAAGGCTGAAGCCTCCCACCAGCCAGAAACTATACACATCATGCCCACATGCAATAGCGGCAAAAATACCGGCTACATTTCCGCGTTTCACAGTCAGGCTGAATAAATAAGTTCCAAAAATAGTTTTTAACAGTACCATCCTTAGTTTTGCCGTATCCAGTGGCAACGGCCTGCATCCCAGCGAAGTTCTGGTTCGCATCAGCGGCAGCTGGCAGTGGGATTGCTTGGATGCTAGCTGCCAAACGAAAATAATTGATATTTAGAAGAATAAACAATTACAAATATGATATAATCTTCTAATATATAAAATTTCCCTGTCACAATGTTAGTCACCGTACTCCTCCGAAACGGCTTTACCGATTTTTACCAAATTTTGTATGCGTATTCAGCAGGTCTGAGAATCGGCTACTATCTAATTTTCATCTAATTTTTTTTAATTAATGCTAAACAACGTTTGCCGGGTCAGCTAGTATTATATACACATCCCTCATAAGTCGGGGTTGACCTGTGTAGCTTTGAGTCTACACAGGTCTCAGTAAGGCATACCCGTCACGCACAACGGCCAGCATCGTGGCCAAGTGCGGAAAAAGCCCGGGAAGAAAGAAGATGAAGAAAGACATACCCGTGGCGGTTTTAATTAGTTAGGTTTCCAAAAGCCCTAAATAAGAGCAGTAGTACCAACGTTCCCGTAATGCAGTCCCAGGCAACGAGTTGGAACACCGTGAGGTTTTAGTCTGTACAAGTCCAACATAATATTTTTGCCTCTCCATAGCTCTCACCACAGATAGGCGAGCAGGTCATGTCGGAGTCGTCGGAAAACTACACGGTGTTCCTCATCACCTGATAATTGGACCACGGGAACGAAAGTCCGCTTCCGGGACCTAACAGCGGCACTCAACAAGGCAGGTCCGCCTTAATTTTTCTTTTCATCTTATATAGACTACAGGGAATACAGGGAGTGCTTTACAGTCTGAGGACTTCTCCAATGGATGAAAATTTTTCTATATTTATTACCTGAATTCAATGCTACTAGGGCAACCAACGATCTAACGAGGCAGTCATAAAAATATACTTACTACTAAAAGCAACCTTGGCTATCTTAGCCATAGCAATATCATTGGTAATATCCTTGGTATTCCAGTTGGAATGAACGACCACATCACTGGTGTCGACTCTGGTACCACCGGAAAATATCTTAACGGAGCCCAGCACGATGGTGAATAGCCTGGCCTTCATCTGGCCGTCCCACCAGCAGTGGGCTGCTGTGAGGACCCTCGTATTGGATATGAGAGCTCCGCCGCATAGCGATGTTGCGCCGGTAGTCAGAGTGATGACTATGCCCGCCTGGGAGAAAATGCTGTGATTATCATTATTACTATTATTACTAAACTAGCGGATACCCGTGACTTCGTCCGCCACATCGCACATCTTTCTCGGTAGACTTGTAACTAGCTACGGTCGAAGCCTCCAACCAGCCAGACCTGGACCAATTTAGAAAGCGTAAATCAGCTTAGCCGGGAATTGAACCTTGGACGTTCGTCTTATAAGCCTACACACCACTGCACCACGGAGGCCGTCAAATCATAGCAGGATTATACGTCTGAAGATAATATTGGTAAGTAAGACGGGCCCTATTAATTATCACTTAATGAGATGTAGCAATATTGACCCAACACAATCTAGTTAGACACACAACACAAGCAGCTCACATCTAAACTCAATTAGTTTCAGATAATTAATGACAGGCAATCGACATCTGTGCAGTGTCTCCGAGACACGACTACTTGTAATACTCTAATTAATAACAGTACTTACTGTAATTTAATTCTGATAATGATTATCATTTGTATTTGAAGCCTGTGTAACCCTTGGTCCAGTATTGTCCAGTTAGCTTACATGGCTTCGGATCACGAGCCCTGGGTTCGAATCCCTGGTCAGGCTATGGAATATTTCTTTCTTTTAACAATCATTCGACGTCTGTCGGCTAATGATGGTGACTGATCTAGATACACGACATTTACCTACCACTTATATAAAAAAATAAAAAAAATTTTTTAACAAAAAATAGAACCGACTCAAAGCGCACTAAAAAGTAAAAAATAACTGTGTCATTTAGTTGCTTTAATTTACTTAAGCATATCTATGAAGTCGGTGCCAGCAAGTTTAAGGAACATTTATTTTACGTAGTAAAGAAGTTTGTGGGTTCTAGGTAACGTCCTTGAAAGTAGAAACCTTGGCTGGCACCGACTCCTAGATATGCTTAAGTAAATTAAAGCAACTAAATGACACAGTTATTTTTTACTTTTTAGTGCGCTTTGAGTCGGTTCTATTTTTTGTTAAAAAATTTTATTTCTTACTTTTTAGTGATTTATCGCCACGTAACGTACTGGTGCTATACTGTCATAGCATATTATACGGCACTAGTAGCCAAAAAGCTACTGATACCGAGACAAAAACCGAAATCGCTGTAAGCGTGCCTCCAAAATTTGAAGAGTTCCTTCAATTTCCCCAGGATATCGTCATCAGATCCTAACATGCGGACAATGGGACCACCTTGGATGTATGCCCTTTCTAATAAAAAAAGAATTATCAAAATCGGACAACACTGTAAAAAGTTATGCGTGGTCATACATATAAAAAAAAAAAAAAAAAAAAAAAATATACGTGTCGAATTGAGAACCTCCTCCGTTTTTTTTCGTCGGTTAAAAACTAGACCTAAGTTCTTGAATATTTCCACGAAATTAAAATAATCCTTCTACATGAGAATGACATGAACAGAGGAGGTGAGTGTTGACGCTCATCTCTAAGGGATCCCTTTTAAATCTACACTCGTGTCTGACTGTCTGGAACTCTGTTCGACGCTTTTCGCTCACCACGCGATGCGAGTAGATCCGCGCATCCTATGATACTCGTCTCTCTTCAAAAACTCACTTGGTATGGATAAACAGTAGTAGCAGTCACTTCCTTGCCCCCTGCGATCCTTGTAACATATCCCTCCTGGCTCATCAGCTTGTAAGCGTTGGGTATACCAACGCCTGTATGGTATCCCCTGCCATTATTAACCTCGCCACGAACCGAAAACGAAATGTATACGAACTGAGTTAAAAACAAAACAAGCCACCGCATCGCTACCGCTCTGATAATGAACTGGTGTATGAATGAGGTGTTTATTTATAAAGGTTTGCGTAATTATAAGGAGTTCTTTTTATTAGTTACTAAATGACGCCCGCGACTTTATTTAATTTTAAAGACAGACTTTCATATAAAGTGTGCTTTTTCCCCGCTACCCCTCTCAATTTAATTTTTTTATAGTTTCCCGTCAATCCTCCGTTCCGTCTCGTATACTAAAGATCTATATTTTTGTTCAATTTTGTACAATATTACAGTACATTAACATTAACAATATATATTTATGACAAGCTGATGTGTATAGTTAATATTAAATAGTCTTTTTCACTTTTGAGTCTTTCATAATAAACAAAATAATTTACTATCCGACATGCAGATCTAGAGATTAGCCCGTTTAAACAAACGAACAAACTTTTTCGTATGTTATATAAATATGGTCTGCCATGCCCATGCCAAATAAATTAAAAGAAAAGATCAAAGATTGAATTCTCAAAGAATATCAGTACCCAAATGTTGACCCCTATTCAATACGTATAACATAACACGGAGGAGGTCAAGTGAATTTGGACGATATAGCGGCAGCGTTTTGTTTTTTAGAGATTTTGTAATATCTCCGAAATTATATAACTAATTAACATACTGTAAAAGGCAAATCTTATCTCTATAATATCCTTGTGATTATTAAATAATTTATTTTGATAAGGATTTAAGTTTAGTTATATAAATAATGACGTAAACGTAAGCATATGATTGATGATATGATGCACAAAATTTTCATACAACGTTTTCAATTATATCCAATAGGTAAGGCAGCGTACACGCATAAAGCTAAATTTAATAAATTTCACGGTCCAACTCGCTCGACAAAAACTGTGACAATTCGGGTAATATATACAATACAAATATAAAATATAGCCTATAACACTCACCAATAACGTAGCATTCTACTGGTAAAAGAATTTTTAAAATCGGGTCAGTAGTTCCGAAGATTAGCCCCGACAGAACTGTATTTACAAACTTACAAACTTACAAACTTTACCTCTTTATAATATTAGTATAGACTAGAGGACGCCTGCGGTATCATATGCGTAGATCTGATTCCAGTGGGAATTTCAGGATAAATACAAAGCATGTATTTTAGTCTTGCAAAGACTAAAAATTGACAAACTTTTGACGAATATACGAATCTGTTTCCTATATCCACCATGCGGTTATGTTTAATTCGTAGATTTTTTTTTGAGTCTGAGGCCCGAATCGAAAAAATATTTGAAACTTTTTAGTCGCTATAAGGCTTTAATTTTATAAAGCCTATTTATTGTTGGGTGTAAGCTGCGCAAAATAGAAAATTACGCAGAAAATATGAAAACTTCACGACTATTTTATAGACATTTGTTACTCAACCACGGCCAAACGTAATAGTGAGATCTGAATGATATGGCACAGAGATGGTTTGTAGTCTGGAATAGCACATAGATTATTGTTGAAACGGAACTTACACTGTGTGAAACTGTGGGCATAGCGAGTATTTAATAAAAAGCATTAAAAGAATAAGTATCACACCGTCTATTAAAAAAAACGCTGTTTAAGGATCTTCATTGTCTATACTTTATCGCGTTTGAACAGGCAGACGGGAATACTTTGTGTTATAGTATTTAATGATAATAGATAATAATTATACATTGATAGCAAATATATATTGATAAGCTATCGTAAGTGTTATAATTATATGTATACAGTCATAATATTTATATATTATTATACGAACTACGTGTAGTACGTAATTCAATTTTCCACGAAAACTCAGGGTATGCCTTGTAAAATGTTGTGTAATTATGTTTTACTCTTTATTATAATATACCAGATTCCTATTAATTTGTTAACTGGGGTCTGTCTTTTTGACAGGCATATAGGCAGCTTACAAGTACAAATACAAACTTTCACAACGATTAGTAAAATGACTTGATTTCTAACAGTGTGCAAAAATCTGATACTCGTACTTTCAGAGATATTTCTTCTTCATGTGCTCTTCTTATTATTTCTTCTTCATCTCCTCTGCGGAGGCTAGTAACCATTACAGCTCGTATGCAGCAATGTTGGATGCAGCAGTCGGAAACAATGATTTTGTACTCATCCCATACCATTCGCGTACATTTTTAAGCCAGGCGGTTCATCGTCCGCTAAATTTTCGGCGTCCTTGGATCTTGCCCTGTATCATGCGCTGTAAGATCTGATCTATCATGACGCATGATGTGTTCCAGGTATTGCATCCTGCATTTGATTTCCGTCATAACTTCCAGCGTTTTGGCCATTGTTTGCAGGACCGTCTCGTTTCACACCTTGTCTGTCCATTATATTTTGAGCCATATACACCCATATCTTAAAAGCTTCTATGCGCTTGCACATGGCATTAGTGAGTGTCGACGCCTTCATATCATAGAACATCGAGGGTGGTTCATCCAGAGAAGGTGGTTAAGTTAAGTTTTAGAGTTTTGTTTATTTAACGCGTTAAATAAACAAACAAACTATTGATTTATTGTATTATGACCAGAAATTTCAACAATCTACCTCTTAAGCTACTTTGGAATAATGTTTAACCACGTTAACTAGGAGTAATAAAGGCCCGTTCACACCAAACGGCTAAAAGCGAAAGCGTAATTCCCGTTCACAGCTTCCGGGTTTTTAGAGATAACGCCCCGTCAGTGTATTAATACCTTTTCACGCGAACCCCTTAAAAAATCCCGAGCCCCTGACCACCATTATGTCTATTTAGATAGGCGCAACGCGGGGTCGCTTCCGTTTCCTAATAGAAAGAATAAAAGGTTATGCTTTTTAACCGACAGAATACCAAGGTTGTAAGACGCGTATTTTTTTAAGTAATACCAACAATAACATTTTGTAATATTTTCCGATTTTGATGACTCTTTTTTAGCATAAAAAGCTCTGTTCCTGTCTCTTACCTCAGTTATTCACTTATTCCACGATCCAAAGGTTAAACCATATCTATATCATACTAAACCATAATATTAGACAGTCATTACGTAATTTTTCGGTCGGTAGGGTGGTGGTAACTGTCAATAGGTAGTCATGACTGAAGCCTTCAACCATCCAAAACTGAACCAATTTAGACAATCTTAATGGACTGAATTGGGAATAGAACCCAGGACCTCCGTCTTGTGATTTCACTGCGCATACTGCGTCATTGATAAATTGTATAAACTCTATCTCAATGAGCTGTACAAAAATTAACGTCATTTACGCCTAAACACACAAATATAATTTTTAATTATCAAAAGCTTATGCTAAGATATGGGTCAGAATCGAACCCTTACACCTTTGAGCATTAAGTACAGCCTCTTAACCATTAAATTATTGAGGCCTCAATTCGCAATCTGCATGAGTCAAGTCAGAAAACCTCAGCAAATCGATATTTTTATGCAGATAACACCACGAACTCATCTTATCTATACCTTAATACCTTCCAGTCAGGTCTCGGGTGCAATTATGCGGGAGCACGGAGCACGGAGCACGTAAAACTTGCCCCATCTTGCGCCGCGTATCTCCGCAACTGCAATCGAAGTCCCATTATTGGAGTGGTAATTGCAAAAAGTTGTCCCACTGTGCCGCGGACCGCCGGGCGGAGTTATTCCGTGTCTCTTGATTAATTTGCCGCACAAATAAAACTTTATCACAAAGAAGATCATTATAGGTGGCTTTTAACTTATTAAAGCATACTGCTACACTTTCTACGGCTTTTTTTGAAGAACCATTGTACATTTTATATTTTATGGGGGAGAAAACCACTTTGCTGTGTAATGTGTTCCGATCTGAAAACTAATGACGGCTGGTGTTTTAACACAAGTCTCACGGTGAAATTCACAAAGCTTAGCTTTGTACGATATATTCCATCGTACATTTTTAAAAGACTTCAAAAAAAGGAGTTTCTCAATTTAATTAATTTTTTTTTGTTTAGGTTAAGGTAGCGGTTAAGTATTTCCTTTTTTATTTAGTTTTAAATAATTTTATTTATCTGTACAAATATTTAAGTTATTCCTTATTATGAAATAAAGCTGTCAATGGCAGATGAATTTATGTTTCTCAATTCGACCACATATAATTATATATTTATTTTTATATGTGTTCGCGGATAACTTCGTCGTTTTCGAACCGATTTTGATTACTCCTTATTTCTTAGGATGGTGGTACCATGATTAGAAAACCAGGATCTCATGATGAGATCCCGGAGAATTCAGGAGGAAGTTACAAACATTGCAGGGACAACTTGTACGTTAGTTAATTTTTCTTAACGGAAAAATTAAGTTTAATTAATTAATAATGTACGAAATACATATAAGGGAATTCCTCAACGATTTACAGCATTTACCTTGTATTTGGGCTTGATTCATTTGTCTCGATGAGAACTTTACATTTAGATGGACTGTCACTGTCATTAGGGGTCTGTTGATGAAGACGAAGGACAGGTTTAGGGAGCCCCTTAACAGTTTACAGTAGCTACCTTGTTATAACTTTTCACCTATATAGATTGTTACTGTTATTAGGGGTCTGGTGATCAAGACGAAGGACAGTTAAGTTTGCTACTTTGCTACTGGATGACAGCTGGACCGGTTTGATAAATTATTTTTTTAAAGGATTTCTTGCAATTGGATTAACGTTTATCAAGTCATGATCTGATGATGAGTCTTTCGTTTACTTTACCATCATATCCATGAAGTACATAATGAATAAAAAAGACTATAAATAAAATCGTCTATTGATTTCAGGGCCCATTTCTAATGCATCAAATACACACTATGCCACTGGTCTAGTATTGCCTCAAGCAATACTTTCTCGCGACCTGTCTGTAAAATCATTGGTATGTTTAATGAAGTACCGCTGTTCCGTTCGGTCCCTTTGAAATGGCTATCAAAGGGCCCCCTTAACGCAAACACCATAGACATAATATTCAAAAATACGTTGAAAAATCTACACATTTGTAAATATAAACAAAATATAAATGTCTATTTGTCTCATGATACAAGATCATTTTTTTATTTTTGTCTATCTATCAGTTTTTTCCGTGTAATCTCTAAAACGCTTGGAAAAAATTTGATGGGTCTTTCACACGAAGATAGCTAAAGTTATAAGGAGTATCTTAATTTACTTTTATTTAAGAAATTTTATTTATTTTAATCGCACGCAGGCGTTCGTTGGTTTAAAGTGCTAGGTCACGTAGACACTTCTTGAATTTCAATTGCTTTTTAAACCTGCGATCCAATAACTAGATTTTGCGTAACAATCATCCATCCATCGATACATATAAACTTTCGCCTTTATAATATTAGTAAGGATTGTTTCGGACCCATTGGTCCAATAGGTCCTTTATATATACGAGTGTAGGTATTATATCAGCGGCGCAGACCCTTTGAACTGACCGACAAAGCGAACCTTCAACACAAATCACTAATAGAGCGCCAACTTGTAATTACCTTCATCGCACCTTTGACACGAAATACTTGCTATTTCATTTAATTTGACAACCTTTGTGACGCAGCGGTCAACTAGCTTTCAAACTGAGGGTCAGGGTTCAGTTTATATATTAGAGTTTGTGACAGAGCTGGTGTGGGGTAGTACTACTGTCACCAAACTGTTCCATTTATTATCAGTAATATTGTTACAGCTTTTCTATCGTTTAAGAAATTCTCAGTAAAACACAGTAACATTTTTTACAAAAATTGTATTAAATTGTATTATTTTATTTTACGGTGATTTAATCCGTAATATTTAATAAAAATCAGATTTTAAAGATAAGCATAGTAGGTAGCATAGTAGGTAGAAGCATATTTTCAATTCTGGCATTGAAAATATGCTTCTGAGACGAAGATCGTCGTGTGGCAGAGAGAAAAGCGCCGAACAGAGTCTGAGACTTGCGAGAAAAAATCCGAAAAACTGCTATAACTTGGTCACCCTTTTTTTTGATTTTTCTGAAAACTAATAAAATTATTTTTAGATAACTAGGTGACGTAAATGACATTTTCGTTTCATTCATTAATTATGGGACACCTTGATCTGAATCTCGGAAACGGCTCTAACAATTTTCATTATATATGCGTTTAATCTATCTAGATAGGTTTACTTTTTTTGAAAATGTATAACCCCAATGTGTGCACACTCACACAAAGTGTCAAGTTAATTATGTCAACAAGAATGTCATGTTTGACTAGCAGTATGCTCTACTTCATTTTAACTCATTTGAAAAAAAATACCGAGCAATATATTGTGATATAGGAACGGAACATCATCTAGTGGTTCTTAACCGGAGCGTTCGGTTCAACCAGACTTGGTACTTATAATTATGTTTAGATCACAAACATTAAACTAAATCACGGGTATCGCAGACCCTCGCAATAGTTTCAAAGCCGAAACCTTTAAAACAAATAAATTGGGACAGAGGGTAGAAACAAATCAATCATTCATTCATTTATCAAATCAAATTGAATTTAACTTTGTGTTAAAGTTTTAAGTAAGCATCTATCTCATATCTTAAAAGCCATGGAAATAGAAACAAATTAACTTCATCGCTTCTACAACACGAAAACTTGAAATTCAATTTGTATTTATCGGTGAGTGAATTTCTAAATTGAAATAAACTCGGAATATTTGTGGCGACGATTGGGTGAAGGGGTAATGATTCTACCTGCCTCGATGCTCCTGTAGTGCGACGACGGCTTCCGTGGCGCAGTGATATTATAAGACGGAGGTCCTAGGTTTGAGTCCCAGCTGGGCGACAATTGCGTGAAGGGGTAGAGAGTGTAATAATTTATCCCGCCTCAATCTTGAGAAACAAATTAACATCGCTACAACACGAAAACTGAAATTCAAACTCGGATGTGGCGACGATTGGGTGAAGGGGTAAGTACCGGATGCTCCTGTAGTGCGATGACGGCCTCCGTGGCGAGTGGAAAGCTCGGCGACAATTGGGTGAAATCAATGTAGTAAGTCGACGCCTCGGTGGCGCAGTGGTATACGCAGTGGAATTATAAAAGAGATGTCCTGGGCTCGAGTGGGAAGCTTAAGATTTTCTAAATTGGTCCAGATCTGACTAGAGGGAGACTTCGGCCGTCACTACCGCCCTAACGACAAAGACGTACCGTCAAGTGATTGAGCGTTTCGGTACGATATCGTGTAGAAACCGAAAGGGGTGTGTGTGGATTTCTTGCTACTCAAAACAAGTTAGCCCGCTTCCATCTTAGATTGCATCATCACTTACCATCAGGTGTGATTGCAATCTAGGGCTACCCTGTAGTGGGCGCTTAATATGTCGATATTGATAAATAAATAAATAAATACTATAGGACAATACACACATCGCTAGATACCCCAAAGTAAGCATAGGTAGCTTGTGTAATGGGTTGATACTATGATAACTAGAGAATATTACTATAAGTATTAACACATAAATACTTATAATATATAGATAAACACCCAGACACAAAACATCCATGCACATCACACAAACATTTTTCCAGAATCGAACCCACAGCCTAGGACACAGAAGGGTCACTACCCACTGCGTCACTCGACCGTCGGCGTAATGATGATGATATAGGAATTTTATATGAGAAAAGGTTATTAATCAACATTAATCATTGGTTGCCAAGCAACGATTTAATAGTAAACAATCTACATTAGGACCAAATATAGTTGGAAAATTAAGGTAACTTAATCTATGACTAAATATGGCGTAGATCGAAGTGACACAAAGTAACACATTGTCATAAATACATTTAATACAGTGCACATCAAACTTACATAATATATTACAGTACATTTAGTACTCTATAATTATCGACTAATGCAGGAGTTCCAAAAGTGTAAGCCGCGGCACCCTGGTGCGTCGTAGAAAGTGTAGAGGCTCCGTGAATCGTACCTCTGTCATTATCCGAAAAGAGAGTAACAGTGTTGTGTTCCCCGCTTTGAAAAACTATACATCAATTTGAGTAACAAACTTATTTTATTTTGTCTTAAAAAAGACTGAAATCCTCTTCATATTGTTTCGATTCTTTGATAATAAATAAAACTATTTTATATTGTTGTTTTGTTGTTGTTCAGATGTTTTAATTTTCTGTTTCTACCTGCGTGACTACTATTAACTATCATTATAAGTAATTAGAGAAATTCCCACGGGAATTTTGATATGAAAGCTATATTCTTGTGAAGTTTTATTAAAATCCATTCAGTAGTTTTTGAGTGAAAGTGCAACAAGCAGCCATCCATCCATCCATACTTACAAACTTTTATAATATTAGTAAGGATTTCTTTCGACTGTAAAATACAAAATTAACTGTGCCTCGGATTGATAAAGATTGGGAACCCCTGGACTAATGTATTCTAGAAATACTTCCGATTTATACGATTCTATAATCACGATTTATATTCTACTTTGTTGGGCGCTTGGTTAGGAGTTGTTATAATAGTATATTCAATAAAAAAAATTTGTGCGTTGACTGAACAACCAAAGGATTCTAAGATTGAACCACAAGAAAAGCGAGAACAGTAGAAGAATTCTTAACGTCGCAAAGACTTCAAGGATCCGAAAGTTAGGATAGAATTTGAGTACGTAGGGGTTAAGTTTTTTAGTTCACTTCTGAGCTCATGGTGTTTCGAGCTTCATCTAGGTACTCGTAGTTTAGGCCCGCGCCATTTTTCCGCCTGTCCTGCTAACCCTTACACAGCTTACACCCAATGCCAAGGTTCATGTAATTTTTAATCAATTTTTGTTTCAGTTAAAATATCAACAGATATGCAAGACGAGGGCGCGGTATCGGGCGCGGTTGCCACAGTGTTGCGAGCCTCCAAGTATTTCGGCGTCGCGCCTCTTCGGTTCACGCGCATTTCCGCAGACGGCTTTCATGTTACCATCTCCCGAACTGCAGCGGTCGTAGCCGTTATACTCGTCACTATATTGCGTCAGTACTTCCGAAATACAAATTGTTACAACCTAGGAGTCAGTCATTGGAAGAACAGAAGGACATTATTTTATTAATCCATAGAAGAATCGCCACAGCACGATGCGACGCCGACTTCGATTAGTGCCAGGCCTGAAGGAACCTATCGACCACGACGATCTGTCCGGGCATCTCATAGCCCTCCCCATCCCAATAAGACTTGGATATGATAACACTGTCATTTCAGATTCACCGTCCATAAACCTGCATTAACTCGTACGGAACATCTCGCCTACTATCTTCACTGTTCGACTACTCGCTGTAAACTCTCTAGAATTTTTCAGTATTTTCTTTATTCTATATAAAAAATCATATGAATCGTTCCAAGCTCTTTTAACTTTTTCCTTTTTAAGTATAATTGCATTTTATTTAAATTTAAATGAGGTTTTTAATCAATAATCTCTTACTTCCTAAATTGATTGAGGAATCGTCCGTGTCAATATTATCTGAACTACCTGAACCCGAAGATTTTGTACTATCTACGCTTCAAGTTCATGCGCATTTAGGCTGATGGTGATTATGTTTACATCACCTGCACAACAACCATCGTCGATGCGATATTCGTCACAAAAATTCAAATATTTTCCTCGTGATTCAATTTTAAACTCCTACGCTTGCTCCATATTCAATACGTGCGCTCGTAGCAAATAACAATTTTGAAGCTTCAAATAAAAAATAACTAATGTTTCGCAAGGTTTTTATCAATACAGTAGTTCCAGAAGACCCATAAACATATAGACATATTGTAAAAAAAAATGCAGACATATACAGAGATAGACAGATACTACATCCTTCCATTTGCCACTGTCCTTGCATACTTCCACTCTCATTAATCCTTTCATATAAATTCATCGGTTTAAGTTACTCTTAACCTCGCCATATTTTAAAATGTCCGGAATTTGGTCCAGGCACATTCGCCTAGGTCTTCCCCTTCTAACATTTCCATTCACTCATAAATCTCTTTTGTTTCTCTCTACATGCCCAAGCCATCTAAGCATCCCTTTCTCAATTTAAGTCACCACACCGTACTCTTAACAAAATAATATATTATATTATTAGGCATTAATAAAAAAAATTAATAACATTATTTTTTTTAGGAATGCCTGTAATGATCATGACTGTATATACGAACTTCATTGATACTACCTCCACTATATTTGCTTTTGAGTCTGTGCAATCGTTGACAAATTTTCTTCTACAATATGCTGTGGCTGTAACTATATCAAGTTGGGGTTCATTTTTTTGTCAATTTCGGATGCGAAGACTTTTGTACATAGTCAATCAGTTACGAGAGGTATAAAGAACTTTCTCATACTTGGACTATCACTCATATTATTAAAGTGACCGCCGCATCTGTCTGTCTTTTTGTTAACTTACAAACTGCTGAAAGAATTTTCAGAGTGGCGCAGTGAGTAGTGACCCTGCTTCTGCGCCCTAGGCTGTGGGTTCGATTCCCACATCTGGAAAATGTTTGTGTGATGAGCATGGATATTTTCCAGTGTCTGGGTGTTTATCTATATATTATAAGTATTTATGTATAATATATATAAAATATTCATTACTTATCATAGCACCCATAACACAAGCTACTTACGAGTACGCGTACTTTGGGGCTATATATGTGTGTAACTGTCCTATAATATTTATTATTTTATTTATTTATTTATAGAGTAATGAGGGTAATGTCCTGAGGGAGGTTTTAGTATAATTAATTGTTAATGTTTAGTTTAAAATTATTAAAAGAATCGTTGAAAGGGTCACGTCGCCTTAACTGAAAATGCTGCCTAATAATGCTCTAGAACATCACAAAATACGCCTTAAAGATGTTTTCCTCTTTATTTAGACTAGAAAAAAGTCATATTTTCTTTCGTATAATTCATATAATCGTTCGTTCATATTTTCTTGTCCTTGAAGTGTTGCACTACTCTACTATAATCGCGGACGAAGTCGCAGGCGTCTTCTAGTACATTTTTATGAGATAAATTTTATTGATTGAAATTTTGATTTTTGAGATCAACATCCACACTGGCTTAGAGCATTTGGTAGAACCCAAAGCGTGGAAGGTTTGGACTAGCATCGTGTGTTCTGCGATTGGGACTTTTACTCTGCACCTGGGGGCTGTAGTTCTGATCGCTAAAGCTCTCGATTTGTCATATTGTGAGTACAATATTACGGTATTTTTAATTTAAATTTTAAAATAATAAAACAAAAAAAATAAATGTATAATTTTGTTCACAAAGATTTTTGGAATATTATAAGACCCGCTCGCAAACAATTCTAAGGGTTGAAATTGACCAATTTAATTGACAACAAGGAAGTCTATGTCAAAATCAATAATTAGGTATCTGAAAACATATCGTTTTTTGTACACAAAATAAAAACATTTTACCTTTCTTTTAAAACATAGTAAGAGATAGTTCATTTTTTATTTTATTTTATTCATGACAAGCTAGCGCTTGACCGCAATCTCACCTAATGGCAAGTGATGAAGCAATCTAAGATGGAAGCGAGCTATCTTGTTACGAGTAAGATGAACACCACACCCTTTTCGGTTACTACACGACTTCGTGCCGGAACGGTATATCACTTGGCGGTACGGTTTTGTCGGTAGGGTGGTAACTAGCCATAGCTTAAGCCTGCCACCATCCAAACCTGGACAAATTTAGAAAATCTTAATCGGCCCAGCCAGGAATCTAACCCAGGAACTCCGTCTTATAAATCCACTGCGCATGCCACTGCGCCACGGAGACCTTCATACCAGTCAGCTATCGTCATTCATATCTCATCATTATCACCAGCTATCGTCTGAAAATAATTTTGATGTCTAAGCTTAAGGATGTCAGGCCAATGACCTTGAAGTTATCTTTAAAAAATTTTAACAAAAAATAGGACCGACTCAAAACGCACTAAAAAGTAAAAAATAATGTGTCATTTGACTGTGTGATTTTCACTGGGTGTAAGAACCCACCCTTGTGGGTTCTAGGTAATGTCCTTAAAGTAGAAACCTTGGCTGGCACCGACTCCTAGATATGCTTAAGTAAATTAAAGCAACTGAATGACACAGTTATTTTTTACTTTTTAGTGCGTTTTGAGTCGGTTCTATTTTTTGTTAAAAAATTTTATTTCATACTTTTTAGTGATTTATCGCCACGTAACGTACTCGTACTATACTGTCATAGTATATGATACAGCACTTGTTGCCAAAAAGCTACCGATACTTACACAAAAACCGAAATCGCTGCAAGTGTGCCTGTACAATTTGATTCAATTTGCCCAGGATATCATCATCAGATCCTAACATGATGACAATGGGACCACCTTGGAAATGTGCCCTTTCTAATAAAAAAAGAATCATCAAAATTGGACAACACTGTAAAAAGTTATGCGTGGTCATACCAAAAAAAATACATACATCTCAAATTGAGAACCTCCTCCGTTTTTTTTCGTCGGTTAAAAAGTACTTGAAGACCCCTTACTACTACAGGTCAGTAATACACATTGCCTTCATTTCAGATGATGTTCTTCTTTGGACCACATATCATCTTGAATTCAATATAATTGATTGTTTGTTGATGCAACATAAGGTTTTGTTCCACAACATCAGTGTAACGATGAAGGCTCTCAATGCACGCCTATATAAACACTTTTCTCAAGAAAACTGTTAGTATTTTAAAATTTATTTTTACTTGAATTTATTATGTTTGTTACTCCTTTGCACCGCAACTATTGCATACTAATATTTAATTGCGTAGACTAGAAGAGAATTTTCAATTGTTCCGAAACTGAACGTTGTAGAGTTCTGGGATCGAGTTTCCTGTCACAACTGTCTTTGTCGTTATTGGCATCTTTGTCGTTATGTAGTCGCAAAATAAATAAATTATTAACTACTATCATCGTCATTATCAGCCTAAAGTTAACTGCCCACTACAGGGCCAGGCCTCCCACCTTACAGGAGACAGGATATGTAGCGTAGACACACCAGGTTGTTCCAATGTGGTTGGTGGGTGATAATGTTTCATTAAAAAAATCAACGATTAGTATCAGATGTTGATGGTAGAGACCGGGACCGACGACTTAACGTGTTTTTCGAAGCATTGGGATGTATCATCACCAACTTCCCGACTCCGGACTTGGAATGTCCTAAAAATTTCATAAAAAAATAAAAATCTCAGAGCCACATAGGCTACCACACTAGACTGCAGCAGTCAACTATAACTAATAACTATTAATACTCATAAAGTTAAGTTCGCAGATGTATGCAGAGAACAATGGGAGGAGGAACATATACTGCTCGAAGATTTCAAAGCAGTTTATCACACAACAGATGTGATGCACAGATATGAAGGCGTGGTCATGTTGCTGATAACCATCGGCATCACTTGCAATACGTTACTGACTGTGTACTACTTCTCCTGGGTTGTTGCTGTATTAGGTAAATTTTACTCTGATCTTACTTGACACTCATTCCTTATATGGTATGTATGGAGCAGAGACCCAAAACGCAGCTCTAATGCGGGTTGGTGATTTTGATAGTAATCACCACTGACTTCCCAACTCCGGGCCTTGAATTTACTGAAAGCTTCCTAGAAGAAAGCACAACTCAGCATTATTCCGTAGTCCGATCCAGATCACAAACTCAGGACTTTGAAGCCGCATAGGCTAACCTAGACTGCCTTGTTGGTCTAGTGGTTAGCCTCGGTCCCGGTCACTATCATCAACATCTGATAGTGATCGTTAATAAATGAAACATTATCACCCTAAGCCCACCAATCCGCATCGAAGCATCGTGGTGGGTGTACGCTCCATATCCCCTCTCTGTAGCGGGAGACCTGGTCCTGTAGTGGACCGTTAATGGGCTGATAATGATGATGATAATGAGGCTAACCTAATATCAGGCTAACAGCAGATGCAATTACATACTCGTCGCTGACATGTATGTACATTACATACATGTCAGCGACCAAGCTTTTCCACTGTCTGCGATCCATATTTATCGCATATCTTTTCCAATTTTATTAAGCAGTTCTTGTCCTAAAACAATTAATTATTTGATTACAGGTAAATCCGATGTTCAAACGCTGAACATTTTGAGCCAGGGATTATTTTTAATATACCATGGCATCAGAATTTGTGTTCTTATTGAGCCTTGCTATAATTTGACGCAAGAGGTATGTACCATTCGATAGTGGAAATCCCGAGTTTGACAGTTTGACTATTAGACAAGACAAGATCTATCGAGTCAAATGTTCAGACATTGATTAAACACAGAATTGTGTGTGTTAGGCAGCAAAATTGTTTTTGCAGCTAGTGCGCGTATTAAATAATCGTAATATGCGTAAGCCTATAAAGGTCGAAAACGTAATCCCGAGGGTAGCAATTATTTAATTTTTTATTAATGTCCAATTTATATAATGGATAAATTTAGTTTAGTTAGCGATTTATTTCTATATGCATAACAAATACCTATTATTGTAACTAACGAAACATGTTATATTACTGTCACATTAGTATTATTTTAGTTATTCTTTTCATTTGTTTTTTACAGTTCGATAATACTGCAAATGTGTTGAGTCGTATACTGCGCGAGAAATCGTGTTTCAGTGTCAAACACAAGGAGTGGTACAGTTTCATTGAATACGTCTCTCTGTCGCCTGCTCCGTCGTTCGCGCCTTTAGGAGTTATTACGTTTGGCAGACCTGTACTTGGTTCGGTAAGGTCATTCTCATTTGAAACTAGCGGGTTAACCTATGTGGTTAGCAATTTCTGTGTCATACTTCATTCAGATGCCTACGCTCATCCGTTTAACTCTCCCCGCAATTTTCTTGATATTTTTCTTTCATAAGATCAGCTCCTGACAATAGCAAACATGACAAAAAAAGAATTAGCGAAATCGGTTCAGCTCAAGATTTACGCTTAGCAACACATTCAGTGATTCGTTTTTATCTTATAGATGGACAAGGGAAAGGTGTATGTGTTTTATTCTACTGCTAACAAGTTAACCCACTATAATCATAGATTGCATCATCACTTCCCATCAGGTGTGATTGCAGTCAAGGTCTAACAAAAAGTCACATAATTATTATTGTTGAAGTATGCCCGAACAGCGCGACCATAAATAACACAATGCGGACATGTGTGCTGCCCGCATTGTGGTAGCATGAATATTAAGGACCTCGGGTTCAAAACTAGTCGGGCAAACTCCGACAATATTTATATTACCCGTCTCTATTTCAATATTATGGAAAATACTCGCGATAACAAGTTTAAATTCTAATACCAAATATTTCTTACAGATTGCTGGCGCCATTTCTACATTCTTTTTGATAATGGTACAATTTCGCTTAAATCTAAAGAAACTGCTATAATTTGTGAAAAAATGTACTTAACTATAAAATTAAAATGTATTTTATTCATGTTTTTTTTTTGTTATTGAAGATACCTTGTTCATTATTTGTCTTTGAAATTTAAGCAGGTGTAGGCGATTTTTAGAGTTGCTAGTTATTTTGCAAAAGATTATGTCCAAAATATAGAAAAAATTAAAAGTCAGAATATTATAAACTCTCATCGCATTCCATAACTCGGTGCATATTTTCAATTAATTGTCGTGAGTTTGGTCGATGTGCAATGACTTAACTTAATTTTTGTACAAAAATAGCCAAAATCAAATGTAATAAAAAAATAAAGGACAATCTTTATTTTTTTAGTACATTTGATTTTGGCCATTTTATACTGCAGAACAACAACCAACCGAGGTAACGTGAATGGGTAAACAAAACAAGCGAGTCCTATCTCCGGGCGGGGATGGATGTAGATGGTTCAGTGCGGACTGCGGGGTCACTTATCTGATGAGAGCTGGCTTTGCACTTTGTCTTGTTAAGCCGTGGGCTTTGTTTGAATGATGGGATTGCATATCTTCATTGACTTCACAAACCTACAGTACCTATCGCAGGCATCTCTGTGTACAAATTGTCTTAAAAATCTTAACACAAAATTCATATCAAATTACGAGTACATAATGCCTATCGCTATTATTGAATAACACTGAAAGGTTGAGAAAAGATTTTTAAAGAAACGAAACGAACGAACGTTGAAAGAAAACACCTATTTTTGGCGGTAATCCTCTCTTTCATCATCATCATTATCAGTCTATTATCGGCCCTCAAGGCTAGACCTCCCTCCTTATACGTAGACCCACCAAGCTGCTCAAATGCGGGATGGCAGGCTTAGGGTGATAAAACTATCAGATTTTGCGCTACTACGCTACGTAATCTCTAAAACGCCTGGAACAAATTTGATGGGTCTTTCACACGAAGATAGCTAATGTTATAAGGAGTATCTTAATTAACTTTTATTTTAGAAATTTTATTTACTTTAATCGCACGCAGGCGTTCGTTGGTTTAAAGTGCTAGGTTACGTAGACACTTCTTGAATTTCAATTGCTTTTTATACCCGCGATCCATACTAATATTATATACGTGAAAGTTTGAACGTTGGATGGATGGTTATATGTTACTCTTTTAGGCAAAACACTACTAATTGGATTTTGATGAAACTTTACAATACAGCTTATATTTTTAATACAGCTAACACATAGGCAACTTTTTATCGAATTTGTTTCACGAGAACGGGATCTACTCGTACGTGTAAAAAAATTATCTTCGTAAAATCTTAAATGTGGCTTTGATTGATCGAGCGTGGCTACAGGCAACCTTTCAGTTCGCCTGGGTTGCCTCGGCATTCGCATAATTTCTGACATTAGTTTACCAGCATTCTTGTCCTCGGTCCACGCCACGGATAAATTAACCAGAAAAAATTTATCTGCTACACTGGTTTTGAAGTGGCGTATAAGACCGAGGCCATGAATGCTTGGAAAATAGCTTGTCCGAGCGTTAATTTACCAAAAGCTTCATTTTCCCAGAGACAGTTGGATGAGCCGCTCTGCGAACTGGTGAGAGAGAAACTAATTAGTTCCTCCGCCAATGCCGCAGAGCGTGCCCGTTTACTGGCTGTGGGAGAATCTCGCTTTTTATAGACAAATCGCAAAGCATTTGAACGACGCCTCCCGTGACCAGAGGGCTGGCGTATTTTTAGGTCAGAGGATCAGCATTGCCCAGCTACCAGCCGTCTGGGCACTTTACCGCTTGCACTCCGCACCGATCCGGAGGAATATTATGACGTCTTAGTCTTTTACTGCTTTTTATTTATATTTAATTGTACATATTTAACTATAAATAAAGTTTTTACCAGTGGCGGATTTATAGATTTGCCGCCCGTAGGCTATTCAATTTTTGCCGCCTCTAAATTTTGATATCTTAGTCCACAATCATATCAATTTTCTATCAATAAAATTCCAACTTTATAATTTGTGCCCCATCATCCTCGTTACTTCAACTTTTCCCATATAGTTATTATTATTGAGAACTATGGTACCGTGTTAGATCCTTGATTATTTTTACAGCAAATAATTATCAAAAAACATTATTTTAAGGAAAAAATATCTCAATCGTATACCACTTTTAAAGTAAGGTAAGGTATGTCTTAAAACTATACAATACTTACAAAATATGAATTAAGCTTACGTAAAAAAAATACATATGGCGAACGTTGATTAACATTTATTATTACACTCACAGTTTAAAAACAATACAATAAATATATCTTTTCTTTATTATTTGTTAGCATTATGATTTAAGTTAAATTATAAAAGCATTACAATACTTTTTTGCGAGACATTGAATTCGCAAAATCATTTATTATATCGTCGTACGAAATCTTGTTCATTAGCTCTGACTCTATGCACAAGAGAGCTAAAGCGTTTAGCTTTTCTTGACTTAAAGTCGATCGTAGGTAGTTCTTTACTCTCTTCAAGCAAGAGAAGCTTCTTTCACCTGAACAATTTGCCGCTGGTGTGTAATAAATATGATGTACATGAATATTATTTAAAAAGCAACAACAAAACAAGAAAAATGATCGCCGAGCTTATAAAAATTATTTCTTCGGTTATGAGTTATGCTTAATTATATTATATTAAGTTATATTTATGATTAATTATTTTTTATTTAAAAGGAAGAAATTTTAATGCCATATCGTATGGATTTTGGATGATCGTGTTCACAGTAAACACGATAACTTTCGATAAAATAATTTTTTCACTTCAATTTTTTTTTAATATACTTGTTTAACTGGAGAGAAGCCGTTGAATAAAAAATTGCAGCTGAGTATTGTTTTATCTTATTATAAATAATTAATTCCGATTGGCATTTTCTGAAAAAGTTGGCTTTGCGAAAAAGTTATCAAATATACTGATGTAAACATTTAATTAAAATAATTCGTGTACGACATGAGCGCTTAAGGCCTGCTCATTTGAATTTTCCAAACTTTTTCTTACTGCAAATAAAATAATTAACTGATAAAATGTTTCAATTTTCTAATGAGCAAATTGTCTCACTTCATATTTTGTGGAGGGAATTTTTTTTATTGTCAAGTCACAGTCGTTTAACTATCAGTTATTTGATTAATATGATCTCTATAAGATATTGAACTAGTTTTTTATTTAATAAAAATTAGTTTAATTTTAGTCAGTATTTTTGTTAGACCATCGATATTATATCGATTGAATTGGGTAAGCAGATCTCATAATTATTAGGTACACGGAGAAAAAATTATAGCAGTTATCAGTGAAGAATATATGTAAAAATTACTAAATTTCCATTTTAATATCGAATCGCGATTATTCTAAAAGTTCATAATCATTAATGTATAGTAAAGCGTTTAGGAATTGTTCATGCAGAGATGTTGAAATATTTATTAATTAGCACTGTATATTTCGATTTTTGTTAAATATTTCAATTTCTCTCCAATTTTCGAAATTCGTATTATGTGTGTGTATAATAATTTTTTTTTTAATTTGTAAACCGAAATAATAAATTTATGAAATAAATTTGCCGCCCCTTAAAATTTGCCGCCCTAGGCTCCAGCCTACTCAGCCTGCTGGTAAATCCGCCACTGGTTTTTACATATTAATATGTTTATATTTTATGTATATAATATATTACAAATGTCAAAAAAAAACACAAAGAACATCTTAACAGTATGTATCGGTATCAATAACGTTATTACGATACCTAAACACTATCCAACGTGAGCATATTTATCAGTAATATTTTTCAAAAATCTTAAATGTGAAATCATTTAATAGAATATATTTTCTACCATTAAAATAATAATAATAAAATTAATAAATAATAATTTATTATATTTCATCGACCAGTTTATGCTCCATGTATTTTTCCCATCATTATAAATTCATCGAAAATCTGGCGTTACGAAATGTCAAATTGTCGGTGTCATAGTTACGCTGTGGAATTGAGTCTTGTTATTATTTTCTTTTGTGAATTATTGCTTGTGTTATTGCTATATACTAAGATAACTAGAGAATATTAATATAAGTATTTATACATCAATACTTATATAGATAAACACCCAGACACAAAACATCCATGCACATCTCACAAACATTTTTCCAGAATCGAACCACAGCCTAGGACGCAGAAGGGTCACTACCCACTGCGTCACTCGACCGTCGGCGTAATGATGATAATAAAGGAATTTTATATGAGAAAAGGTTATTGATGAACGTTAATCATTGGTTGCCAAGCAACGATTTAATAGTAAACAATCTACATTAGGACCAAATATAGTTGGAAAGTTAAGGTAACTTAATTAATGACTAAATATGGCGTAGATCGAAGTGACACAAAGTAACACATTGTCATAAATACATTTAATACAGTGCACATCAAACTTACACAATATATTACAGTACATTTAGTACTCTATAATTATAGACTAATGCAGGGGTTCCAAAAGTGTGTGTCGCGGCACCCTGGTGCGTCGTAGAAAGTACAGAGGCTCCGTGAATCCTTTATCCTCTATCATTACCAGAAAAGAGAGTAACAGTGTTGTGTTATCCGCTTTAAAAAATTCTATATCTTAAGTAACAAACTAATTTCATTTTGACTTAAGAAATACTGAAATCTTATATGTATTTATTGTTTCGATTCGTTTATAATAAAAAAACAATTTCATATTATTGTTTTGTTGTTGTTGTTGTCGTTTCTGTTGTTGTCGTTGTTGTTTTTATCTACATTACTCCTGTCGACTATCATTATATGTGATTAGAGGACGCCCGCGGTTGCACCTGCGTAATTCTCGTTTCCGTGGGAATTTCGGAATAAAATTGTGTTATTCTGATATGTAAGCTATTATTATGAAGTTTTATTAAAATTCATTCAGCAGTTTTTGCGTGAAAGTACAACAAACATCCATCAATCCATCCATACTTACAAACTTTCGCCTTGTATATTATACTCGTAATATCAGTAAGGATTTCTTTCGACTGCACCTTTTTCCGAGGCTAGGGCGCCGTGAAAAAATACAAAATTTGTAACTGCGCCTCGATTGATAAAGATTGGGAACCCCTGGACTAATTTATTCTAGAAATACTTCCGATTTATACGATTCTATAATCACTTATATATTCAACTTTGTAGGGCGCTTTGTTAGGAGTTGTTATAAGAGTATATTCAATAAAAGATTCGTGCGTTATCGAGCAAACGAAGGGTTCCAAGATTGAACCACACGAGAAGCGGGAACATTAGAAGAATTCCAGAACGTCGCAAAGAAGTCAAGGTCTCGAGAGGTAAATAGATTTGCTTTTGTGAATAACACATAACTTTTCATTTCACTTGAGCAATCAGCTTGGTACGAGAGGAGATGCTCATTACTATGAAACGAGTATAATAAGCAAGAAATCTCAGTCTACCAATGCACAAACGCATGGAAAACGCGTCCACTTCTGCTGTAATGATTCAACATGAAAAGGAGTCGAGAAGAATTGACCTTTGGTTAGACATAATGAGCTTCTGCTGATTGGAAGGATTTAATCGTGCCCCTGGCTCGATTTGAATTTGTCTTTGGACTTTGACATTGGATAGGTTCCCAAAAAGTTTATTTTAGTAAGCCTCCGTTGCGCAGTGGTATGTGCGGTGGATTTATAAGACGGAGTTCCTGAAAGCGGTGTGATTTTTCATCCTACTCCTAACAAGTTAGCCCGCTTCCATTTTACATTACATCATCACTTTCCATCAGGTGTGAGTTCAGTCAAGGACTAACTAATACTAGTACACGTATGCCCGCGGCATTTAGCCAGCCCTGCCACCCTGTACTTATACACCACTGCCAAGATTCGTGTATTTTTAATCAATTTTTGTTTCAGTTAAAATGTCAACAGATATGCAAGATGAGGGCGCGGTATCGGGCGCGGTTGCCACAGTGTTGCGAGCCTCCAAGTATTTCGGCGTCGCGCCTCTTCGGTTCACGCGCATTTCCGCAGAAGGCTTTCATGTTACCATCTCCCGAACTGCAGCGGTCGTAGCCGTAATACTCATCACTATATTGCGTCAGTACTTCTGATATACATATTGTTACAACCTATAATATTCTCCTGTTCTTCCAATGACTGACATTAGAGGATTAATAATTTTATTAATTATGGATGATGGATTTATGGATTAATAATTTTATTAATCCATGGAAGAATCACCACAGCAGGTTGCGACGTCGTCGATTAGTGCTCCCAGGCCTGAAGGAACCTATCAACCGCGACGATCTGCTCGGGCATCTCATAGCCCTCCCCATCCCAATAAGACTTGGATATGATAACACTGTCATTTCAGATTCACCGTCTATAAACCCGCACTAACTCGTACGGAACATCTCGCCTACTATCTTCACTGTTCGACTACTCGCTGTAAACTCTCTAGAATGTATTTTCTTTATTCTGTATAAAAAATCATATGAATCGTTCCATGCTCTTTTAACTTTTTCCTTTTTAAGTATTATTACATTTTCTTTTAATTTAAATGAGGTTTTTTATCAATAATCTCTTACTTCCTAAATTGATTGAGGGATCGTCCGTAACAATATTATCTGAACTATCTGAACCCGATGATTTTGTACTATCTACGCTTCAAGTTCATGCGCATTTAGGCTGATGGTGATTATGTTTACATCACCTGCACTACAAACATCGTCGATGGTTGTGGTGCAGATGGATATTCGTCACAAAAATTCAAATACTTTCCTCATGAATCAAATTTAAACTCCTACGCTTACTCCATATTCAATACGTGCGCTCGTAGCAAATAACAATTTTGCAGCTTCAAATAAAAAATAACTAATATTTCGCAAGGTTTTCAAATGGTGAAAGATTTTTAATTTTGATGTATTTTAGTATCTTTTTTAGTTAGTTTTGACGACCTCCGTGGCGCAGTGGTATGCGCAGTGGATTTATAAGACAGAGGTCCTGGGTTGGATTCCCGGTGGGGCAGATTGAGATTTTTCTTAATTCGTCTTGGTCTGGCTGGTGGGAGGCTTTCGCCGTGGCTAGTTACCACCCTACCGACAAAGACGTACCGCCAAGCGATTTAGCGTTCCGGTACGATGTCGTGTAGAAACCGATAGGGGTTTGGATTACATCCTACTCCTAACAAGTTAGCCCGCTTCCATCTTAGATTGCATCATCACTTAACATCAGGTGTGATAGCAGTCAAGGGCCAACTTGCAGTCGATAAAAAAAAACTATACAGTAGTTCCGAGGACCCCTACACATATAGACATTATTGTAAAAAAATTACAAATATAATATCATGCCTCATTCCCATAAGGGTAGGCAGAGACTACATCCTTCCATTTGCCACGGTCCTTGCATAATTCCTTAGCTTCTTCCACTCTTATTAATCCTTTCCCACAAGTTCATCAGTTTAGGTTACTCTTAACCTGGGCATACTTTAAAAACATAAAATAGTATAATATATAAAAAAATTTTTAACAAAAAATAAAAACGCCTACTTTTTAGTGCGTTTTGAAGGCGTTTTTATTTTTTGTTAAAAATTTTTTATTTCATACTTTTTAGTGCTTTATCAACAACGAACATACTAATAAACCTACTCGAACTAAACCACAAGTACCAATATTCACTAGCTACTTATAACATTCCGACGTTCCTGCAAAAGTGCATATAAAGTTTGAAGAGTTTTGTCGAGTTTTCGTAGATCTCATCATTGGATCATGACATAGTAAACATTAAACTAACTGGAAACTATAACCTTTCAAACTTCTCATTGAGACATAAATTAATCGAGCCCAATCACAAAGTAGCTACTGCAAAACCGTTAAAGAGCTCCCTCAACTGTCCCTCGTCTTCATCGCCAGACCCTTAATGACAGTCACAGCCCATCTAAATGTAAAGTTCTCATTGAGACAAATTAATCGAGCCCAAACATAAGGTAGCTACTGTAAAACCTTACGGAGCTACCTTAACTGTACTTCGTCTTCATCACCAGACCCTCAATGACAGTCACAGCCCATCTAAATGTAAAGTTCTCATTGAGACAAATTAATCGAGCCCAAACACAAGGTAGCTACTGTAAAACGTTACGAAGCTCCCTTAACTGTACGTCGTCTTCATCACCAGATCCTCAATGACAGTCACAGCCTATCTAAATGTAAAGTTCTCATTGAGACAAATTAATCGAGCCCAAACACAAGGTAGCTACTGTAAAACGTTACGAAGCTTCCTTAATTGTACTTCGTCTTCATCACCAGACCCTCAATGACAGTCACAGCCCATCTAAATGTAAAGTTCTCATTGAGACAAATTAATCGAGCCCAAACATAAGATAGCTACTGTAAAACCTTACGGAGCTCCCTTAACTGTACTTCGTCTTCATCACCAGACCCTGAATGACAGTCACAGCCCATCTAAATGTAAAGTTCTCATTGAGACAAATTAATCGAGCCCAAACACAAGGTAGCTACTGTAAAACGTTACGAAGCTCCCTTAACTGTACGTCGTCTTCATCACCAGACCCTCAATGACAGTCACAGCCCATCCAAATGTAAAGTTCTCATTGAGACAAATTAATCGAGCCCAAACACAAGGTAGCTACTGCAAAACGTTACGGAGTTCTCTTATATATAGATCGGCTCCATCATCAGATCGATTCCAGACCTTCATCAAATTGTAGTGCTTTTAAATGCTTACCGGAAAAACTAACAAACGTACTTGTTGTCTCTACAATTTTTGAAAATTTCCCTCGTTTTCTCCAGGATCCCAACATCAGATCCTGGTTTCCTTGTCATGGTACCACCACCGGACTATCTACTTTCCAACAAAAAAAGAATTATCAAAATCGGTTCATATACGAGGAAGTTATGCGCGAACACACATAAAAAAAAAAAAAAATTGTTGAGTGGAGTAAATCTCATGGTTTGCTTGTAAATCCCTCTAAAACACAGGCAATTATAATAGGTAGTCACAAACAAATAGCTCGTATTGACTGGACATCATTGCCTTGCGTTGTCTTTGATGGAGTTCAACTACCATATAGCAATTCTGTCAAAAATCTTGGTGTTATTTTTGATAGATATCTATCTTGGATTCCTCAGGTAAGTGAAGTGAGTAGGAAGATGTTTGCAGCAGTACATTCTCTTCGGCGCCTTAGTAACTTTCTGCCCATACCTACGAAAATTATGCTGGCACAATCTCTCCTTCTACCAATTCTTGACTATGCTGACACTTGCTATCTTGATTTAACTATTGAGCAATTTAATAAACTTGAGCGCATTCAAAATCTCTGTATTCGGTTCATATTTGGACTTCGTAAATATGACCATATTTCTGAATTTCGCAATAAACTCAAATGGCTCCCAATTCGCCTTCGCAGGAATACACATATTCTTTCCCTCTTATACTCTGTTCTTTTCCACCATCATGCTCCTCTGTATCTCAAAGAACGATTTGAGTTCCTCAGTGACTCTCACTGTCGCTCACTTCGTTCAAACGATAACCTTATCCTAAAAATTCCTTCTCATAGTACTTCTTTCCTTTCTAGATCCTTCACTGTAGAAGCCGTCAGGCTTTGGAACTCTCTCCCTCTTCATATCAGACGTGCGAAATCTTTACCTATATTCAAGGGACTCTTAGTTAAACATTACTATCCACCTTAAAATGTTTCAGATTACTACCAGTCGATTTTAATGTTGTACATATAGATAAGTATATATGTATTATATATATTGTATGTTTTATATATATTTATTTATTTTACATTTTGCATATGTATTCATATTTATTTATTTATTTATTCATTTTTAAATATTATAGTGTTTATTATTTACAAGTAATTATATATTTAAGTTATGTATAAAGTGTGTTTTAGTTTTTATTTATTCTGGATTTATTTGTGAATTAAGTTTTTATTTTCTTTTTAAGTTCCTTGTTCTGTACACACTCACCCTCTCTTTAATTTATTGTAGCTTCTTTAGGTTGCCTGGAAGAGATCGCCTGTTGGCGATAAGGCCGCCTATTGTACTACTGTCAATTCTTGTGTAAATTGTATCCTGTTTCTTATCTTTCCTGTCTTGGTGTGGTAAAGTATATTTTCATTTCATTTCATTTCATTTCATACTTTAAAATTTGGTCCAGCAACATTCGCCTAGGCCTTCCCCTTCCAGCATTTCTATTCACACTTGCCTCATAAATCTTTTTCGTTTCTCTCTACATGCCCAAGCCATCTAAGCATCCCTTTCTCAATTTTAGTCACCACATCGTTCTCATAACAAAATAATATATTATATTATTAGGCATTAATAAAATAAAATTAATAACATTATTTTTTTTAGGAATGCCTGTAATGATCATGACTGTATATACGAACTTCATTGATACTACCTCCACTATATTTGCTTTTGAGTCTGTGCAATCGTTGACAAATTTTCTTCTACAATATGCTGTGGCTGTAACTATATCAAGTTGGGGTTTATTTTTTGGTCAATTTCGGATGCGAAGACTTTTGTACATAGTCAATCAGTTACGAGAGGTATTTATAGATCACTTTCTCATACTTGGACTATCACTCTATATTATTAATTACCGCCGCGTCTGTCTGTCTTTCTGTTCACGGTAAACTTACAATTTTCATATGGTTTTTACTTATTCATAGAGTAATGTAGGAGGGATGTCCTGAGAGATTTTTTTGTATGATTAATTTGTTAATGTTTCGTAAAAAAGTATTAACTGAAAATGCTGCCTATTTAATTCTCTAGGACATCACAAAATACATTTAATATATAATAATAAATAATGTTTTCCTCTTTATTAAGACTAGAAAAAAGTTTTCAATACCTATCTATGTTTCACCCGTTCTTTCGTTCGTTCGTATTTTTTTTGTTCTTGAAGGGTTGCCCTACCCTGCCCTACTTTAATCGTGGACGAAGTCGCAGGCGTCTGCTAGAAGGTAAATACATTTTGTATGTGATAAATTTTATTGATTGAAATTTTGATTTTTGAGATCAACATCCGCACTGGCTTAGAGCATTTGGTAGAACCCAAAGCGTGGAAAGTTTGGACTAGCATCGTGTGTTCTGCAATTGGGACTTTTACTCTGCACCTGGGGGCTGTAGTTCTGCTCGCCGAAGCTCTCGATTTGTCATATTGTGAGTACTATATTATGGTATTTTTAATTTAAATTCTAAAATAATAGAACAAACAAAATCTATACTAATATTATAAAGAGGTAAAGTTTGTAAGTTTGTATGTTCGTAAGTTTGTAAATAAAGTTCTGTCGGGGCTAATCTTCGGAACTACTGATCCGATTCCAAAAATTCTTTCACCAGTAGAATGCTACGTTATCGGTGAGTGTCATAGGCTATATTTTATATTTGTATTGTATATATTAACTGAGTTATCACAGTTTTTCTCGTGCAAGTCGGATCGCAAAAATCTGTTAAATCGGCTTTAAGCGCGTACGCTGCCTTAACTATTGAGAATAATTGAAAGCAATGTATGTATATATATGTATGGGAACTTTATGTATCTTATAAAAGGTCTACAAAAAAGTCTGCGACAGCATATATTTATCTTTTATATTTTAACAGATATATAACTTTTGTATTTTAATAAATGATTTAATCCATATGCTTACATTTACGTCATCATTTATACAAATAAACTTAAACCCTTATCAAAACAAATTATTTAGTAATCACAAGGATACCATAGAGATAAGATTTGCTTTTTACAATATGTTAATTAGTTATATAGTTTCGGAGATATTATAAAATTTCTAAAAAGTGTGACACTGTAATAAATCATTTAATTCATATGCTTATGTTTACGTCATTATTTTTACAACTAAACTTAAATCCTTATCAAAATAAATTATTTAATAATTTTAAGGATATTATTGAGATAAGATTTGTCTTTTACAGTATGTTAATTAGTTATATATTTTCGGAAATATTACAAAATTTCTAAAAAGCGCGAATATACCGTTATGGCGTCTCAATTTAGTTGACCTCCTTCGTGTCATATAATTCGTAATGAATAGAGGTCAGCATTTTGGCACTGATATGCTTTCATGATCGAAACGTGGTGATGGAATAAGAATTCGATCTTTGTTCAAATATCTATATAGTACACGGAAGAGTTTGTTCGTTTGTTTAAACGGGCTAATCTCTAGATCTGCGTGTCGGATTGTAAAATTATTTTTGTTTATTCTGAAGGCTAGACTCAAGAGTGAAATATACTATTTAATATCAATTTATACCCATCAGCTTGCCATAAATATATATTGTTAATGTTAATGTACTATAATATCATACAATGTTTACCAAAAATCTTTAGTACACGGGACGGGACGAAGGATATTGGTTGACGGGAAACTATAAAAAAATTAAATTGAGAGGGGGAGCGAGGAATGAGCACGCTTTATATGAAAGTCTGTCTTTAAAATTAGGAGGGATAGAGGTTTTCACGAGGACGAAGTCGCGGGCGACTGCCTGTTAATGTGTTATATCACAAAGCTTTTTGGATTATTATAAGACCCGCTCACAAACAATTCTAAGGGTTGAAATTGACCAATTTAATTGACAACAAGGAAGTCTATGTCAAAATCAATAATTAGGTATCTGAAAAAAATATAAAAACGTTTTACTTTTTTTTAAAACATAGTAAGAGATAGTTCATTTTTTATTTTATTTTATTCATGACAAGCTAGCGCTTGCGCAATCTCACCTAATGGCAAGTGATGAAGCAATCTAGATGGAAGCAAGCTATCTTGTTACGAGTTGTATGAACGCCACACCCTTTTCGGTTACTTCACGACTTCGTGCCGGAACGGTATATCACTTGGCGGTTTTGTCGGTAGGGTGGTAATTAGCCATAGCTTAAGCCTGCCACCATCCAGAGCTGCACAAATTTAGAAAATCTTTATCGGCCCAGCCAGGAATCAAACTCAGGAACTCCGTCTTATAAATCCACTGCGCATGCCACTGCGCCACGGAGGCCTTCAAACCAGTCAGCTATCGTCATTCATATTGTATCATTATCACCAGCTATCGTCTGAAAATAATTTTGATGTCTAAGCTTAAGGATCTCAGGCCAATGACCTTGAAGTTATCTTTAAAAAGTACTTGAAGACCCCTTACTACTACAGGTCAATAATACACATTGACTTCATTTCAGATCATGTTCTTCTTTGGACCACATATCATCTCGAATTCAATGTAATTGATTGTTTGTTGATGCAACATAAGGTTTTGTTCCACAACATCAGTGTAACGATAAAGGCTCTCAATGCACGCCTATATAAACACTTTTCTCAAGAAAACCGTTAGCATTTTAAAATTTATTTTCACTTGAATTTATTACGTTTGTTACTCCTTTGCACCGCAACTATTGCATACTAATAATAGGGGTTAAAGAATGAAATTGCCGTTTTATTGTAATAGGTACTTCGAATTGACATAGAACCTTCATGGTTTAAGATTTTGAAGTGAAACTTTTTTCATACGGTACCTGTGTGGTTCTTCTTTTAAAAAATGTGCAACATTCGATTATCTACTTTCAGTTGTTTTTTTTATTCAGCTTAGACAACAAAGATGGATACTTCGAAAATTCGTGTGATTTCGGAATATGAGTTCTGACGCGAAACTAACGCGGCAGAAACAGCTCGCAATATTAATGTTGCGTTTGGAGAGGAGACTGCTAATGAACGCACTGTGCGATTTTGGTTTAAACGCTTTCGTGATGGAAACTTCGATTTGAAGAACGAACCACGTGGAAGATCGCCCACACAGGTGAATAACAATGATTTAAGAGAGATGGTGGAAGCCGATCCGAGGCAAACTACTCAGGAATTAGCGGCATGGTTTAACGTTACTTTACCAACAATATTGACTCATTTGCGTCAAATCAATAAAATAAAAAAATATGAAAAATGGGTGCCTCATTATTTGACTGATCTGCAGAAAAAAACGCGTGTTGAAACTTGCGTTGCCTTGTTGAATCGATACAGAAATGAAGAAATATTGGATCGAATTGTGACATGTGATGAAAAATGGATTCTTTACGATAATCGTAAGCGGAAAATGCAATGGCTGACCCCAGGTCAAACGCCGCAACAGTGTCCTAAAGCAAAGCTTACCAATAAAAAGGTAATGGTAACTGTTTGGTGGTCTCAGCGTGGTGTTATTTACTATATCTTTCTCCGATCTGGTCAAGCAATAACGGCAGATGTCTACTGCGCCGAACTCCGAACAATGATAGCGAAACTAGCAGTGAAACAGCTCCGACTTATGAATCGATCTTCACCATTATTGCTCCATGATAACGCGAGACCTCATACAGCACGAGAAACCGTTTTAATTCTACAGGAACTGCAATTACAAACCATTCATCACCATCCATATTCGCCAGACCTTGCTCCAACGGACTACCATTTTTTTCGTTATTTGGACAATTTTCTACGTGATAAAAAGTTTTCTTCTCAGGAGGCAGTGCAAAATGCTTTCACACAGTTTGTCGAATCTAGATCACCAGAGTTCTATCGCAAAGGCATAAATGAGCTTCCTATTAGATGGCAGCAATGTATAGATTATAATGGTAATTATTTTGATTAAATAAATATGTTAAATTAAAAAAAATGAATTTTTATTTTTCAGTACAAATCGGCAATTTCATACTTTAACCCCTGATATTTAACTGCATAGACTAGAAGAGAATTTTCAATTGTTCCGAAACTGAACATTGTAGAGTTCTGGGATCGAGTTTCCTGTCACAACTGTCTTTGTCATTATGTAGTCGCAAAATAAATAAATTATTAACCACCATCATCGTCATTATCAGCCTAAAGTTAACTGCCCACTACAGGGCCAGGCCTCCCACCTTACAGGAGACAGGATATGTAGCGTAGACCCACCAGGTTGTTCCAATGTGGGTTGGTGGGCTTAGGGTGATAATGTTTCATCAAAAAAAAATCAACGATTAGTATCAGATGTTGATGGCAGAGACCGGGACCGACGACTTAACGTGTTCTCCGAGGCACTGGGATGTATCATCACCAACTTGGAATGTCGGGCTTGGAATGTCCTGAAAATTTCATAAAAAAATAAAAAACTCAGAATTATTCCGTGATCTCGATTCGAATCCAGGACCTCGCGATCGAAGCCACATAGACTACCCACTAGACCAACGAAGCAGTCAACTATAACTAATAACTATTAATATCTACTCATCAAGTAACTTCGGCAGATGTATGCAGAGAACAATGGGAGGAGGAACATGTACTGCTTGAAGATTTCAAAGCAGTTTATCACACAACAGATGTGATGCACAGATATGAAGGCGTGGTCATGTTGCTGATAATCATCGGCATCACTTGCAATACGTTACTGACTGTGTACTACTTCTCCTGGGTTGTTACTGTATTAGGTGAGTTTTACTCTGATCTTACTCGACACTCATTCCTTATAGGAGCTAAGGTATGTATGGAGCAGAGACCCAAAACGCTGCTCCAATGCGGGTTGGTGATTTTGATAATAATCACCACTGAATTCCCAACTCCGGGCCTTGAATTTACTGAAAGCTTCCTAGAAGAAAGCAAAACTCAGCATTATTCCGTAGTCCGATCCAGATCACAAACTCAGGACTTTAACGCCGCACAGGCTAACTAGACTTTTTGGTCCCGGTCACTATCATCAACATCTGATAGTGATCGTTAATAAATGAAACATTATCACCCTAAGCCCGCCAACAGTAGCAGTTACAAACATGTACATTGTACATACATATTAGCGACCAAGTTTTTCCACTTTCTGCGATCCATATTTGTAGCATATCTTTTGCAATTTTATTAAGCAGTTCTTGCCCTAAAACGATTAATTATTTGATTACAGGTAAATCCGATGTTCAAACGCTAAACATTTTGAGCCAGGGATTATTTTTAATATACCATGGCATCAGAATTTGTGTTCTTATTGAGCCTTGCTATAATTTAACGCAAGAGGTATGTACCATTCGATAGTGGAAATCCCGAGAATTTGACAGTTTGATCTATCGAGTCAAATTTTCAGACATCGACTAAACACTGAAATGTTATTCTGAAATGAGACGCATAAATGTGTTAGGTAGCAAAATTGTTTTTGCAGCTAGTGCGCGTATTGAATAGTCGTAATATGCGTAAGCCTAGCTCGAAAACGTAATCCGCACACGTAGCAATTATTTAATTTTTTACTAATGTCCATTTTACATAATGGTTAAATTTGGTTTAGTTAGCGATTATATGTGCATAACAAATACCTATTATTTTAACTAATGAAACCTGTTATATTACTGTCATTTCTTTCTATTTTACTTTTCGATAATAATTATAAATAAATAAATCGTTTTTACAGTTCGATAATACTGCAAATGTGTTGAGTCGTATACTGCGCGAGAAATCGTGTTTCAGCGTCAAACACAAGGAGTGGTACAGTTTCATTGAATACGTCTCTCTGTCGCCTGCTCCGTCGTTCGCGCCTTTAGGAGTTATTACGTTTGGCAGACCTGTGCTTGGTTCGGTAAGGTCATTTTAATTTGAAGCGGGTACGGATCTACGCAAGTGAACTCGTGCGAGCATTCGGATAAAAATAGCCTATACCAGTAATCCATCTCTGTGCCAAATTTCATTCATTTTCTAATTTTCCCCCTAATTTTCTTGATATTTTTCTTTCATACGATCAACTTCTGACAATAGCAAACATAACAAAAAAAGAATTTACGAAATCGGCTCAGCTCTAGATTTGCACTTAGCAACACATTCAGTGATTCGTTTTTATCTTATATGAGAATATGTATTTATGGCAAGCTGATGTGTATAGCTTGTATTAAATTTTTTTATAGTTTCCCGTCAACCAATATCCGTCCCGTATACTAAAGATCTACATAAACATTATAATTTACAGTCCAACATACATATATATATGTATGTACATATATATATGTACATCAGTACACAACACTAAATTTTTGGCAAGCTATATGTATATAAATATGGCCTACTAAACAAAATAATTTAAAGAAAAGATCAGAGATGTGCATGTTTAACAAACGAACAAACTTTTTCGTATATAAATATTGGCCCCATTCCAGTAACTTAAAGAAAATATCACAGATGAATTCTAAAAGAAATTAGTACCAAAATTTTAACGATATAACTTAATTTGGACAGTATTGTTTTTTAGAAATTTTGTAATATCTCCGAAACTACATAACTAATTAACATACTGTTAAAAGGCAAATCTTATCTCTATAATATCCTTGTGATTATAAAATAATTTGTTTTGATAAGGATTTAGGTTTAGTTGTATAAATAATGACGTAAACGTAAGCATATGAAATGCTTTTTTTTAAATGATTTTTAAAAATACAAAAAGTTATATATCTGCCAAAATATAAAAGATAGATGTATGCTATCGCGGATTTTTTTGTAGAACTTTTTAGGATGCGTAAAGTTTTGATACAATGTTTTTAATTATATCCAATAGCTAAGGCAGCGTATGCGCCGAAAGCCGATTTTATTAATTTCACGGTCCGACTCGCGTGATATAAACTGTGACAACTCGGGTAATATACTCAATACTTTATTTTTGAAGTATGCCTGAATAGCACGACCATAAATAAAACAATGCGGACATGTGCGCTGCCCGGATTGTGATAGCATGAATATTAAGGACCTCGGGTTCAAAACTAGTCGGGCAAACACCGACAATATTTATATTACCCGTTTCTATTTCAATATTATGGAAAATACTCGCTATAACAAGTTTAATTTCTTATACCAAATATTTCTTACAGATTGCCGGCGTCATTTCTACATTCTTTTTGATAATGGTACAATTTCACTTAAATCTAAAGAAACTACTGTAAATTGTGAAAAAATGTACTTACCTATAAATTAAAATGTATTTTATACATGTTTGTTTTGTTATTGTATAAGATACCTTGTTCATTATTTGTCTTTGAACTTTAAGCAGGTGTAGGCGATTTTTAGTGTTGCTGGTTATTTGCAAAAGATTATGTCCAAAATATAGAAAAAATTAAAAGTCAGAATATTATAAACTCTCATCGAATTCCATAACTCTGTGCATATTTTCAATTGACTGTCGTGTGTTTGGTCGATGTGCAATTACTTAACTTATTTTTTGTACAAAAATACCCAAAATCAAATGTAATAATAAAATTAAGGACAATCTTTATTTTTTTACTACATTAGATTTTGGCCATTTTACACTGCAAAACAACAACCAACCGAGGTAACGTGAATGGGTAAACAAAACAAGCGAGTCCTAACTCCGGGCGGGGATGGATGTAGAGGTTCAGTGCGGACTGCGGGGTCACTTATCTGATGAAAGCTGGCTTTGCACTTTGTCTTGTTAAGCCGTGGGCTTTGTTTGAATGATAGGATTGCATCTCTTCATTGACTACACAAACCTACTGTACCTCCCTCAGGTGTTGTAGGTCTGTGTACAAATTATCTTAACAATCTTAAGACAAATTTCATATCAAATTACGAGTACATAATGCCTATCGCTATTATTGAACAACACTGAAAGGTTAAGAAAAGATTTTTCAAAGAAACGAAACGAACGAACGTTGAAAGAAAACACCTATTTTTGGCGGTAATCCTCCCTTTCATCATTATCATTATCAGTCTATATTCGGCCCTCAAGGCTAGGCTAGACCTCCCTCCTTATACGTAGACCCACCAAGCTGCTCAAATGCGGGCTGGCAGGCTTAGGATGATAATGTTTTATTTATTGAAACTATCAGATTTTGCGCTACTACGCTAAATTAAAAAAAATGTGTGCGTGTACTAGCGTACACTCGTAAGAAGTGAAACTTTTTTATGACGTTATTTTTCAAAAAATAATTTACTCTATGCAACTTTACAGAAATTCGTTAAATAAAATTAAATTAGATAAAGTTTAATAAAAGGCTTTTATTATCATAGACATAAATACAAATTCTACAATTATTTCATTTTAGCTTATTACTACAAAGATTATTATTGAATTTCATTAATTGTAATAGAATTATTACATATATTTATCATTGATGTCGTAATTACTTACTTTTTTTAGAAATTCACTGGAATTAGAACTGAAATAAACCGTTTGATTTTGCTGATCATTTCAATATAACATATATATATATGTTAATATGTTATAATATATATATACGTGATATATATATATATATATATATATATATATATATATATATATATATATATATAACATATATATATATTTATCACGTCATTTCCATAAGTCAAAAATGGCGCGTAACGGAAAAATGTGACGCGTAACGAAAAAATGTTACATTAAATTTTTTTCCAACCCCGACAAAGAAGTTTCACTTCAAAAATCACCACCCTAATCCCGCTAACCCACATAGGGAGGCCGGTTGGTATAGTGGGCCTTCCTCTCTCTCTTCAATCAGAAGATCGTGGTTCTGAAAGGATCCAAGTCTCGAACGGGTGCTTTCCACCTGCTTTTATTGGTGGCCATCTTCGTTAGCGTATAGAACGTAGTATGCTTGGTCTCTCTCAACTGGTCAGCCCATCGTGTAGGTAAACGGCCTCAAGATTGACCTTTAACAGGCCAACAAAAATCTCGATGATTAAACAGACTTAATTATTTTTAAGCAAGCGCAGAATTTTCTCATCTAAATTATTTTAGGAATGTTGTCAGAGCTGAGAATTGAAATGGGTCCCCGTTTTTTTTGCGATGAAAAGATATTTATAATTCCATTAAGAATTTGCTAAGTAGGTCGTCAAAAGAGAAATTACCTCCTCGGGCCGGATCACGATTGATGAACCGTGGAAATGGGAATTAATGGCAAATTGAAAATCGTAACGCGGGACATTATTTGAATGATTGTGTTCGTAGCGACCTTGTCATCGTTGTTATCGGTGTCATTAATTCTCTACTGATGGACGCTTTTTGTATGTCGTCCTGGGAAGTACTACCACCGTGTCTATTCTACCCGGTCTTACTGTTTCGGTCAAAAGACGGTTGCTGTTAAGTTATAATAAAGCTTTTCAACATAACTTGTCCGGGGCAATATTGGTAGGTACAGCTACTATTTTTTTTATTTATTACAAGTTACTTGACTGCAATCTCACCTGGTGGTAAGTGATGATAGCATAGCGAATAGCGAAGGCTGGATTACTTGTTAGGAGTAGAATGAAACTCACACCCCGTTCGGTTTCTACACGACATTGAACCGTAACGACATACTCGTAAATCGCTTGGCGATACGTCTCTGTCGGAAATATTGTAACAAGCAACGGCCAAAGCCTCCCACCAGCTAAAACCCAATGATCCGAAGCTACGTATGTACACTGGACAGTAGTTCCAAAAATGTATCACTTTTTCGTATATTTAAAACATACACTCAAAGCAAGTGTTTGAAAATTACACGAAAATGCATTTCACGAGCTAAAAACGAAATGAAGCTTGGGAAATGTAAATGAGTGGACATTCCATTGCTTTGAGCCGCTCATGCCGACTGTCGAAAGCACCGCCACAGCGCTGTTGAACACGCCCCGCTCTGATACTGAGGATACAAAGTTACAAGATGTTACATTACTCTTAAAAATAAACTAAGTAGAAACAGACGCAACTTTGCGAAATTTCATAAAAACACAGTGAAAATAGACTAATTCAAGCCTACCCACATCCGACAGAAAACCCTCGACGTACGTGTCACTCTGCAGAAACTTCGAATTTCAAAATTCGAATCTTAGGTAGGTTCGTAAAATAATGCTAAGTTTATCTTTCTTCTAAGAACTTTTGAACGAATTCTCAACACGAGGTCGAAAGGTGCCACAAAGTGTACGTTAAGACATCGGTCATGGTCATTACAAGGCCCGGCAAGCCATCATCCCGTACTTAAATCCAAAAAGATTTTACCTTAACATCTAAGTATTTAGATCAAATATTGTCGCATCTAGTTCCCTATATCCGAACACAGTTTTTAATAAGGCAACATTACAAGGCCCGGCACGTCAGCGTCCCGTCCTCAAACGCCGTGTATGCGCCATTCGTCTTGCCGACAACTAATTAAAATTTAGGGCGGAATCCTTTTGCTAAATAAAGCATAAATTTCAGCTAAAAATGTCTTATATGTTGTATAAAATAGACGTAATAAAACTCGCTTTGATATATCGCATTTTTCTATAAATAGAGAATTCTGAGAACATAGAATTGGAACTTTATTGAAATACGTAATATTCGAATATAAATATTATATGTAAATTGCTTTTTTGTGAGCCAAGAATAAAATATATAACGATTATTATAGATATTTCCCGCCCGCCAACCCACATTGGAGCAGCGTAAGCCCGGAGTCGGTAAGTTGGTAGTAACACACACCCATGCCTCGGAGAACATCATCATATCATAGTGTTCATTAATACCGAAACATTATCACCCTAAGCCCGCCAACCCGCACTGGAGCAGCGTGGGTGTACGCTCCATATCCCCTCTTCTATAAGGCCCTGTATTAGGCCATCAAAAGGCTGATAATGATGATGTAATGTTTTATATTATAACTAACTACTTTTTTTTATTGACTACAAGTTGGCCCTTGACTGCTATCACACCTGATGTTAAGTGATGATGCAATCTAAGATGGAAGCGGGCTAACTTCTTGAGCAGGATGAAATCCACACTCCTACCGGTTTCTACACGACATAGTACCGGAACGCTAAGACGCTTGGCGGTACGTCTGTCGGTAGGGTGGTAACTAGCCACGGCGAAAGCCTCCCACCAGCCAGACCAAGACAAATTAAGAAAAATGTCAATCTGCCCCGCCGGGAATCGAACGCAGGACCTCCGTCTTATAAATCCACCGCGCATACCACTGCGCTACGGAGGTCGTCAAAACTTAACTGTTATACGAGTAATATCCGATAAAAATGTTACCTATCTATTTTGTTTATTTATCTATCTATCTAATTGATTCCAATCTACGATCTGTGATATATATCTTTCCTTTTAATAATAACATACATACCTATTTCTTTAATCGATAGTATTACTGATTATTAATTAAAAACATTATATCAGACATACATACATAACATCGCGCCTCATTCCCGTACGGTAGACAGAAGCTACATCCTTACAATTGCCACAGCCGAACTTAATAAAGCACTCCTTTACCAGAAAAACTTAGATACAGTTTTGTGCGGCTTATTATAACTGAACTTCGGAAAATAGGTACCACATACTACTACTTACTACATCATAACTATTTTTAACTACATCACGTCATAAAAAGCAACAGCGGACGCATTCGACAACGAGCGTGTAACGACGTTTGTATTTGCACCATCCGCTTTGCCCAAGAGCTGGTACTTACCTGAGACATTGTCGCTTGTTATATTTCAGATCATCATCATCATTTTCAGCCGATGGACGTGCACTGCTGGACATAGGCTTTTTTCCAAACACAACGAGCCGCCTGTGACCAGCGGCTCCATGAGACACGTTAGATGTCGTCAGTCCACCTAGTGACTCGACAAACAACTGCGCTTTGCGGTCGAAATTCAAATTCAAAATCCAAAGTCGCTTTTCTGGTACCTTGAGCCCCCATCGTCCATCAGCTCTTTCAACCAATATTTATTATAGTCAATATTTATTATACTTGTCAAATGTTTGCACACAGTTAGACGCTTCATGACACATCATGTTCATTGAATACCACGATCGATATTCATACGAATTAATGTAATATTCTTTTTTTGTAGGTACACTAAATCAAAAAAGTTACAAGAGAGAAAATAAATTAATAAACAATGTATAGTTGGGAGTCTTCCAGGCGACCAATATGGGTGCATCCTATTAGTAGCTGTCAAATTATATCCCAATAGTTCTATATAAAACCATATAAGTTATAAACTTTATATTATTTTAATTGATATTTCATTTTGTTTTTAACAAAAAAATGTCCCTTGCTACAAAAACTATTAATTTGTTATTTTTTACTACAAAAACTTGTGTTGTGGCTGTTACATACAGACGGACAGAAAGACTTTACAAATCTATAAGGATTCCGTTTTTGTCTGTGATTTGATATTATACTTATAAAAAGTAGGTAATTTATATGTAACGTACAAACAAGATGTTGATATCGACATTTCTTTAACGTTCTATATAGCCATGGTGTGTCTTCTATAGAACTAAAATTAGGGACGACCAATATTAAAGAGGAAAAGTCAATCATATTAAAAGAAGCGGTTAAAAAAGATAACAAGTAATTTAAATATAACAATACATTAGTTTTGCTGTATAGTACGTGACTAGGTACACTAGAGACAGTTCCCGCTCGCGTCGTAAAAAGCAACAGCGGGCGCATCCGGCGCAGACAGACAACGAGCGCGAACGCGCTTGTGATGGCGCGGCCACTGGTACAGCGGGTAGGTTTTGTTAGCTGTATAGTACGTGACTAGGTACACTAGAGACAGTTCCCGCTCGCGTCGTAAAAAGCAACAGCGGGCGCATCCGGCGCAGACAGACAACGAGCGCGAACGCGCTTGTGATGGCGCGGCCACTGGTACAGCGGGTAGGTTTTGTTAGCTGTATAGTACGTGACTAGAGACAGTTCCCGCTCGCGTCGTAAAAAGCAACAGCGGGCGCATCCGGCGCAGACAGACAACGAGCGCGAACGCGCTTGTGATGGCGCGGCCACTGGTACAGCGGGTAGGTTTTGTTAGCTGTATAGTACGTGACTAGGCACACTAGAGACAGTTCCCGCTCGCGTCGTAAAATGCAACAGCGGGCGCATCCGGCGCAGACAGACAACGAACGCGAACGCGCTTGTGATGGCGCGAACACTGGTACAGCGGGTAGATTTTGTTAGCTGTACAGTACGTGACTAGGTACACTAGAGACAGTTCCCGCTCGCGTCGTAAAAAGCAACAGCGGGCGCATCCGACGCAGACAGCTAACTTTTCACCTTCATTATTAGTAAGGATTTCTAGTCTTCATGGAATTATGTTAGAAGATTTTGTGGTTCGTTCGCATTACCACCCTAACAGCAAAAACTTATCGCCGCAGATAAAACCTTTAAGCGCTTACAAAGTACCGTTTCATGGCCACATAGAATCGTTCATAACGCGCTCCTAATAGTCGTTATACACAAACAAACATACAGTTACAGCTCCAGATACGATTCCCGTAACCGTTTATATTTTACTAACTAATGGCTGCGACTTCGTTCGCACGGAATTCTTTTTGGGTAACTTTAAATATTTTTTTTGTTCTTTTACCCAAAAGTTATTTTTCAGCATCGCAATATTAAAAGTATTACCGCTAGTAATACAACAATACAACGATGACTTGGACCGCGGGAAATCGGAGACTTTAATTCCCATTTTTTCTGAGGAGATCTCTTTCCTGAGTCAGTACTGTATCGCATGGCATTTCGTCGTACTGACTGCCTTTAAGTGTACTCTCTTTTCCTTTTTCCTTCTTTTTCTCTCTCTTCTCTTCTCATCATTATTTGCCCATACTTCTCCCATTCGTCTTTGCCAGAGAGCATGCGCTTTTATAGGTTTTCGGGGTTCACGGCACTGTTTGCCCCTTGTGCCGCCGATCTCAAGTCCGAACATTCAAAAATAGCCTGTCGCGGAGTATGCTCTTTTGCACAATTTGTACAAATCAATTTGTGGTAGATACTTTTCCGATTTCGAAAAGGTAGGTGTTGAACACATCATGGAGAGCACGCTGCATATCCCTTCACCTATCAGGAGAGAGGCCGGGCCCATTAATAGGCCAATAATAATAATGATCATATATACTTTCATACTTATTAAATGAAAAGCTGTTAATTTGAAATTACAAACAAACACTTCAGTTGTTTTTACTTGTATAGCTGGTCAAAGTCGCCGGTTCGGAATGGACTCAAATGGACGTATCCTGAATATTAAACACGGATCCCGTCTAGACGGAGCTCCGATATCGATATTAGTCTCATAAAAATGATAAACGAAAGGAAATACTTCTACTTACACGTTTAAAATATTCTGAAGTTAGAGTAAAAATATATTACGATTTTATTTATATACACTTGAAAGCTTAGAGATGGATATCTTAGCTTTCCATGGATTCACGGTGTGGGTGCAATGTCCAACGTGTAGCAGAGAGAAAAACGCTGGACAGACCTTTGTGGCCAGTCAACGTTTGGCTCTGCTCGAATTATTCTCCCTGTTAAAGTAAATCTGTTAGTCCTGCTATAGCAGTTTTAAACACTCATTGGAATACTTAAGTGTTACTACAGTTCTAGTCAGGCCAAGGTCTTTGAGCAGGTTGTAGAGATTTTGCTCCTCTCGCATTACACCTCTCGCACCCACTTCTACTACATATAAACTAACCACATAGCCATTTTTTGGGAGTAATAAATCGTAAGGATATAATATTTAGTCATGTATCGTACGGTTACGGATATTTGTTTCCCGTCGGCACTTTAAGCTGAACAAGTACTACACAAGCACGTTTAATTTGTTCCGAAAAAAGAAGAATGTCTGGTCTAGACGGCGAAGTAGCTAAATGTTCTGGGATTTTATAGTGTACTTCTTTCTTCTCCTGTTTTATAATAATATACTTTCTAGAACATTTTCACGCGAGAAAATAGTAAAACTGTTTGTAAAAAAACTAGACCGATAATAACTATAACTATCAGATGATGATAATTAATAACCGGGACCGACTTTACATGTACTCAAAGACAAGGGAGAAGAAGAAGGAAGGAAGGGAGAAAGAAGAGGGAGGAAGAAAAAATACTTTAAATTATTACACAACCCGATCGAAAATTCGAACCCAGATCGTAAACCTCGTGATCGAAGCCACATAAGCAGACCACTAGACCAACGAGGCATTCAGCATATACATACAAGAATAGCTCGTTTAAATATATTACATTTTCCCACGGGATAAAAATGCATTACATTAGCATGCAGCGGGTGGTGCATCGACGGCTGCGGCCTGCGCGGAATGAGCGGCTAATGCATGCAGACGTGTGCTGAGGCAATTTTCCACAGGGAAAATCGCATCTTTCCACGACGAAGACGTTACGAAAGATCTCCAAGTTATAAGTTACTCTGCACGTATAACAAATACTTACAAGAATTAGTAGAAAATGCATCGTAAGTATCGTGAAATTTCACGATATCAGTACATTTAATAAAGTCATAGATTAAAGACAACTAGATAGAGCCCATCGCGTGTCCACTCGTGAGACAGCAAAACAGCCTTATTGACATAGCATGTCAACATTTAACGTACATCATGAAACGTTACGTTTTAAAATATCGTAAATTACGAAATATTACTTTATATAAGACAATTTAGTAAACGCATAATACATAAAATTAGCTAAAAAACAACATATCTAAGCTTTAAATCATCAATCATTGAAGTTTATGCCTACTTACGTATGAAACGTAATTCCTTCGATTTTCCGTTCGCTGCGACTTTTGCAGCCGAAAATACTACAACACACCATAGCACGATAACGTTTAAATTAATATCGTAAACGCAAAGTTATATGATTTATCAGCAAATTTAATAAAAAGCTAATAATTGCTCAGATATGCCCTTTGTTTGTCACAAACTCCACCCTTGACAAACAATAAAAACGAACACGCTGAAAGGGACAAAAAATAATCTTGTGTCACTTTCTAACAAAGGCCGAATGAAATAAGTCTGTCACGCTCTTAAACCAACAGCCGCGTTATGACTCTATCTAGTTGTCTTTAATCTATGAATAAAGTCCCCCGTCGCACCTGTCTGTCTGACTTTTCACGAACTCAAAGACTGAACGGATTTTGTGCTAGTGATATTTTATACGTGATATTACGTTTCGATTTTTACTGTAAGGCCTGTAATGTCATCTATTATGAACTTATAATAAGTTACAATACTATAGAACGCTCATATTACAATGAGCTCTTCAATTTAAAGATGACAGTGTTAACCACAATTTAGGATATTATAATTTTTGAAAATACACTTGATATAAAAACGTCATTTTACGGCAGTAAATGATCTGTCGTACAATGGTAGAAAGCTCTGGCTGCGATAGCCGATGAGCTGTGGGTTCTAATCTCGCCAGTTCCGTAATTTAAAATATTCTGATTTCTGATTTCACGTTTATTTTCAAAAATAAATCTGGCAGGTCAAATGAAGGAACCACTATTTCAAATACATAGGGGGATTTGACAAATTGGTCAAAAGATGAATTTATCTTCTCTCCTACTTTAAGTTTATTGGCAATTATTACGGCTATCTTGAATTTAGCGGCGTCAACACGGAATAACCATCTTGTGCTCATTCCGTACCACTCGAGGAGAGTTTTGAGCCAGGAGAAGCGTTGTCTGCCAGGTCTTCGACTTCCCTGGATCTTATCTTCAATAAAATAAATAATTTTTCAATATTTAGTTAATATATTCCTTTTTAATGTTACAAAAAGGAGGCAGCAGCTTGTTAAAATATAATTCACTCTCATATTGCGTTACATTATGAAGCGCTCCGCGTTGCGCGTTTATAATTTCCCAAAATGGCTTCCAACTTATACTGTGTACTATTTTCGTATATTTTGACGAAAATTTGTTATGCTCCTTTGTACATTTTCAAGAAAACTCATTTTGAATATTTACTATAAACTACTTTAGTTTATTAAGTTCAAAAATAAATTGAGTTGTTTTTTAGAAATAAAACATTAGGTATGAAAAATATTACATAAGCTCTCATACCCATATTTTTACCTTACCCTCACCATATTTTTACTTTTCCTAGGATTTCGTACCTAGAAATAAAAAACGGAACCCTTCTAGGATCACTTTGCTGTCCGTCTGCCAAGACTCTTTTTCTCAGGGACATGAAAAGGTATCAAGCTGAAATTTATATCAAATACTTAGGTCTACTATCCCTTAGAGCTGTGAAAAAATAAACCTTTTATATCGACGCTATCAAAAGAAACAGCAATTTAAGCCGTATAATTTTATACTCGCGAGGGAATTTAAACCTAATGGATACTTCCAGTCGAACCAGAATCATGAAAATTGGCATGAAGCTATGTTTTATCGCATGTATATTGGAAAAATTCCGAAAACCTTAAATTGTTAGTTACATCACATATATATTTTTAATAATTAAAAACTTAATACTCTTTTCCACATGAAAGAAATTCAATATCAAGTTGAAACTCATATCAAATACTTACTCATATTAAAAATTTTACTTATAAAACTACTGGTTTATAAGGAATCCTCGGTGCGCGAGTCCGAGTCGCACTTGGCCGGTTTTTGTCTGTAAAACAATTATAACATTGCACTTACCAACCCCAAGCTGAGACGTCAAGCCTGTAATTACAGCTATCATCCCCAACTCAAAACTATTAAGCAATTTAAGCTTAACACATTAATAAGTTTGGTAGCAAAACTGTATCGGGCAACCTTTATAAAATATAAAGGGTTCGGTAAAAAATAGTTGCTAATATATCAAAGTATAAACGATGTTTCAAGAAAACGTGATCGTACATCACCCATCAGCGCTGCACAAACGGACGGGGCGGTTTCACACTGCGCTGTATATATTTATTTATTCGTTACAAACCCTTGACTGCAATCATACCTGATGCTAAGTGATGATGTAATCTAAGTTGGAAGCGGGCTAACTTGTTAAGAGTAGGCTGAAAATCCACAGCCCTTTCGATTTCAACACAACATCGTACCGGAACGCTAAGTCGCTTTGCGGTACGTCTTTGTCTGGGGAATCGAACCCATAGGACTTCCGTCTTGTAAATGCCACTATGTCAAAGAGGCCGTCAGAAATTATAGTGAGAACATATCATGACCAAACTTTCGTATTTTTATTAAGATGAAAAGGGTTTTAGTTAGGTGAATTTCGTATTTTTAGTAGGCTTCGTTTAGACCAGATTCAGGGCATTTTGAACTATACAAGAGTAACCTAAACCAACGAACTTGTATGAAGGGATTAACTCTTCGAAGCCCTTTTCGTTCATTGAGATCGGCATCGAAAAAAAGATATCCGGAAAAACTGACTTTGGTGAAAATAAAAGCCAGTGTGAAGCGGCTCTAACCGGATAAGCCGTGAGATTAATGACGACGCATTTATCCGACGGCTTGCGGGAAATTTTCTGTTTACGCAAACTCCGCCAAAGTCGGCTAACCCGTTTTATTGATTCGTCCGATAGCCGACGTCGGCGTGATTTACGTCGCTTGCACTCCATTTATTCACTACTGGGGTAATAGTTCTGCGAATATTTATTATTAAACAAATTTTAATTAAAATATTACATTTTTTTACTGGCAATCGCAAGAGTTCATCGCAAACTAAATACGACAAAACACATAAAACTGAAAGACGTAATCGTGCAGTAAAACCTTCATTCGTGTAGGGCTACTTTCTCAAGTAAACAATATAAAAATCAATCTACCTACTTATATAATAAATCATGACAGCAATCATCATCATTCATTAGTCTTTGAGTTTGTCGCGAGTCAGATACAGCTGAGATTTTATTTTATAATATGTAAGGATTATTATGTATCAATAACGAACTTTAAAAGAATAAACAAATAGGAAATCATATACAATGTTATGCGCTGTCGCGCCAAGAGGAAAGCTTTATTATTACTTTTCCTCTCATATTTCCAATACGGAAAGAGGGATGGGGGAAAAAGTGTGAAAATCTCGCGCCTTTGAAAATTCCGCAGATTATTTCCGATTGTAGCGGCCACCTCATGAATGCGTAACGAACTTACTCTCAAAAACAAACTGCAAAAGACGTTGAACGAAAGCCCAATCAATTGTATATTTGCAATTGTGTAAACAAAAAACTAAGTTTAAAGGTACACTGAGAATGTTTAAGTGAGAATGAATGAAAGGAGACCTACAAAAGGGACTTATAGACTTATAGGGTAGATTAGCGCGTTCCAACTTAGACATTATCACTGTTTTCCATCAGACGTGATTGTAGTCAAGCGCAAGCCTCCCTAAAAAAACTACTAGGAAACAAAAGACCATACTCGTAATCCAAGATACTATGTACTACAGTCGTATGTACTACAGTCGTTTCCTTAATGAAGTAAAGTTTTCGGTACTTTACGTCGATACACGTTAAATTAGATTTCTTCTGAAAATGCTTGCCAAGCAGCCATCTGCTGTAGGTATTATAAAAAAATAACACTTGGAAGAGCATGTAAAAAATATGTTATCTTTGAAACATTCCGCATCTGTCTTTTCTTCTTCATCCTAAGAACACTGGGAGACGATTTCATAAACGTTTCTTTTTAAACGACTTAAAAAAAAATGGAGTTTCTCAATTCGACCGTATATATATTTTTTTTTTCACTTTCCGACAACACGCTATGAACTCTAGAATGTTCCAATATTTTCTTTGTTCTGCATACAAAATAATTTGAATCGTTCCATGTTCTACCTTTTTTAAACGACTTCAAAAAAAAAGGTGTTTCTCAATTCGACCGTATATATATATTTTTTTATGTGTGTTCGCGCAAAACTTCGTCGTTTATGAACCGATTTTGATAATTCTTTTTTTGTTGGAAAGTAGATAGTCCGGTGGTAGTACCATGACAAGGAAACCAGGATCTGATGATGGGATCCTGGAGAAACCGAGGGGAACTTTCAAAAATTGTAGGGATAACAAGTACGTTTGTTAATTTTTCCGGTAAGTATTTAAAAGCACTATAATTTGATGAAGGTCTGGAGTCGATGTGATGATGGAGCCGATCTATATATAAGAGAACTCCTTGACGATTTACTGCAGTTACCTTGTGCTTGGCTCGATTAATTTGTCTTGATGAGAACTTTACATTTAGATGGGCTGTGACTGTCATTGAGGGTCTGGTGATAAAGACGAAGTACAGTTAAGGGAGTTCCGTAACGGCTTACAGTAGCTACCTTGTGCTTGGGCTTGATTAATTTGTCTCGATAAGAACTTTACATTTAGATAGACTGTGACTGTCATTGAAGGTCTGCAGATGAAGACGAAGGACAGTTAAGGGAGCTCTTTAACGGTTTACAGTAGCTACTTTGTGTTTGGGCTCGATTAATATGTCTCAATGAGAAGTTTAAAAGGTTATAGTTTTCAGTTGGTTTAATGTTTACCAAGTCATGATCCGATGATGAGATCTACGAAAACTTGAGGAAACTCTTCAAACTTTATAGGCACATTTGCAGGGATGTCGGAATGTTATAAGTGGCTAGTGAATAGTGGTACTTATGGTTTAGTTCCAGTAGGTTTATAGTATGTTTGTTGTTAATAAATCACTAAAAAGTATGAAATAAAAAAAATTTAACAAAAAATAAAAACGCCTTCAAAACGCACTAAAAAGTAAAAAATAACTGTGTCATTTAGTTGCTTTAATTTACTTAAGCATATCTACTAGTCGGTGCCTTGGTGTCTCGGTGGTTGAAAACCTCCTCCGTTTTTTTTGTTAAAATTTTTTTTCTTCCTAAATTCTCTGAGGTATCGTCCGTAACAGTTCTGATGGGATATTAAGACGGTAAGACATTAATCATCACGGATGTCTTAGAGTAAATTTTTCCTTACGGGAAAAGAATTGTTATTATACAGTAGAAAGTGGGATGGGCACTGTGCATCTAGCAATCTAACATCAGTGGTACTGAATTACCGTTTGCTTAGGCGTCGCCTGCAGTAATGATTTACTTAACATTAAACGTGTACTTTACTTATTTATTTTTAATTATGTTTGGTAATTAGGCTTTGGGAAATTGCTAACAACTCGTAATATCCTATCGAGATAAATTTTGTTGTTAATGATTAAGTTAGCTATTTTTTAAAAATGATGTTCTTAATTCTCATTTCTAGAACATAAGACATAAGCCTATTTTGCTCAATAAAAAATTATTCGTACATACTGTACAGTCCTGATCTTGCATCCAGTAACTTCGGACTGTTTCTAGTCAATAAGGATTAGCTCTGGCATATGCAGTTTGCCAGCGATACTGAGGATTTAGCGGATTGGAACTAAACTCCTTCGATCGCTCAGAAAAAAAGTTAGCAAATTTTTTATGATTGGTTTTTACATAAATAAAAAAATGATACAAATAGTTTTTAAAAATTGTAATAGGTTACAGCTTTATTGCAAAACTTTCGTAGCCTACATTTTTCTTTGTATCGATTGTTTATTTATGTTAAGTGAAGATTTACAGGCATTTTTGAAACGCGAATTTCTTTGTTTTTAATGTCTATCTAGTAGATTTGAAAGGCAGAGTCAACGGAAAATACCCAGCAAGCTTAGCAGGTTTTTATTCACTACCTCCTAGTTAGCCCTGCAATGACACCTGATGGTAAGTGATGCAGCCTAAGATGAAAGCTTGTTCGGAGTCACACATCCTTTTCGGTTTCTACCTGACAACGTCATAGAAAGCTAAACGTACGTACGATTGGCGAATTTGTTAATGAGGGAGGAACTATCCACAAGGCGAAGCTTTCAATCAAACCTGGAACTCTTAAGAAAATCTCACTTGATCCTTTCACCAACCAGATCTGGAGACATCGAGCCCAAGTTGTCCTTATAAATCAACCGCACGCTCCGTTGGCAGTTGCTCTTTTAATATAATTTTCATTATGAACTCATCTTACTCTGTGAAGATGAAGGCCGATCCAATTTCCTCCGAAAATCTTTATCATTAAGAAATTCATCAATCAGACAGTAACCTCGACTTATCTAATAAATGTTCCAGAGTGAAACCTGACATGATTTGTTTAGCCTTATTGAATGTTTGTTGTACCATATCTCTATAAAACGTTCACCTTCTTTTTTCCCCTTAAAAGTTGAAATTCTCAGAAAATCTTTTCATAGTGGTTTTAAAGTCGGTTAAAAAATTGGTTGTCTGTAAAGTCGGTTTACTGACGATAGTTGAACGTGACAATGTCTTAAGAAAATACTGATGGAATGGTAGCATTTAATTGGTTATTAAAATTTTTAATTTAAGTATATTTTTATAAATATTAATTTAAATTAATAAAATAATTGATTTTGATTTTATAAATTTATATTTTAAATTTATAATAAATATATTAATTTCTAAATATATTAATTTTTATTAATTAATTTAAAACTAATAAATATTTAATAATTATATTTAATAGACGGATGTCGAACGCTGCCGAACGCAAAGGCCAATTGTGCTTCTTTGTCGCTCATTCCGCGCTCTCGCTTGCACTTCAAGCCTTACATGGAACGCCTCAAAGCGAGGTAACGACGCATGAGTCATGTTTTTTCGTGCGTGCAGCCGGCTCTATCGAATTATAAGACGTTGTCACGTCAAAAATAAGCCATTGTAATAAAAAAAAACACTGCTTAGTTGGTCAAGTGGTACGCCTTTGTGACTTCGATCACTAGGTCCTAGGTTCGAAGCATGGGTCGGGTCGCGGAATAATTCTGAGTTTTTCATACTAGTATGATCTAAGCACAGAGCTGGCTGGAAAGTTGGTGATGCTACACCCCCGGAGATACCCCTGGTGGTGCTCGGAGAGCACGTTAAGCTAACATCTGATAGTGATCGTTAATGAATAAAACATTATTACCCCGCATTAATACGCCCATCAACCCGTATAAGAGCAGCTTAGTGGGTCTACGCTCCATATACAGGATATGGACCGAAGACAAAGAAGGCCAGGCCTTTAGTATGCTAATAATAATGATGATGATGATATATTCATACCAAAAGAAAGGCACACCCCCATGGGAGCCATCTCCCAAAGAATCGCACTACATTTAAAACCATTCCGCCTTTCATACCTCCTTAAATCTTAATAAAACCTAACAGCAAGCGCTATGTTAATATTAAAGCTGTTTAGTTAAGTGTGAGTTGCAGTTTCCCGCCGTTTCCTGAGAGCGAGATACAGAGCATACACTATATAGATTGACATGTTTATCTGCAATTGTGTCCGCACTTTATGACTACTAAGGCACGCTTTTTACAGGCCTACATTTAACTTGATTAGAAGAGAACGGTTAAGTGACGATGGGAATTTGTATCGGTCTTCTAACTTGAACTTATTTTTCACAGTGAATATTATTTAAACTATTATTCTAGTACTATTAAACTTGACTGTCTCGTCGGACTAGTGGTTAGACTGTGGCTTCGATTACGAGGTCCTAGGTTTAAATCCTGAATCTAGTCAAGACGAGAATAGCTCTGGGTTTTTTATTCTCGTATGAAATTTTTAGTATATTCCAAGCTCAAAGTCGGGAAGTTGGTAGTTAGAGGTATAACGACACTCCCGTGCCTGGGAGAGCACGTTGAACCATCGTACCCTGTAATAATCATCAACATCCGATAGTGATCGTTAATAAATGAAACATTATTATCTTAAGCCCACCAACCCGCATTGGAGCAGCAAGGTGGATCTATGCTCCATACCCCCTCTCCTTTAAAGAGGAGGGTCTGGCCATATATAATTTAACATTTGGCAAATTATGTATCAATTATTGTAGCTACTTATAAATGAGACGTAACTCTCGTATCTCTATTAAAAACCTAATCTAACTGGTCAAAGTGCCATGGCATTTTAAGCGTTGGTAGACATTTTTTGAGTGTAATCTAGTAATTTGCAAAAGATTAACTCTAAAATAAATTTTAAAATTTTAAATCTGAATATCAGAAAATCCAATCGTATATCTTTCTATCCCTGTCACTTCATACCACTGAGCACATTTTCAATCTATTGCCGTAGGTTTGCTTGTTGTGCAATGGCTTAGGCGAAATTTCATACAATAACCGGCATTCTCCTGTCATCACGAATAACGCTACTGTATAATGTAATATATTACATATATTTTCTCTCACTTATTTTTATTTACATTTTTTATGTATTATATTTATTACTAGCTAATACAAAATATGATTGACTTTTTGACAGGTGTCAAAAGTCAGAAAATATTAAGCTCCGTATTTAAAAGTGTTTTTAAATTATTAAAATAAAGAAAAAGAACATTAAATAGTGATTATTACGTTACAAATAGTGAAATACAACTCAAGAAGTATTGGTACGTCCTGATCTTAAGTTATCAGTGTAAATAAGTGCCCTATAACAAGATGTATCTACTTACCTCAATAAAGTGAATACATCCAAGTAATCCAAGTAATACTGGGTAAGAACTAAAATTTAAACATAAACTGTCACCATAAATACAAAACATAACACAATTTAAAAATTTAATTACGTTAAATAAACTACAACGCCAGTGTAAACAAACTGTCATCCGACCGTTAGCAGTTTGCGCTTCAAACTAACAGTAAAAATTTCGATCACAATGGTGCATAGAATGTCGAGCGCAGTGACTACCGACAGTGAATAACGCCAACTAACATCAAAACAACACGTCAATCGTCATACTGAGTACCTACAAATGAACTAATGCTATACTACCTATAATATCGTAAATTTGGCTATTTTACCAGAAGACAGGGAGAAACAATATTGTCCACGTTAGACTTATACGATCAGATACTGAGTTCGACTCTTGGCTGCGCACATTTTATATAGGTACTAGTGTCGCATACATGCACTATTTTGTAAAACAGGGTTGTATGGTCTAGATGACAGCTCGCCTAAATAGTATTACATAAATAGCACACAGAAGGGCAGTGCAAAGAACCACACTACTAACAGTATAAAACTACTGGTTCAAAATGGACGAATTAAAATTATTAATTACGCAAATGAAGAATGATATTGATTCCAAATTTTCTTCAATGGAGTTACGACTGGATCAAATGGAAGAAAAAATATCATCTAAAGTTAACACGCACATGAACCATAAATTTGATAACTTAAATAAGGACTTAAAAGATATGAAATCACGGTTAGACAACCAAGAAAAAAGACTATACTATTTGGAAAAATCAAGTGTAGAGAAGAACCTTATTTTCTTTGGCGTTTCTGAAAATGAAAAATCATATTTGGATTTACAAAATAAGATCATAGGTATCATCGTCAAAAACATGGACATACCTATACAGACGACCGAAATTCAGTTAGTAAAGAGACTCGGTAAAAAAGATAATAAACCTCGGCCGATTTCGGTAACACTAACGACCTTGGGAACTAAGATTAACATATTGAAAAATAAAAAACGCTTAGAAAATGAATATTATTAGAACATGAATATCCAGCACAAATTTTGGAAAAAAGGAAGATTTTAAAAGAACAACTTAAGAAGGAAAGAGAAAGTGGAAATACTGCATTTATCAGATATGACAAGCTTATTGTGAAAAAGAGGGAGAAGGACAGCAGTCTTAAAAAGAGACAGTTATCACTCTCGCCGTCCTCACCTTCGATCTCGTCAGATCGCCAGAATCAAGCAAGTGATAATACACCAATACAAAGTGGCTGGGAAAACCAAAATGCTAAGAAACACCGATCTAATAAAAATACCATGCATGCGTATGTTAAACACAGTACGGAGGCGTGACATACAGAGGCCCCCCTAATCATACCAAATTATATTAAAAGGAAAATAAAACAGAAACTCACTCCTTCTCCAATACGACTGGTCATCGAGGAGAAGTATGACCAATACCCCCTAAATAATTCCATATCTTGTAAATATCCTAAAACACAAATTCAAAAGCTAAGCTTCTCAACTGACAGACATTCATTTCTTTACATTGCGACTATTAACGTACGTACTTTACTATCAGATAGTAGAATCACCGAACTAGAGTTGGCAATTGAGAAGTTAAACTGGGATGTAATAGGTTTAAGCGAGATCAGACGAAATATAGAGACAATAGAAGAATACTCGAACTACATCTTATATCACAGTTCAGCGAACAAGGGCAGGAATGGCGTTGGTTTTCTGATCAAACGGAAATTAAAAAATAACATTTTAAGTTTTAAAACTCTATCGGATAGAGTCGCAGCTATAGAGATACAGATATCTGATAACGAAACTTGGTCATTGATTCAAGTTTATGCCCCCACTGAAAACTGTGAAGAGGAGGAAATATTAAGCTTTTATTCGTCGGTTGAGTCCGCTTTGGATATTGTAAACTGTAAAAATCTAATTATATTAGGTGATTTTAATGCACAAGTTGGCAAAATACAACAAGGTGAAGATAAAGTTTTTGGTAAATATTCACACGGAAAAAGAAGCAATCGAGGCCAAAGATTAGTAGAATTTGCATTAGAACACAATTTAAAAATTTTGAATAGTACATTCAAACGGAAACCTCATAAGAAATGGACTTGGCGGTCTCCTGATGGTAAATACCTAAATGAGATTGATTACATTCTAACAAATCGTTTTAACCAAATACAAAATTTTGATATAATAAACAAATTGAACTTTTTCACGGACCATCGTATGATAAGATGTAAAATTCATATAAAATCGAATAGATGTAGGAGATTCATCAAACCATCAATAAAAGGTCAGTTATCTCAATTATCTGTTGAATCTGAAAAATACTGGAAAATGAAACTTGCAGAGTCCATTAAACCAACTGAGAACGTACAAAAACAATATGATGGTATGTTAAATGAAATAAATCTTCTATCGGCTGAGCTCCATAAACAAACAAAAAGTAAGAAAATACATACTTCTCAAGAAACTAAGCTTCTTTTACTACAACGAAATTTACTCTACAAGCAAAAAAGAACGAAGGAAGTAAGTTTCAAAATAACTAAACTAAGCAAACAGATAAACAGAAATTTATCGCATGAAAAGAAATTGAGAAGACGTGAAGTATTTTTGAATTTTATATCAAAGACGGGTGCTATAAGGAAAGCATACAAAGAACTTAGCGATAAATTTCAATGGGCTGCAAATCTAAAGGATAAGGCAAAAAATATTCTGTATAAAAGACCAGATATAATAAATGAAGCTACAAATTTCTACAAAAATCTATATACATCAAATCAGAAGAATTTACATTCAGAACAAGAATTTATTTACAGTGACCAAAACAAATTACCAGAGATAACATATTCGGAAATTGAATATGCTATTGAGACCCAAAAGAAGGGCAAGACCCCAGGTAACGATAACATTTCAAATGAAATGCTAAAATTATTTTTAAATATCTTGCGTGAACCGCTACATACCCTTTTTAATCAAATACTAAACACAGAAATGACACCAGAGCAGTGGTCAATGAGGCGACCGGGCAGAATAGAGACAATGGAAAATTAAACCAAATATTCATTATCACATCGACCTGGAAACGATAGAAGTAAACATATGGATATCAAAATCCTAAAAAACGTCCAGAAAGCATTAAGTATCACACAGTATGATTTATCTAATAAATGTTATGACAAAGCGTTAGCCGAAAGTTTACCATATCTCTATAAATCTGAAAATTATTTTAAAGTCGGAAAATTAATAAAAACCAAGTGGTAAATGTGAGAACAAGTCACATATCAGATATGGAATTTTTAAAAAAAGTGTAATACGCCAACTGAAACGCAAAAGTCATTGCTGAAAACTATTCCAATCTTGTAAACTATCCAAAACTAAGAAATTAGACCATGTACAAGGGGATAAATAATAATCGAACTGGTCTTGGTTATTTGATATTTCTTGTTCAATATTCACAGACATAAAAGAAGCTTTAAAATATACGGTAAACAAGCAAATAAACATTTGATCACTAACATACCTTGAATAAGAAACATATTTAAAAAAAATAAATATTTTGGAAAAATTATTTTATAAAGAACAATATAATTTAAGAGAAATTGTACTAATAACCATTGAGAATACAGCAAACTTGGCAGAAAGCAAGTGATAATACACCAATACAAAGTGGCTGGGAAAACCAAAATGCTAAGAAACACCGATCTAATAAAAATACCATGCATGCGTATGTTAAACACAGTACGGAGGCGTGACATACAGAGGCCCCCCTAATCATACCAAATTATATTAAAAGGAAAATAAAACAGAAACTCACTCCTTCTCCAATACGACTGGTCATCGAGGAGAAGTATGACCAATACCCCCTAAATAATTCCATATCTTGTAAATATCCTAAAACACAAATTCAAAAGCTAAGCTTCTCAACTGACAGACATTCATTTCTTTACATTGCGACTATTAACGTACGTACTTTACTATCAGATAGTAGAATCACCGAACTAGAGTTGGCAATTGAGAAGTTAAACTGGGATGTAATAGGTTTAAGCGAGATCAGACGAAATATAGAGACAATAGAAGAATACTCGAACTACATCTTATATCACAGTTCAGCGAACAAGGGCAGGAATGGCGTTGGTTTTCTGATCAAACGGAAATTAAAAAATAACATTTTAAGTTTTAAAACTCTATCGGATAGAGTCGCAGCTATAGAGATACAGATATCTGATAACGAAACTTGGTCATTGATTCAAGTTTATGCCCCCACTGAAAACTGTGAAGAGGAGGAAATATTAAGCTTTTATTCGTCGGTTGAGTCCGCTTTGGATATTGTAAACTGTAAAAATCTAATTATATTAGGTGATTTTAATGCACAAGTTGGCAAAATACAACAAGGTGAAGATAAAGTTTTTGGTAAATATTCACACGGAAAAAGAAGCAATCGAGGCCAAAGATTAGTAGAATTTGCATTAGAACACAATTTAAAAATTTTGAATAGTACATTCAAACGGAAACCTCATAAGAAATGGACTTGGCGGTCTCCTGATGGTAAATACCTAAATGAGATTGATTACATTCTAACAAATCGTTTTAACCAAATACAAAATTTTGATATAATAAACAAATTGAACTTTTTCACGGACCATCGTATGATAAGATGTAAAATTCATATAAAATCGAATAGATGTAGGAGATTCATCAAACCATCAATAAAAGGTCAGTTATCTCAATTATCTGTTGAATCTGAAAAATACTGGAAAATGAAACTTGCAGAGTCCATTAAACCAACTGAGAACGTACAAAAACAATATGATGGTATGTTAAATGAAATAAATCTTCTATCGGCTGAGCTCCATAAACAAACAAAAAGTAAGAAAATACATACTTCTCAAGAAACTAAGCTTCTTTTACTACAACGAAATTTACTCTACAAGCAAAAAAGAACGAAGGAAGTAAGTTTCAAAATAACTAAACTAAGCAAACAGATAAACAGAAATTTATCGCATGAAAAGAAATTGAGAAGACGTGAAGTATTTTTGAATTTTATATCAAAGACGGGTGCTATAAGGAAAGCATACAAAGAACTTAGCGATAAATTTCAATGGGCTGCAAATCTAAAGGATAAGGCAAAAAATATTCTGTATAAAAGACCAGATATAATAAATGAAGCTACAAATTTCTACAAAAATCTATATACATCAAATCAGAAGAATTTACATTCAGAACAAGAATTTATTTACAGTGACCAAAACAAATTACCAGAGATAACATATTCGGAAATTGAATATGCTATTGAGACCCAAAAGAAGGGCAAGA